>OU744448.1:8881315-9349851 GCA_916610825.1 Haliclystus octoradiatus | reverse complement strand
GTAAGGTTTAATAATGGCAAGCTGCCTAACAACTCTATTTAGTGGCAATTCGGACGATTTCAAATATAGGCTCCACATTGGATTACTATCTGCTTATTGGGAGCGAACAATATCATGCTTCGCATCTCGTAACTGGGATTGCTTGTACAGTTTTGATGGTTCTTCATCTCCAAATTCCATACGCACATCATCAACCTCCTTTCTGTAAACCGGGGTTGATAAATACACAGCGAAGCTTCGAAGCTGCTCCAACTTTGTCAGAAAATAAAGTTTTCCATATAGGTGATGTAAATTGCTTGACCATTTTTGGTCTTTGAACGGGAACCAGCAACTGTTCCTTTCCTTCTGCTATATTCATTTTCATCTATAATGTAACAATAATATTTTAAAACATGATATTAGAGTAAGAATGGCAAAATATCATTTTAGCAGGGCGTGGTCATCAACATTCAGCTACATAAACGCTTTGTAACCAGATTGTTTTGATATAGCTTGAAACACCAGCATAATAAGATTTAAAAATAGCTGTTTGTAGAGGATGCAGCCAGGGGTGGAGGATGCGAAAACGCTAGTAGAAAGCATTCAGGTAGAAAGTCCTGCAATTTGCAGTACTGATCATACTTTCAACTAAGAGGCGAAATTCTCAAAAATGTTACTGTCATTTTCAAACCATGATTGGTGAAAAATTGGTAATTCTCCCCAAGTTGAATAATATTCCATCTAAGATCGATTGTCGTTTTATACTTCATTGCAGGAGTCTTTTGGTTTGCGGTCAGAATTACGTCTCAGAACGTGGTTTATAAAATGTTTTATATGATATAGTATGAGATAAACGCTTTTGTGTGAGATTACTCAATGTTTTTTAACATAGAGAATAATAGAGACTTCAACAAAGATGAAGCAAACGCTATCTCCATTACTCAGAGTTTCACGAGTTTATCTCAAAGTGCAAAAACGTCAGACGCGGAACGAAAAATTCTCGCTCACTCTGCTCTCCAAATCAGCTTGTTTTTCTCCTTTTACTCGGCATACTCATAATAATTTCACATCAAATGTATACGATTCGTAGAAAGCAAAATCAAAATCTGCACTTAACGCTTCCAAAACAAATCATTCTTTAATAGAAGTCAGGATTAACACAATGTTCATGTCGTCCAAATCTGGATCATTATCATTTGTCAAGTAATAAAGAAAGAGATAATTTTCCTTCTAAAAAGCATCCTTTCAATAAAATAGCTTTCAAGGCATGCAATGATTCCACGAAACTTTCAAATATCAACATCTTACACCTATTTTGTCTGGACAATTTCCCGTTACCCATCCAAGAGGTAGTTACGGCCATGGTTTAATTCTTATTATTATGATTGTGGTTTTAAGGAATATAGCCACTATGTTGCAGGACGTGATATTCCAATATACAAGTACTTTAAATCATTATGACCAGAGGGTACTTCAGTAGTTTTTTGACTGGGGTGTGCCATTTTCAAAAATAGATGAAAACCGTACTCGAAAATTTCACGGCAAATAAGAATGAAGACCCTAAAATTTTTTGACCCTAATGTTTTTACGAGCAAAATGAAATGACAGTTCTAAACAATTTCGAAAATCTCGTCCCCTTACAGCATATGTATGGAACCATCCCCGGGCATAATTACCGTGTTTGGCCTCACTAATAATCGTTAGTGAATCCGATGCTCGGAATGCAGGATCATAACAGCAAATCATTTTACTGAAAATTTAAGAACTGCTATTATCTAGGCCCTCTTTTCACGCTTTCAAGATAAATGTTAACATTATGGCCAGATTCCTATAGTGGCCGTACAATATGGCTGTTAAAACTGTGTTGAAGGGACTGGCATGACTTGTTATCATACCGCTATTTCCCGAGGGTCTGGGGCCGTTCTATCATTTGACTAATGCATAATCTTTACTTACAAGTTATAACGATCTACAATTGATGGATGATAGAGATACATTAATCAGATTTGCTCAATTTTCAATCTCATAAGTCATAACTATAATGATTTATTTTCATACTCCTCAAGAATTAACGTCTCTATCCTATCGTAAAAAGTGAACTGCCCTCCTCATTTCTCCGGGATGACGGGTCAAGATAAGTTGCTGCTATTATTAGGGTCTATTAGTGCTTTATTAAATATTCAATAACTCATAATATGTTGATGAGTTCTTTACTTACCAGTTTCAAGTTCTGCCCATCCATCATGCTCCAGAACAATTTTAAATCTCTTACATCCTTCGTTCTCACCTGACTCTGTTTGCGAATCATTACTTTCATAAGGATAATTACATATTGAGTTATCATTGTCAGTTATTGCTTCTTCTGTTTCATTGCTACCTTCATTTTTCCAACCTAGCTGATCAATCAAAGCATCTTTTATGCCATGGTAGTTACGTTGAACAGCCATATAAATTGCACGTGCAGATCTGTAGTTACAAATACTCTCCGATGCACCTGACCAGATTCCAGATATGATTAGATGGTCAAACAGGCTTGCAGCTTCTTTTATCCACAAAAACCGAATGCAGTACGTGTTGAAGACTACTAATATACAAATCCCTTAAAGGTTCATTATGATGAGAACTGTTTGTTCCTTCCATTATCAAAGTAAAATAGCAACAGACAAATAAAGTGCATTCGTTGGATCACATACAGGACAAGTAAACGCATACAGAAACAAACAGCTCGATTAAACAAGCTTTGTAAACCAAATCGGAAATCCGAAATGAAAAATAGAATTCGTTTCCCGTCTATTACAAAATTCCAAGTGTCGTATAACATAGGCAGAGTGAATTAGACAACGTTAACATGTCAATGACAACATTATCTATTGACGTCAGGTTGGAGCTGATTATACTCACACGCATCCTATATACAATTGTATGACAAATAATTCTATGATAATTATCGTACGAGATCATTTAAACAATAGAATGACATCAGACTGATTACAGATTATATAAAATCATAAAATTAAAATGATTGGTTATAGAAATACCAATTACATCATACAAAGCTTATTCTAATTTGAACCTGTAGAACGATAAATTTTCCAGCACAGAAAAATCATTAAAACTATCAATGATTATAATTAACGAAAAAAAAGTTTTGGTCAGTAATGATCAGTGCGTGATCAAACTTTTGATACCAAATTTGTAGAGTTCAAATGATTATAACCTCGTTTTCGAAATTTTGGTGTTAATTTGGCCGCACCAGAAGCTAATTAGCCGATCGCGTGCTTAATAATTATAATTATGGAAACATAAGTTTTGGTCAGTAATGATCAGGGCGTGATCAAACTTTTCATACCAAATTCATAGAGTTCGGATGATTATAACCTCGTTTTCGAAATTTTAGTGTTGAATTGGCCGCACCAGAAGCTAAATTGCCGATAGCACGCTTAATAATTATAATTATGGAAAAAAAAAGTTTTGATCAGTAATGATCAGGGCGTGATCAAACTTTTGATACCAAATTCATAGAGTTCGGATGATTATAACCTCGTTTTCGAAATTGTGGTGTTGATTTGGCCGCACCAGAAGCTAAATTGCCGATTGCACGCTCAATAATTATAATTATAGAAAAAAAAGTTTTGATCAGTAATGATCAGGGCGTGATCAAACTTTTCATACCAAGTTCGGTTTATTATTTTATGTCGTTCGGATTTTCGGTGTTGAGCCAGCCGTACATCTTGAATTCGCTTATAACTCGCTGATCAAAGCTGATCAAAAAATATAACATACTGATCAAGTTTGATCAGGCTGTGATCAAACTTTTAAGACCAAAATGATCTACATCGAAGAAAGTCGTGCGGCCAGCTCGATAGACGCTAAATTTAGAAGTAGATAAAATGATAGCTATACCATGAAAGCATCGATGGAATGCTCTGGTTAATTTCAATGAGTTTTCTCTAAAGAGAATGGCTCAACATACGTCACAATGCGTAAGCTTAGCAATAAATATATACACCTTAATTTCCAAAACGAAAACGTAGAACAAAATCAACCAAGTATACAGTGCAACAAGAACAATAACATGATCATATTACGGATCACAGTGTTTGTATATTTTTACTCACTGTATCCCCTGGTGAAGAAGATTGGCAGTCTGTAGCCTCCAACATTCATAAAACCCACTGTCTTTGATGATAGAGTAGAAATTTCTTCTTCGTCTAAAAACAATTCAAACATATACAACTATTTAGAAGATCTTCCATACAATCTGACATGGATGAGAACTATCCTGTAATTATAATACAGATGAATGGTGTTTAAAATACGACGCACGCAGAAAAATCCTAGATATAATCGAAATTCATCATTTTCATTATTAAGTTCATGATGTCATTTCTAGTAAGAGCATGTAAAGTGTAATCCCTTTGGCTGTGCCTGCCGGTAATATATGCTGGTCAATTAGTAAATGCGAACTACAACGGTCAGTAATGGTGGAAAACAAAAATCGATTTCATTAAAACTCGTTGTAATTCATTAGGAAAGTCTTGAAATTCATCTATAAAGAAACAGCAAATGCATGGAAGAAATCATGGTGTGATTAAGCAGTGAGTTAATAACTAGCTTTCTACAATCTGTTCAAATTTATGAGTTAATAAAGGTTTACTGCATGGCAATATTTGAAACCGGAAAAAATATTGCAGATGATACAACTAAAGATGCTAAAATGATGTACAGGATATGTCACTCATAGATCGTTGAGCTCTCAACGAAATACAATGCAAGATATTAAACTGGCGATTAAATAGCGATCTCAAAACGAGGGTGAGTCATTCAATTAGTATACTAGGTACATACTGCTGCGTTAGATATCAAATAAATACGAGTTTTACAATACAACAAAGACCACAGGTTCGGAAAAATTCTATACAGCATGAAACAGACCACGCATTGAAAAGGAAACTGCTAGAATAGATATACACACACACTATAACATATGCATATAGTAGAAGTTTGCAAATTATTCTTCAAGGCATTAAAAGATAAACCAGTAAGTGGTGTGAACCGATGCATCTTACACCAAAATCCAGGAATAGCTGTGGAAAGACGAGAATTGAATAAGCATGTCATCTATAGGATCTACAAAATAGTATTATATCAAAGGATGCAGTCACCACACATGATCACGATGCAACGATCTTCTCGTCGCGTGAAGCAAAAATTGGATACTGGAAAACTCCCTTAGAAGTCAAATCTCAGAGCCTATCCTCTTTTTTGACCCGCATGAGTCACGCAGGATACTACGGATACCGTGTTAGTGTCGATGGAGCTCTAGCAGATCAAAAGGAATTGAAAGCAGGCCCGGATAGAGGGGGGTCTCGTATGTCAATTGACAAACGTTCCTTTTCTCTCAATGACGTAATCATGACGTAATCTGGTTTTCTGCGTAATCATGTCTATGAAGTAGGGCCTTTTCAATTGAATGATCATTGCAAACGTCATCGCTCCCTATACTTATTCAATTGAACAGCTTGCATCAATCAAATGATCTCAGTCCGCTATGATTGGGTAACGATCAGAGACTTTAACAATTGACCTACTTTGATAACAATTGACATGATTTCTGTTTGGCACTTGATTGGTTAAAGATTGAAATTTTGATTCTCTTCGATAACAATTGACAAACTTTGTAACAATCGTGACATAGAAAATGTCAAACTGCAGATTGAGGCAAGTATTTGATTGGCAGAAACTCAAGCCTGTCCTTGCTTTACGCAATATGATTGGTTCTTAAACAATTGACAAACTACTTCAATCTTGGACATATTTGACAGAGAGATAATCGGAACAAGTGCACATGATCGTTAAAGAAATTCAAAAAATACGAGCGGTAAACTTACTTGTTTTGACACACGGTCATTTTGTTGGCGTGCAGTCAGGAGCCATGACTGCTGTTTTGAACACTTACTCACTTAGTATACAGTACATTCGAACATTTAAGCTATTATCTGAGTTTTGATACGTGGTGGAGGATTATCATAGAAGGACATCAGACGGCGAACGTTATTTTATCTGCAGTTTTGGCCAAATCGTAAAATCGATTCAAGTTGTCATTTTCCCATATATATGTCCTCGAGAATATGGAATTACCAATGCGACTGTTAACTATGTGAAACAAAAATAATTGGTATCTCGCTATTCATTTACATTATTGTTTTGCTTTACAAGTTTATCGCAGCTCAATGAATTGTTTACTAAGCTACACATTTATTCTCTGGATGCGTAATTATGAACTGATATCCAGATTTAGCAAACTCAAAACTGGGTAATCATTAATTAAGAAAGAGATGTTGGCTTCTTTCCTAGATTATGAGCCTACTGTATCAATACGAGATGAATATGATCACTGCTCAAATGATCTCATGTACGTTTGTTTTGATTTTGATTTATTGGATTGTGGAGAACCGTAGAACTGATTCCAGCGGCGATTAGCTACGATTAGCAGTCAAAGATCAGAAGGATTATCAGTGCTGTTTGTTGATGATTAATTTAACAAGCTAAATATACTATTTAATTTATATTTTATCACTATGCTTTTAAATTTGATTGAACAACGTACATAACATATATTTACACTTTCGCCAAGATAGATTTCAGTTTGCACGCAGGCTAATTGCCTTGATTTGGTAATTTAATGTAACGGTATCAAATTTAGAAATAGAAACAATAAAATATTCCCTTTTTATTAAACAAAATAAATGATGAGGGGAGTTGCTGGTGCCGGGGGACTGTTAAATGACTATTTATTTCCTCTTCCAGGGCCATTGCAGTAGGGGGCTTTCGTCCCCTAATATGGGCGTGGCGATTTGATTACGTCATTTTGACAGGGGTATTCAAAATCCTGTATCCGGGCCTGATTGAAAGCTATCGAATACTTTCCAACACAAACCAATGCAAGCAGTACCCTGTTTTAAACTATCTCATCACGCCCCTGGGTTGTATGTGCTGATGTGCTGATGCTGATGAAGGCTTTCTTAACTTCCGTGTGAAAGGAGGAGAGATGCGTGAGCAAAATCTCACGCCACTGTTTAAAAAGACTGCCGGCGAAACAAAAAATTACACCAATAGCTGTACTCATGGGAGCTTGGGAATTTTATGATTGTATTCTTCGGTAACCCATGTAATCAACAAATGTACGAACAAATATACTGATCATTTGGAAGCAGAAAATCCCAAATAAGGGGCACAGCTGATCTGGACGTTAGAAACTTCTGAATTCGTGAGAAAGGGTAAATCAGTTTTAAAAGTTTGAATTATCCTTTTCTTATGGCAAGTTCTCTTGTAATTCCGACTATCGTTCCGAGATTTTAAAAGTTGACTGGTCGAATTAGGGTATACTCAACATCAGATACACCGCTAATACGCGTCCAAATCGGAAAATCTTTTTCATCATTCATCTTATGCAACTGCTTATGCTTATACTAAGCAATTAGTCATTTTTCAACCACTTCAACGATCCACCATTCACGTTCACAACTGAATGGCGACTGGAAAGATTAATGCTATTGCCGATGCATTATCGCATGCACGAGTTTCTAGTTCTGAAGTAGATGGTTTGATAGCCGAAGGAGACGCAACAATTAGCGTAATTGGGAAGTACAGTAATGGTTTTACACAATTTAATCCTTTCGATCATATTTCGCATGTCAAGCTTTGGCAATTTTCATTGAAAGTATCTTGGAAAACTTCACTTGTAGCGAAAAATTTGGACAAGATAGGGCGTTAAGCTGCAAATTACATGCTTTTTCCCACCAAGAAACAATACTCAGTATCAATTATTGACCACTATTGATGAAGATTTGAAATAAATGTTTTTTCTTGAATTCAAATTCAAATTTAGGATTGACTTTATTTGATTGATTGATTTAGCTTATTGTCAGTTTGAAAGAATTGCTAAAATTTACAAATTGATGTATACATAACTGGTAAAAATAAATAAATGAAACCTTTCCTCAATTATTATATAAAACATATTTTGATTAAAAAGTTCATTCGACGACTTGCTCTTTTCCAGGGTTCCCATTATGCTTGTCCATTGCCCATTTCTATGGTAAGGCTAACCCTTTCTCTTGTTGACGGCAAAAATGACTTTACTCATTTATCTCATGTTGTTTTCAATAAAATTCCCATGCCTCAACAAACATTTCTTTTACCTTGTTTTCAAAAGGACCTAAAGTCTCTATCACCACTGGCTAGATAAATAGATTATCCTAAACCAGAAACTATAATTCATCTGATAATAGCCATCAACATTACAAAACAATATTATCATTACTCGAACATAATTGCTTTCTTTGATTTGATACACATACGTGATCAACTTCAGAATAATAGTCGTTACCTTTGCAATCATTGTCGCATTTCCTTCGATATTTTGATTCTCCTTTGCAGTAATCACCATCACAAGCAGGTGGAGGTGATCCACATGTTCTTATTTGGAATTGCTGAATTTCCGTTCCTGTTGTTGAAGGGTAGGTCCATTCAGACCAGACTCCATTAACTATCAAGGTTAAAATTATCATATCAGAATCTTCTTGGACATACATTTCATTAGAAAATGCAAGCAATTTAATTTAATGATATTCTATTACTATAACAATAATGAAGTAATAGATATTACTGTAACAACTTTTCGTATAACGTATAACCGCAGTTGGTATTCAGCATTTTAATACTAATAAAGTATGATTAAAATAAATTTCTTGTCTTTTCCAGTCAAGTCAAAAAATGAATAAGACATAGCCTTTCAAAGGAATGGGAGTGTCTTAGTGAAATGGAAATAGAAAAAGCGCTTTTGCGAGTATCAACTGAACATGCCTCGTAGAGTACTTTCATGAAATTTTGACCTAATTTTTTGTCAATTATCCATCATGTATGATACATATGATCATGCATTGAGAATCGAAATATGAAGTATGAAAATCAAATCTAAAGATGTGCTGTTTATATGAGTCGGGCTGGCCAGGTTGACGATGGGACAGGCTGTTTATGCCGCCTGTTTTTGTTGCAGCTTCATCCCACCTTCAGCCTTGTATAAGTCACCGAGCTGGTCTCGCTTTTCAAGCCCCTCATCCATTTCATTTTAATTTTTCCAATTTTTCCAATGAAAATAGCAAAACAAATTTTAAAAGAACGACTGTAGACAACATTAGTGGATGTTGATCTCACTGAAAGGTGTCTCTTCGCCTTTCTGGCTGGCGTACCTCATATAAACACCCCCTAACAGTATTAGAATCAACTTGAAACAATGGAGTTTCTTTCATTTTGACATATACCTTCCTTTGTTAGGTTAACCACTGTAAATTATTTATTGCAATGCTACGTCAAATATACGTAGGGTAATTAACGAATTAAACAGAATCTAAAAATCATTATATTCACTGATGCTGACACACAAGTAAGGAAAGTACTTGTATAAATAGTGGGAATAGTTGAGATGGGAGCAAACGAACATCGTATTTGATCATATCTGAGCTACTGTGGTTCAAATCCCCTGAAGATCAACTCAGCCTTGACTTGATCTAAAACATCAAATGAGTACCATCTAAGGATAGCGAATGGAATGGTCAATAGGGAATTGCATTGCTGCGCATCATCGCGCATTGACAATCAAGACCTATCTACTATGAACTCTGTTGAAATTGATCTGCAGTGTCTCGGCTGATATCAATAAAGAGCATTTAACATCATTGCTCTCCGCGAAAAGAGTCCACTCTTCTTGAAATAGAGGAGTGGTACGGGTGCCTTTAGTAGGGCGTTACTGTCTCAATTACTGACAAAAGAAAACCATTTTGCTCGTTACCTTTTGTTGCATTGGTGCATAGAACCTATGATAATAAAAAAAAACGTACAGGCATAACACGACTGCTGGGTCCGATACAAATTTATGAGGACTATTACTTGGTTCAATACTATTAATCCTTTTAAATTTATTAATAAAGATTTCGAAGGATATGGACAATTTTAATTTATTTGCACATTTCGTCGTTACGCAATTAAAATGAAACAGTGGGTATATGAAATCACCGTATAGACAGTCTATCTGTGTTTAACGGTGAATTCAAACTGTCAAAGTACAGTATTCATTCCATGGACATTAACCTCTGCGGTATAAAATTTGTCATTTTACTGTCCAATTGATTTTCAGTTCCTTGATTCATTTTCACACGATGCAAACGAGCAGCATCGCTCATATTGTGATGCGAAATAAACTGAAGTTTAAAAAAAACAAAGAAACAATTTTATATATAAATATTATAGATACAAAGTTTCTATATTTCTTTTTAAGATAATTATGATTGTTACCAGAACAAGGTTTCGAATACCTGGTGAAACAGATCTTGTTTGGAGTAATTTGATCTCTGGATAAGACATGATGGCTATGCAATGTTCAGTTTCTGTTGGGTACATAACTAATATCATAACACATGCGGAAGAGTTGCTTTATTTTTTGCTATGATATATCTTCCTCATTCATTCAAATTTAACAAGTTCCAAATTTGAGCAAAAAGGCGAGCAGATTTTAAATACAAAATCAATGACGCTTTCAAATATTTATTCAAAACAGTCAACTATTAGGTCTCCTTTTTGAGATTATTTTTGAATGGTTGTTGAAGTACAACAGATCAGAGAAACAAATTGACATTCCAATATATGAAACCTTGATCAAAATAGGGAGTTAATTTAACTCGAATATTGCTACTTTCGGCTTTCCACAATTAACGTGACGATTGATATTTCAATTTACTTACCAATAAAGTTTTCTACTCAAAAACAAAATCTCAATCTGCATTATTCAGTATTGTTAACGATATGGTGATTGTGGCAGCTGCAGAATGATTATTCACAAGTTTCGATAGAAGAAAATACTGCTTCGATGTTCACAGTTGTTCTTTGTAGTGTTAGCTATTTCGATTTCACACAAAAGGCGCAAAATGTATGTGTTTTTACAATGGTTTCAGGATTCATCAAATATTGGTAGGAGTAACGACATAATATCTAGTCAAGAAAATTAAAGCTAAGAAGTTGAAAACCCCGGCTTCAAATCAGTGTTTGTCCAAGGGAATCCATTTCTTCTTTCAGAAATTCTTATTCTTCATTAAAATCAACTGAAAAGCAACCATCTCCTGCCTTTTATCATGATAAATACACATTCATTCCCCCTTGCTATATATTTATACTTACATCCAAAACAAGGATGACATTTGAGTTGACATCACCAATCATCAGTGATGTTAATCCAGTTCCATTATACAATCGGCAGTTTCTGTTGTTGTTTTCTGTTATATTTCTCTCTTGATTAAAGCTCACTCCATTGCAATTCAATGTTTTTATACAGATATGCTCACAGATGTAAACAGAAGAAGTTTCCACTTGTGTCATCACATCTGCTTTGTTAATACTTTTACCCTGGAAAAATCTTGATGATTTTTCACTTCCAATTTCAGCTTTAGGACAAACACTAATAGCTTTAGAAATATTGATAATTATGCATGATAGATATGTCAGAATAATTAAATTATCCATGGTTTCATGATATTAGGGTAGCTATTGATACCTCGGTAGTGTTGAAGGTAGATGCAGTACAACTTTCTTTCTTGAAGAGGTGAAGAATATTAGCAACGTCCTGGTGAATATGTTTTCACGATCAAATGTGTTAACGTGGCATCCTGTTAATTATTCACATCCAAGAAATGACAGGTACACATGCACAAAATTGCAAGCATGAATAAATAGCAAATAGTTTATTATATTTAGCCTGCATGCAGAATCTAAATGCAGTATCAATTGTAGCTTCATTTTCTTCTTTAACGAGCGCATTTGTTATAATTGTATTCTTGAATAATATTCACTCTTTCTTGTTCGGGTTTGTAGATTTGTCACCGCGTGATATTCGGCAATGCAAGGAAAACTTAAACCCGTTTCGCAATGCACAATAAATATCGCACGAAGTGACATTCCTGAGATTGCGCATGCGGAGAAGTGGTCTTATGACGTCAGAATTTGGCTAGGCGATGTCACTACATGTCACAGAGAAAAAAATGTAGTTCGAAAAATTTTAAACTTTTCTGATGTCGCCAGAACGCAAAATGTTGCAAGCCAATCAAATAGCTAGTTATTTTGAGATGATTCAAAATGACACTAGAATGTCCGGACTTGTGTCCCAAAATTAAAATTGAGCATTTCGCCCTTTTCAAAATATTCAAACTTTCACATTTATTTCATTTGATTTTGTACTTTGTAAAGTATTTTATTGTGATCGTTGTGAGTCTGAGCATTGGGAAAAACATTTAATAATTTGCAGACATAATCAAACACATTCTGCACAGTTGAGAATTATTAATATCAAGTTGAAGCCCGTGACCAATAAGTGAGATTTATCTAAGTATTCCTTTAACACTGTTTTCACACAGCCCAATAAACATAAGTAATCTTCTTATAAAAAAATATTTATAGTCCAATTCCTGGTAATAGTTAATTCGTAAACAAAACATTTACTCATGGCCTTCCATTATTATTATTATAATTGCCAACAAGCGTTTTTATGGTTGATGGCAGCCATATATTGTGTAATCGGAATATGGCGTTATAAAAGTCGAAAGAGTTCTCATTTGTGTGGAAATCCCAAAAGTTTTTCGATCGACATTCTTCGCTCTACAATTGTCTCTGCGCGCGACATTTTTGGTGCAGTGGAAAACCGGCGTTATGGCATATTAATATTATGTTTGCGCTTCAGCTGCAACTCTTTTCACATTCGTTTTCTATTAGAAAAAAATGTTGTTTTTCCACTGTAATCCATTTATCATCGATCAGCTCAAATGCAGCTAATTCCAGCTATTTTGACGTTGCAGCGCATCCAAGGATGTTAGGAACGATTGCAAATGTGGCGACACTAGTGACTTTAATCGCTATTTTTCAGTAACGTCTACCTGTAACTAGCTATACTTTTCCGTAAAAATAATTGTTGGTTTTGACAATTGTTAAATTTAGAATTGAAGATAAAGTAGCTCTTACTCATTCCTTTTTCACTAATTTAGCTTTTCTATCTACCGTTACGTTTTTGAATGTAGAGTGATGAAAGTTAGTAGCTTCTAGATCACTATTGCGTTTGCTTAATCAAAATCTCTTGTTTTGTTGTCACCTTTCAAGCACAATGAAAACACAAACAAACAGTTTTCTACGACTGCAGGAAATGCGTGGAAAATCATTTCCGTTCAAGGGCAATTTTTCTCTGATGAAATCCATCAAAATTCTATTATCTAATTTAACAAAATTTGATAATAATAGATCCGTTTTGATAGAATAAATCCAAAACCTATAGCAAAGACGAAGTGTTGATCGATCGATCCAAGTAAGTGTTTATAACTAATCAAGATAGAGCAAAAAAACATAATTAATTGGTTGCAATTATAAAGCAAGCAAAAGTTGACGAAACTTGCCAATATATTATTCTACAAACAATCAACGTACCAGCGTAAGTAAGTAATGTAGACGTTGTCGCCCTATCGAAGGAGCCCGTACCACTCCTCTATCTCTAAAGGAGTGGCTATTTTCACTAAGAGTAGCAATTATTTTAAACGCTCTTTACTGATTTCAGCCGTGACATCGCAGATCAATTTCAGCAGATTTGAAAGCCACATGCGCAGAAACGTGGAAAGACCTAAATAAATCAACGAGTACTGTGCAATAATAATAAGCAAAATCTTTTGTGCTGTTATCGAAATTCCTAATATCGAAGAAAGTACTTACCATTCAATAGAACGTGATTGCTGAATGAATGTATTTCAATGATTGAAATTAAAACTACCCAAGAAGCAGAGCAAATGAGGACAACCAATACGATATTATTGAAAAACAATAATCTAAATAAATATAAATCGAACGACGAATGCAATTTCCCTTTTGTAATCGACGATTCCGCTCTTTTAGGGATTCCTTTACTTCAGTTCAACAATAGAGCACTTAAAAGTAGCTTAACAATAGCCAAGGTAAATTTACTTCCTATAATCGGATTGACGTTCCGTATAGATAGTTTCGCAGATGTCGTTACATAAACGGATCCTATATCCTATTGGTTAAAATCTATTTAGAATAAGCGGATCTTATATCCTATTGGTTAGGTTTAGTTTTCAGTTTACGTAATTAACTTTTTCGTTGCATTAATTCAGTTTCGTTTTTGTATTAAATTATGTTCCTAGTTTCTTGTATGAAATTATGTATTCTGTAAAACAGGATCAGAGATAGGTGTAGTGTAGCGAGTTGGAGAGAAGTTAGAAATTTATTATCACCGGCTTTACATTTTATTAGACACTGTTAGGCAGAAGCTGCACCGAAAGTATGACGATCATTATACTCTGATCACACTGTTGCATACTTAGATTATTGAATATTATTGTATTAAAATGTTCTTATTATTGTTGTTTCTTGTTTAGAAAAACCAGTTTATTTAGCTCAAGTATCAGACGTTGTTGTTGATGTTTTGATAGTTCTGAGTTGAATTACTGCGTGATTTCACTACTTATTTGTACAACGGCAAAAGATCGAAGACTGACGTCGACGATCGTTATACCTTATCATCAATTTCTTTCCAGCACAGCGTCTTGTGAAAATTCTGGCTTCATTTGGCCACCCATGCCAGCATTTATAGATAGCATTTGGCCATTACCAGTGATTGATGCTGTAAAAATGTTTGGTCTAATTGGCCAACCCAGCCAGCATTTTGCAAGCAAGTTCACACCATTGATTGCTATTGGGGTGTTGTGAAAATGCCGGCTTTGGGTGGGCAAATGAAACCACCATTTCACAACATTGATGCAAATTTTTATCAAATGTTGCAAAATGTTTGCTTCGTTTGACCAGGGCTTTTTGACTTTGAGCCATGCAATCTCGTGCCAAAAATTACACAAAAACAAAAAAAAACATTTGATGGGATAAGATACATTTGTTCATTTCATACAATTCCCCTTCTTCATTTTGATTGTTTCTAGATTCGTAATATGCCAGCTGAAAAAGCCACCTTTTTGGTAAAAGATTTTAAGACTACTCTCTTCTGCTTATGTCCAAGTGAATATTGCTAAATTCTGGTATGAGCTTGGGATGGTAAGCGAAACCATTTCGATTAGAAATTGATAAGAAGCAAAACAAGAGTTTGTGAAAGCTTTGCCAGCAAGTGCATAGATTGTGTGAGATTATCGTTCATAGATCAGACGAGAGCAGAATATGGACAATAGAAAGATGATTAGAATTTCAGCGTCAGTGAGGCATAGAACAGGACATTAAAAATCGAATATGACATTAAAAATCGAATAGGGGAATCTAACTTTTGTTTGTTTCCTATCAGGAATCGCAAGAGTAATTTTTTATTTTTCATTCTATTTGAAATCGCAGTAAATTTGTAGTAAATGTACAAAGGTATCAGATCCAAGAAGAATTTTTAAAAGAGGTTAAAACATAATTTACACCTTTATGTTTCTAGCTTTGCCTAATGAGCCTTGAAAAAGGGCCTGGGGTTAGTTCTTGTACAATTTTGTTTTCACAATCTTTTGCGTTTGAATTTCCTGTAGCTATATATACTGATTGATTCTCGATTATTTCCAGTCCCCCCGTTATATACCAGTTGAGAAACGTCCTCCTTTTGTAAAAGACTTGACCACTATCCTTATAATAGCAATAATAGCCCATTACTCACTTCTCCAGATTATGACGTCACATCCCACAATCAGCGAAAACTGGCACTATCCTAACCATGATTACACAATGTCTTTTGAAGTCAAATATTTAGATGATTTGTCAATTTTTTTGAAAAAACAATTTTTGAATTGAAAGTTATCATTCAGACATCGTGAAATTATGTAAAATCAAGAATATCTTAATAATTCTCATGCTTGATGCGATACATGCTTCATTAGCTGGGATTGAAAGCATTCGAGCAGATGAATGACAAATGGATTACAGCCGAGCAAGATTGCACTTTAATGGGAAACAACTGTGAAAACAGTTATAGCTGAAGTGTAAACTTGATAGGTCATGGGCTGTCATGATCACGTGTTACAAATATAGAAATCAGGAGAGGTGTCTGCAAAGAGTGAATATTATTCAAAAGAATACAAAACTAACACATGCACAAATATAATAATGACCCTTGCGTGTTGCGTATGATCCAGATTACCTCAAAAGACGAATTATATCTCTCTGGAAATGGTTGTACAGATCATAGGCTAAGTGCTACAAATTTACATGGATAAAACACAACTTTAATCATATCCAATACACTCAAACATATCTCTAATTCCTATACGACTTTTACAATGCAATAGTGTTAATATTAGACATTAAAGTGCACATGATACGAAAAAATTTTAAGACAGATTTGAGTAGCTGAAGCTAAATGATGAAGAATGGTGACAATGATTTGTTAGTTTTAACGCATGTAAGCAGAGATACTTAATGTTGAATCTACCATATTTTCGATCAGTCACTTTTTCAAAGCTCGGAACGATAGTCAGAATGACAAGAGGGATTACTTAAGGAAGATGGACAATTGAAAACTATAAAAAATTGTATCTTCCTTCGTACGGAAACAAAAGTTTCTAACGTCCAAGTCAGCTATGTCTACACCTTTACTGCTTGAAATGAGTTAATTTAACCGAGAAACACATGAGAGAACAACATTTAGTAGTTGGAAGGAAAAGGCTCAAACACCTGAAAAACACCCGTCACAAATGGAGGTGATATGTACGTAAGACAGTGGGTCCAAACTGCAGACCGCGGAGAATTATTGACAAATTTTTGACCGAAAAAAGTAAATTCAACAACTTAACAATTTTGTATTTCATGTCTTCCTTGATAAGTTGTATTTATTTCAAGCAGAAAAGGTGTTCTAAAGGTGTCGGCATAGCTGACTTGGACGTTAAAATTTTTTGAATTCACGCGAAAGGAGATACAAATTTCTATAATTCTGACTTCATCTTTTTCCTATAGTATGTCTTCTTGTCATTCTGACTGTCATTTCGAGTTTGGAAAACAGTGAATGATCGAAAATAGAGTAGATTCAAAATTAAATATCTCCGCTTATACACGTTCAAGCTAAGAAATCATTGCCACCATTCTTCATCATTTAGCTTCAGCTACTCGAATCTGTGTTAATTGTTTTTAGTATCATGTGCACTTTAATGAGTTGCACCAGGCGATGATCCAGGAACTATTTTATGGGGGTCATAACTACATCATTTACCATCCCCAGTTTTTACAAAGAACGATTGAGCAAATAGAAACCAGTCAACCAAAAATTCACAAAATCATAAACATACAATGACAATAAATGTGAAGAGACATATATGAAGAATAGCAGAAAAATTGGCCTAAACAAGGACGGACAAGCAGTCAGTAGAATCCACCAGAAGCGTCACTAATTCAAATACAGTGACAAACAAATTCAATCAAATTTCATTCTCATAATACTGTTAATCCAAATTAAATCAAATCAGAACTACAACCACAATTATTCATTATAATAATACGCAAACGGTCTCGGTGACCAAACCACCATTGTTTGATTATTATAAAACTCCTTCTCCACGGTGCACTTTCTGAACTTCTAATACGCTTCTGGGGTATCTCTGACGATCTGAACGATAATTCTTTGTAGCAAAATTGCGCTTGTTTGCCCATAAATTGTAATTAAAAAACCAAAAATCTGTTAATTTCGAAGGAAGTTCCGCTAAAATAAACTGAGTTGCCTTTGTTCTCTTTCTTTTGTTATGAAGACATTTCTATTGTATTGAAGAGTTTTCACGCCTCGCAGATCACAAGACACGTGCAAATGAATTTTCATATCTGCAAATACTCTTTATTGCAAAAGTAATTCAATATGCCTAGAAGGAGAAGAGGTACTGTCAGATCCTGCAGTACTCTAATGCTCACAATACGTAAGACACAATACCCAGTGAGTTTTTTTACAACTTTAATGTTTAAATGCTTTATGTAAAGTCTGTCGAAGTCACTTTTGCCCTGTTTTTACCATGTTGAGGGCTCACAGGACACTGGTGACAATCGTTACTGTCAGGGGCGCAAATTAGGGGGGTGCGGGGGGTGTCTAGCCCCCTAATTTTTAATTTTTGGCCAAAAGTCGGTCCCTGTCGATCCTACGATAACTTTGCAAATAACTAGCTTAGAAGAACAGAAAGTAGTTTTGAGGGATTTTCATATTAAACTTTACTTTCAAGTAATACGTTCCAGACATTCTAGTGAATAAAGTACGCAGTTCAGAATAATAGATATGTGAATAGATAGAAATTTAAATAATCGGCTTATATGAATTCATGACTATCGATACATTTCCGTCGTTAATTGGTTTTACTTTCCGTCATTTTTCGAAGAATTGTTAGCACATCCAACAAACCATTTACAAGTCACACCGCCTATGAAATGAAAGGTGAATAATGTGATATTTGTCTGAAAACTGCTCCGTCCATGTGATTAGTATATATAGTTGAAGTGATAATGTGACTGGACTGCTTACGGTATAATTTAATTTCCTTTGTATTGCAATATTGTAATTGTTTTCGTTTCTTTTGAGACCGTCAGACAAGTACGTGACTCATCTTCAATTTTTTAGAAAATTCTGAAACATGTCTGCATGAATTGCGGCAATGCCAAGAAAGCACGGAATCACCAAGTCAGAGCTTTATGCCAGTACAGTATTTATGCCAGAGCTTTACTTAGATCAAGATCTGAGGTAATATTGATAGGTGATTTGAATTGCGATATTAGCAAAAAAGTGAATAACACTCCTGGACAATCCCTTCAAGAATTTATTGATAACTACGCTCTCATCAATCTGATCAATGGACCAACCAGACCATCATCAGGGACATCACTTGATGTCATACTCGTATCTCATCCAAGACACTTCGTTGCTAGTAACATCATCACAACTGGAGCTTCCGACCACAGTATCTGCATGACAACATACAAAACTAAATGCCTACGCACACTGCCAAGATTAATAACTTACAGAAAAACGAAAAATACAAACTTTACTTCACTCAATAATGATCTCTGTGGGATACAATGGGAACGTATATACACTAATGATAACGGTGAGCTACTGTCAGCCGATGATGTATGGAACAGATGGTTCTTTGAAGTTAATTCAGTCATAGAGAAACATTCACCATTGACATTTAAACTTATCAAGGCACAATGACCATCATGGATTACAGCTAACATCGACGAAGCTATCAGATTCAGAGATCACTTATCGAAGTTACCACGAAATGAAGAAAATATCCACCGCTTCCACACTCAACGGAATCTAGTCACAAAACTTAAACGACACAACCTCCAACAATATCTCGAAACATCTTCAAAGACTGAACCCTCAAAATTTCACCGTAACCTACAAAAGATCACTGGTATTGGGAAAAACAAATCTGCTAATGTAGCTAATTTATTAGAAAACAATTGCTTAATAACCTCCGCTAAAGAAAAAGCACAAATAATAGGAAGATATTTTGAAAAGTGTATACCACCTACTCCAAACTGGACTGCCGACTATCTCAAAAATCCCCCAAGCATACATCAAATCATGAATCGCTCCTGCACTTCCTTCTGTTTTCAATACACATCAGACAATGAAGTATATAACATCATCAAAAGATTCAGAAGTAATACGGCAACTGGGGCCGATAACATATCCGTAAGCTTCCTCAAAACTATCCTACCTAGCCTCACCTCTCCTATTACCGATCTATTCAATCACTTAATAACAATAAATGAAATACCAAAAGCCTGGAAACATGGTATAGTCTCACCAATATACAAAAAAAACGATCCATCAAATAAAGAAAATTATCGACCAATTACCATCCTCACTCATATCTCCAAAGCATTCGAGAAAATCTTAGCAAATCAACTCCAACATCACTTCAAACCAATTTTCCCACATGATATGTTTGGCTTTGTACATGGTCACAGTGCTGAAATGGCCTTCATGAAACTCACACAAGATTGTAGAACAGCCATCAACAAAAAACAAACTACTGCAATCGTCTCCCTCGATCTCTCCAAGGCATTTGATATGGTACACCATAAACTTCTGATGGAAAATTTTAGAGCTTACGATGTAAATCCATCAAGTTGTAACTTAATCAACAATTACCTAAGTGGAAGAACACAATCTATCAGAGTTGAAAGTCAGACTTCCTCGCCCTTCTCCTACCCTCGGGGAGTCCCATAAGGATCGATAATATCACCACTACTATTTAATATCTACGAAGCAGACTTTTCATTTCTTCCAATAACCTCTTCCATCATACGATACGCAGATGATACAACGCTATACTATTCCTCCAACCACAAAAACACTACTGTCCACACCTCAACAAAGACTTGGAAAAGGTGCACCAATGGTTCCAGCTGAATTGTCTAAAACTGAACCCCTCAAAAACTCAATGCCTACTAATCACTCACATTCCAGAACCCGACATTCACGTTACGAGCGCAAATCTTCTGAGTACTAATCAAATGCATAACAAAGACATTACAATCAATGATGTAACCTTACCTTGGCTCAATATAATAAAGATACTCGGTGCTCACATTGACAGTTGATTAAACATGAGATGTCATCTTCGCAATTGCATCAGAAAAGCCAATCTCTCCCTATATCAAATCAAACAGGTTAAAAAATCCCTAAACCCTCACCTTGCCAATACACTTTACAAGACATACATCCGTCCTCACCTAGAACATTGTAGCCTACTTCTTCTTGGAATTAATCAAACGGATAGACTAAAATTAGAAAGAATTCAAGAAAAATCACTAAAACACCTAACACGACCCAATACTGGAAAAGAATATCGTCTTCCATCTCTATACGTCAGAAGAATAGTAAAATTAACCAATATGATCCACAAAACACTCATAACAGAAACTCCAAAACTTTTACACTCCCTCTTCAAGATATCCAACACTAAATATACGTCATCTTGCCGTCCAAACAAACTCATCCCATCCATTTGCAGAACAACCCTGATGAAATGGTCAATTGTAGCAGTAGGTACTAGAGTCTGGAACTTTATCCCGGAAGTAATACGTGGGGAAGCAATAAGAACACTCAAAGAGTCAAGTCTTGCGTATTTGACATCCCTGGAATGGAAAATAAATTATTGGTTTATGTCAATCAGCTGTCGATAGTTAGATTATAATGTTATAAATATCAAAAACACTAGCATTCTCGTCATAAATATAATACAATTAGCATAATTATGGAACTTATCTCGTTCAAAAAACGAAAAAATAATAATTATAATTATAATGTTAATGAAAAAAAAAAATAATAATAATAATCATAAAATAAAAATAAAAATTATATTATAATATTAATATTATTATCCTTATCATTATTTCTACTAATTTACAATATTATAATTAATAACTTACTTTTAAATTCGTATCAATGTATAAACGAGCATTTGCTCATTTTGGTTACGAATCGAAATAAAATTATACACACACACACACATCATGATCCTGGTTTGTGTAGACAAATTAAGAATGATGAAGATAGAGATTATGTATTTAGCATGGGCCCATTCCAGCCATTACTTCGATCCTATCCCAGAAATAGTGATATCTACCCTTCGGAGCAGAGCAGGTTCTATGTTGATTGGTTTAGAGAATTTCCACATTTGGAATATTTAATCGCAAAGGATGCTGCATATTGTTTCTGCTGTCAACTGTTTCCTACTGGATTAGGGAATGAACAATCTTCCGAGGCGTGGGTTAAAGGAAGTGTTCGGCAATGGCACAAAATGATAAAAAGTAGAGTTAAAATAAAGAAAGGGAAACTCTCGAGCCGTTTCGCAAGTAAGAGTCACAAATCTGCAGTTGAAGCTTTGGACATGTACCAACGACAAAATTTACATGTTGACAGTATGTTGAATAAAGGGCAGAGAAAAGAGTGCATAGAAATCGAGTGCGTAAGGCAGGAAAGAAGCAGGGAGGCAATAAGTATAATGGTCGATGCGGCACGGTTTCTTGGTCGTCAAGGGCTAGCATTTCGATGATCTATGGCAGAAAATGATATGAACGGAAATTTTCATCATTGTTCATTTGCTTGCATGTCATTGTCCTCTTTTGAAAGGATGGCTGGATGATGCTGTAAAACGTCCCCAGCGAGCTGTGTGCATCTACTGGGACTCCCAAAATCAATACATTGACCTTCTCCGTGAGCAGCTGAAGGAGAGAATTCGATAAAAAACAATAAGTGCAAAGTTCTTTGCAGTAATGGCCGATACTACACCCGAGACATCTCACAGGGACCAATTATCAGTTGTAGTGGGATACGTGTCTACTGAGGGTGAAATCAAGGAACGTCTCATTGATATGCGCATAACAGATGACAAATCAGGAGATGGTCAAGCAAAATCAATAATTAAATCCTTGCAAAGTCAGGGATTTGACACTGAAGCAGTTGCTTTTCAATCTTATGATTACACAGCCTCAATGTCCGGTAAATTTAAAGGTTGCCAAGCAAAGCTGTCTGAATATCTGAAAAGAGAAATTCCATATACTTCCCATGTCTTGCTCATCGCATCAACATCACGGTTGAACACAGTTGTGCATCAAGTAGTGTTATTTCAAACATGTTTGATACATTGCAACTTGCCTATGTATTTTTCAGTTCCAGTACAAAAAGATTTGCAATCTTCAAGCAGCAGCTGGAGGAAGATGTGAATGCTGAGAGCAATGTGCAATTGAGGAATCTTTCCGGTACAAAATGGGTTGCACAATGTGAATCTTTAAAAGCTGTGTGGTCTAGCTATGATGCTATCATTTCTGCGGTGGATAAGGAAATGGAAGAGGGAGATCGCTTTACAGCAAATAAAGCAGAAAATCTTTCATTGAAGATTGTTTCGTTTGAATTTATTGTTGCATTAATGTCCATTCGAAACGTTATGATCAAAACAAAAATACTAAATGACAATGTGCAGACAGTGTAATGTAACAGATGCGCTGGAGGCAAATTCTGCTACTATAAACACCCTAACTTCTATTCGCAAGGATGAAGATGCTATAAATCAGCAAGTTGACGCATCAATAAAAGGTAGAATGTATCACGATTTGGATCCTGATTTAGAGTTTTCCAGACGCCATCGCAGACGCCTACAGCCAAGGAGATACGATGAAAATGCAGCTAACAGTGTTGAATTTACTTTACAAAGCTTTTATCGCACAGAATTTTTAAAGGTACTTGATACCCAGATCAAACGTCTCCATGGTCTAATGAGTTTGGCAACAGAGAGAGACATCACAGATGCATTCAATTTGGAAAATGTTCTGAAAAAGTGGTCTAAGGCACCAAAGACTGGAAGACAGATGAAAATATAATTACTTCAATTCACATTTCAAAGTAATAAATGCTACATGTACAGGTAATGATTCATGTTTATGTAATGAATTTTACATTTACACATAGTAGTGAATTTATTTTGTTAACTTTAAAGAGTGATCAGTCCACTGTGCCCATATAGTACATATATTAAATTTGATTTAAGTATTGACATATATTTTTTTGTGATTCTAACAAGTGCTTTCCTATTAAGCCAGAATATCCACAGTAGGTGCGCCAATGTCGGAAACTTTGTTAACAAATGTCGGAAACATGACACAAAATTATCAGAAATTTTAAGAAAAAAATCGGTCCCTTTTTCCAGACACCCCCCAAGATTAATTTCAATTTGCGCCCCTGCCTGGTAAGACATTCACTCCAGTCCCTCTCCTGTTCAAATAATTGATACTCCTGCTGTGGAGTCTGGGTTTTCTTTTCGACATCATGGCTACTAGACACAGATGAATCAAGGATAAATATTATCAGCTACAACAGTAGTAATAATTTTTATTGTTCAAGATAAAATCGATACAGAAAAGACTTACAAAAAATTAACTATAATAAATACGGTAATATAAATTCAACGTGACATAAGCAGAAATGAAACATGACATATGATCTATTTCTATGGGTATCAGTCGCACATACATTGACACATTCAGCTCCTTCAAACGACTCCAAAATATTCAAATAACTTTCAACTCCGATGATCAAAAAATAGATGCTACATGCTACATCATTTTGAAAAGAAATTAAGAAAGAAAACTATTAACATTTTGAGTTATGATAGAAAAAGAATAACGTCCGATCTGTGACTTCTTTGACCTATAATGCAATCGATTGATATACACTGTACTACATTAATAACTTAAACGTTCATAATAAAATCGATTTATTCAGGCTCTTCATGCCCACACGTTATAACGACATTAACAATAATTATTTTCTTTTTTTATTAGGCAGAAACATGTAAGATTTCATGTCATCAAAGTGTTCAATATTCTCTTCCAATATATTAATCACACAATTACTCTTGCCGTGAAATGTTCCAAAGTTATAAACAGTTGTCGGTTTAAGAAATATTACATCATAGTATAGTAACCATCTTTTAAACAATCAACTTAATAATAAAGAGACAGAGCGCAATGATCAATGATTGTCCGACTAAACTGGCAGCTCCATCAGGCACAACATTATCATCTGTAGCGCAAAATGGATTGCCAGCATCTTGAAACATAAAATCGTACTTCATTGTAAAGTTCTTTGCTTGTTCTGCTTCGCAATGGGTATCTATTGCATCTTTAACGCAGCTCATCTGTGTTGAGTAATCACTGAAAATTATAAGTAGGAAAATAACGTACATAGGACAACAATAAATATACGAATGATGGAGACGAGTGAGCATGATATGAGCAGATGCAGGCTTAACAGGGTCCCCCCTCTACACACAATTGCTAGCCGGGAAAGCACAAGCCTCCGATGGAAGACGTAAATGTGAATAGATCACTACATTCCTCGTGTACTAAACATAAACACAGACATAGCAATTGAATGTAAGGGACGTATTTATTTCTAAAATAGATTACGGAAGGTAGCTCGAGTTTTGTATTAATGATGTACTTTCAATTCATTATTTTTATTGTGCGATATCTTCGTATTAAATGAAAGCTTCACAATGTTAGTCCTTCTCAGAAAGAGCCAACTAACCTATATATACGTTGAGTCCTGAGTGAGTCAAAGCCTTTATCCCGTGTCATCTTTTATAAGCTCTTTGTACGCTTGCCTTGCAAGTGGGTTATGAGAATCTCGATTTACGTATTGTAAGATCATATAGCCTCATTATATGTTTCACCATCAAGGAACCAATCAATGATTACATACATCTGATATTTGACTGTCACATGATCATTGGAAATAGTTTGTTTATCGTGATAGGTCAGATTTATTAATAGAGTCCATATAATTGTTATAAAACATGCACGGCGAGCCGCGACCATGCATGCCTTTCCCTGGAAATTGGGTTGGAGCAATGTAGAAATATCTGAAATTAGTTCTGTAACACTTTTAAAATAGAAATTTCTAATTTCCATTACTATAATAAATCTCCATACGTAACCGTCATGAAGTTTGATCAGAGCATTTCATTTTTAAGAATTGTGAACTTTTTGGGCTTGAAAATCGCCATTTTCGTTCCATTGAAACTCATTGAAAACGAGGTTTTGCTTCCGAATTTATGATATTATTTTCGCGCACTTTGTTCAAATTTCGTCATTTTGTTTTGACGAAGCAAAAATGGTGGCGTCCATAAAATCATGTGACTGGCATTTCTGCAATGGTCGCTGAGTGCGGCTCATGAAAGACTGTTCCAACTCTTGTAAATAGATGGCTCTGAGTTAATGACTATTGATTGACATACCTGCACAGTTCTGGGTCAGCATAGTTAGCGTTGAATTTCTGTCCGAATGTATTCTCGCACATTCCTTTGGAAATGTAGTAACCGTCAGAGCAATTTTTTACTGGGTCAAGCATCACAATTGCGAATTTTTCACAGAAAAACTGAAATGAGAGAATAATAGTAAGTTTGACATTGTGATTTTAGTGTCCGTGGATATTACACTGCATAGAGAAAAATCCTCATTTAATATGCAAAATCCGCAAATTCAATGTTTTGGTTATATAGAGCTTTGGCCTTGTTGGATTGCTAGTGTGGCAGAACAATGCTTCGAAGGGTCACTGTCTTTCCAGAATACACCCCCAGGGTAATCGATCTTTTCTTTCAGTAATTCTCGAGGGATTCATGGGGAAGCTGTGAAAAGGCTCTACTGGAAAGAAAAAAATACCGCAATCGCTCCATTTATTGATTCAAAATCATATGAATTGGATTCTAATTGTTTATAAATACAAGATGAACTTCAATATATATATATAGGAAATGCATGAAGTAGTTTATTAACGTCGCCTATATTCTGATTTAGTTACAGATAAATGTAACTTACATTACGTAGGCGAAATTAATAAAACGGTAGAGTATTGGGGAATTGCTTCAAATGAAAGAGTATTTTGTGTATCAGTAGAGATGTACACTGTAAAGGAGCAAGAGTCAAATTGTTACTCCGGCAGGAGTATCCATATATTTTAGCAGGAGCCTACGATAAAATCCTTGTAATTTTACAATAAATACTGTGGAGTGCAAAACTGGTAGAAACAGTATAGGAAACCAAACGGTTTCGAGTTCAATTCTGGTTCATTAGCACTAGTAGGGTTTCAAAGCTTAGTTTCAAAGTTGCACTAGCACGTGGGATCAAATACAGGTCAAAATAAGTTTAAAGGGGCAAAATTGACCTGCGACCGCTGCGAGATCAATTTGAATTTATGCTTAGCGTAATTCAACCGTCTCGCTTTGAAACTATTGTTATACGCAAGCCTAATTTGTAATAAATTCATGTCAACAATGAACATTGTGTTATAAACAATAAACATGCACGTGATCCTAAGTTCGTAGCGCCTGCCGGTCATTTTTTGCTCCTTTAAAGTCATCAACGCCAAATAAAGATGGCAAATGTATATGTAATGCAGTGTGCAATGAAACATTTGGGTAGCATTTATATGAATGAGGGTGTTGTCATACCTCGGCGCTGCTAGTCAAAGCATTAATTGAAATATCCATAACGCCTGGTTGCATCGACGACATTATGTTATCGTAATTGTCACCAAAAGCTTTTTTCAAACAACCTGTGACTGTTGCATTCAAGCACGAAGGAAACATGTTGGCCACACCTTTCCTGAAGGCACAAGTACAAATCAACAAATTAGAATTACAAAACAAAGTGTGTCTGATCTGAGTTGTTGAAAATAAACGATCACGAGTATGCACCGCGGTGTTTAAATCCAAATAGATCCGATCCGGATTCAAAACATAATATCAATCCCTAAATTTCTCAGCAAGACCCCGAAAATATATCCACCTTGAAAACAATTGAACTGAATCCCATTGTATCTTACAGTTTATCTACAGTTCCATTATTTGCCTAACAATTGTACGATGAACATTCGCAGCACACATAACGACAGTATACTTTTCAGCTATTTACAATAGTAATAATTTAATAGTAATAATAATAATAATAATAATAATAATAATAATAACAATAGCAATAACAATAACAATAATAATAACAATAACAATAATAATAATAATAATAATAATAATAATAATAATAATAATAATAATAATAATAATAATAATAATAATAATAATAATAATAATAATAATAATAATAATAATAATAATAACAATAACAATAACAATAATAATAATAATAATAATAACAATAACAATAACAATAATAATAATAATAATAATAATAATAATAATAATAATAATGATAATGATAATAATAATAATAATAATAATAATAATAATAATAATAATAATAATAATAATAATAATAATAATAATAATAATAATAATAATAATAATAATAATAATAACAATAATAATAACAATAATAATAATAATAACAATAACAATAATAATAATAATAATAATAATAACAATAACAATAATAATAATAATAATAACAATAACAATAATAATAATAATAATAATAATAATAATAATAATAATAATAATAATAATAATAATAATAATAATAATAACAATAATAATAATAATAATAATAATAATAATGATAATGATAATAATAATAATAATAATAATAATAATAATAATAATAATAATAATAATAATAATAATAATAATAATAATAATAATAATAATAATAATAATAATAATAATAATAATAATAATAATAATAATAATAATAATAAAAGGATCATTACACGGTATATCGAATTTTAACCCTCAATTCAAACTGTACAGTACTTCATGGTATAATGCATACATACAGAGGATTTTCAGTGACGTCATAATTTTGCACGCAAAATAATCCATCATCATCAAATTATATAATTTTTCATTGAACATACAAATACTTGAATTGTTTCATCAACAAAAATTACACACAGACGAATAGCATGGCATGCAGATCGTTCAATGTTTTACAATGCAAATATTTACGATGGCCGAAGAGGGTCAATTTATAACACATTCGATTTAGCCCGATTTTGTCAATTACAGGAAGTCGGAAGTTTGAAGTTTAAAAGTAGAGCCTCTAGCCAGACATTCGCTAAATTGAAATGACAATCATATATCACGCCGTTGGCGAGGGTCGGTGGTGTCTGACTACTTTGATGTGATAATAATGTATTATCAATAGCGTTTTAAAGTGGCCCTCTTCGGCCATCGTAAATAATGGAGTACTTACGTGCAGTTTTTTTTTGGATCTTCTTTCAATGCTGCATAAAGTTCTTTTTGGCAATCGACAAGTGACATTTGCAAGGTTTTTGGTGCCATACATTTCATAGCTTCCATTGGTATGCCTTGGCAGTGAACATCTATAAGAATTGTGTAGTTTGTTAATCAATAATTTGAAATGATGACAAACACACAATTTAAATATAACACTGATCATTTAGAAGCTCAGTTGTTACACATAATTGTCGTGTTATCAGCCAAAATTTTCATTTGATCGGGATTTTTTATTAAATCAAATCCGATTTTATTTAAAATGTTAAGATCTGGATCAGGATTCAAATACATTAGATGGTCTCTTTCACTGCTTCACGATACTGTAATACTGTATGCAATCGGAATAAATGATACAGTAAACTATTTCGTGTAGCCGACTAGACCATACAGTATATACATACATATTATATACCATATATAAAGTCAGAAATCAGACAATCATGTTTGCTATTCAAAGTTTGACTTCAAGGCGATCATCACGCAACTTATCAAGAAAGCTATTCAATAGATTGCTTGATGATCGCCTTGGCGTGAAACTTTCAAACTTTGATTTCTGACTTTAGATTTTATATATTATACATACGTGCGCAGCGCAACCGCAATATCATGTGCGCTGTTAAATGACCGGAAATTATTTTTTGAATAAATTAACTGGCCACGAGGAGAATTGCTAGGGTCACGGTTTCTTTGGCTTCCCTTTCATACTGTTGGTTCGTCTATGATACTCTTCATTGTCTAGATCTACAGACACTCACCTAGATAACATTCAATTTATTTTAATCAAGATAGTTTGTACTTGATTAATCATGCAGTCTACGATACATTACAACAATGAAAACTCGGGTGAAAACTATACATTTTCAAATTTGCGAAATATCACATTTTGGTTTTTATAAAGTTCAACATCTATTTAGTGATATTACTTCATTGGGTATCGCTTTCGAAAGTTGTACTTAAATGTTGTTCTTCTCGAATACTGTAAATATATGTTATAAATATTTTCATCGTGCAAACTCGAACAAGAACTTATATATGGTTTCAATTTATTCAGCAGATGACGTAAAATTCATCCAACCACACTATTCTTTCTAATCATATATCACAAACAAGCTAAGAATATACGCTTTGTATGGAAATTATCAATAATGAAATCGATAAGCGGAAAAATGGATCAGCGATTTCAATTTAATTTTTATATTTTAGAAAATGCGTCATTGATTAAAACAGGGACAATTCTATGGTGCAATAGACTAGACCAATTGTGTTCAAGTCAAAAGCTGCTACGACTGTTGTCTGGCTGGTTCTATACCACCTTGTCGAGAAAAATATCTCTTTAACAGGTATTTCCAGACATATACTGAGAAGTTAACAGATAGAAATAGTTATTAGTAATCGTTTCAACATACAGAAATAGTTATTTGTAGTCGTTGACGATTGGGTTGATATTATGGAGGTTCCATTTAAAAACAATATTTAATTTTATGTCTTATAAATGTCGTGACTAGTGACATATAAACTGCACTAATAATGTGTTGAATCATTGCTAGACAAAATTAATATGTATATTCACGACATTTATTGCTAGATAAACAATATTTCTGAATGGAATCTCTCTCTATCTCTGAACTATGTTATTATGACCAAATAGTTATATTTCAGCTGATGTTACGATATTTAAATCAATATGTATTAATTTCTCATCATTCCTTTTCACTGCCCTAGCATGCGTTACTTTTCTACACAATCAAGTTCAACTATTTTAACCATTTTTGTTGTATATCGAGTCTAGCTGGGCCGTAAAGCATATTGACCTTCTCGTGCCAGCTATATATGTAATCGACATAAACTCTGATTAATATAATAGTATATAGAAAAATGAATTGTTTGCGTAACACACAATCATCATTAAAGCGAGCTTACTAACAAACATGCGTTAATCAAATTGCAACATTTACAATGATCCTCAAATACTTACTTTGGATAGAGTAAATTATGACAATAGCCACTGTAAATAACAAGCTAGAGGAATTCATCTTTTATTTGAATATGTGAGTTTCTCACGACAATAAATTGTAAATGAATAAGCTAGGAAATAAGTAATACGTCTACTTCAGCTTGCTTGCCAACGCCCGATAAAAGTCGCTATCACGCGCCTTTCGTTTTGTTTCAAAAGCGACAGCTGCAACATTTAGTCACGAGACTGCATCTGATTGGTCCAACTACAGTAACTCATTTGGCGAATCATGGACGAATACAATGAACAAAGGATTGGTTAATAAAATTATATTCACAAAATCACAACATCCGCAGCAGTCTTATGTCAGATTTCAAATTTTATTTTGTGTTGTGTTCTGCTGATACAAATTGAGATTTTGTTATCTTCACACCCGGGGGCTGGCTTCAATGCATCGGCTATACGGGGACCATCGTACCATTTTCCAAGGGGCACTGTTCTAGATGCTAGGGAAATATTACTGCTCTCCTCGATTTATGAAAACACTGACATTAAAATGGAAATAAACCCCCAAACTATCTTTACATATGTAGAAGAAACCGACTTGAAAAAGCAATGGCGTAATTTATTTTCGATCTGGAAATTATTTCTAGGTGAAAAACGCCTTCAAAGTGGTGTTTTAACCCAAATGTCGCTGAAAAAAGGCATTGGATCTAGCTTTATGACGACAAAGTCACAAGTCGTGTGGTTGTATGAAGCGGAATCAAGGTCATAATTCTATGAAGTGCCAAAAGGCTCACTACTACTTCTTGTTCGGCGCGGTACTTGTTTATGAGATCGCGCTACTTGTTCGGAGATCCCGTTACTTCTTTCAGAATTCGCGCTACTTGTTTGGAGATCCCGTTACTTGTTTTCGAGATCGCCCTACATGTTCGGACATCCCGTCACTTGTTTAGAGATCCCGTCACTTGTGAAATTTTAAGATAATTATAGCCGTGACAAGTGCGGTTGACCGTGATTTTTTTCAAAATCTGAATCTAGATCGTAGATCGTAAGGCTTTGGTAAAAATATAACACGGGGAATAATGTACCAAAAATATTAATTTACAATAGCTTGTGTAATCATTTTTGTTTAATGGTTATAATTCATTAAAGGTCATGTTTGTACGTTTGTTGCATATTTCAATAACGAATAATGTATTATTATTTAGTATAATCTAATAATTTATAAATGACAGTCGACAATTTCTAAAACTACAATATTGTATTTAGATTCGATGGAATGAAAGTTTGAATGACTTTCGAATTTACTCAGTATCTGCATACAAGTCTTACAATTATAAAACCTTATCTTATAACTTTATAGTGAATAATACTCCGAAACGACACAAAAACTTCAAGTAAACAAAATGATTGAAAGGAGAGTTTGTACAGGAAATGGAAAATATTCTAGATTGAGTGATTGTCATATACCAGTTAATTAATATAAGTCTCATAACGAGTACAAATATTTTAAGGACAACCTAGCTACAACAGTACACTGCACGTAGCTGATTCTTACTTCCCGCATATTACCCCCATATATAGTAAATTAAAATTAAAATTATTCATATCAGTGGCAAACGAAAAGAATAAATAATTCTGCTCAATTTGGACATTTTGATCAATTGATTTCTTTTTTCTATACAGCAACGCCATATGAAACTAATTTGGCTCTATACTAGTAGACATAATATTTCATCGCAATAAAATTAGTATATACTAGTACAGTAGCATATTACATTTAAATTATTGTTTGTGAGTATACGTATTCGATTCGACAATTGTCAGTCAGTCCTAATTAAATGTAAATGCAATCAGTGAAAACAGAAACAGCTAAACGTATCATGCTAAATGATCGATAAACGCACGGACGCGATGACGCGACGCGATCGCATACAAGTACCGAGCACAAGTAGTAGTGAGCCTTTTCGCCATACGTGCCAAAAGGCTCACTGCTACTTCTTGCTTGGGATCGGCACTTGTTTAACGAGATCGCGTTACTTGTCTGGAGTTCCCGTCACTTATTTTGGAGATCGCGTTACTATCATCAGAGAGTCATAGTTATAGTTTTTGTCAAATCATTTTATACTGTTATAATTGTAAATTCTACACAATTTATATTTTATTAAATAGTGTAATAGTGAAAGTTCATGTTTATTATTAATACATTTAAACATACAAATCAAAATCATATTATATCTTAACAATTATTTTATGTGTATTCCTAATTCCTAACAAGTGCCGATCCCAAGCAAGAAGTAGCAGTGAGCCTTTTGGCACGTATGGCGAAAAGGCTCACTACTACTTGTGCTCGGTACTTGTATGCGATCGCGTCGCGTCATCGCGTCCGTGCGTTTATCGATTATTTACCATGATACGTTTAGCTGTTTCTGTTTTCACTGATTGCATTTACATTTAATTAGGACTGACTGACAATTGTCGAATCGAATACGTATACTCACAAACAATAATTTAAATGTAATATGCCACTGTACTAGTATATACTAATTTTATTGCGATGAAATATTATGTCTACTAGTATAGAGCCAAATTAGTTTCATATGGCGTTGCTGTATAGAAAAAAGAAATCAATTGATCAAAATGTCCAAATTGAGCAGAATTATTTATTCTTTTTGTTCGCCACTGATATGAATAATTTTAATTTTAATTTACTATATATGGGGGTAATATGCGGGAAGTAAGAATCAGCTACGTGCAGTGTACTGTTGTAGCTAGGTTGTCCTTAAAATATTTGTACTCGTTATGAGACTTAAATTAATTAACTGGTATATGACAATCACTCAATCTAGAATATTTTCCATTTCCTGTACAAACTCTCCTTTCAATCATTTTGTTTACTTGAAGTTTTTGTGTCGTTTCGGAGTATTATTCACTATAAAGTTATAAGACAAGGTTTTATAATTGTAAGACTTGTATGCAGATACTGAGTAAATTCGAAAGTCATTCAAACTTTCATTTCATCGAATCTAAATACAATATTGTAGTTTTAGAAATTGTCGACTGTCATTTATAAATTATTAGATTATACTAAATAGTAATACATTATTCGTTATTGAAATATGCAATAAACGTACAAACATGACCTTTAATGAATTATAACCATTAAACAAAAATGATTACACAAGCTATTGTAAATTAATATTTTTGGTACATTATTCCCCGTGTTATATTTTTACCAAAGCCTTACGATCTGCGATCTAGATTCAGATTTTGAAAAAAATCACGGTCAACCGCACTTGTCACGGCTATAATTATCTTAAAATTTCACAAGTGACGGGATCTCTAAACAAGTGACGGGATGTCCGAACATGTAGTGCGATCTCAAAAACAAGTAACGGGATCTCCAAACAAGTAGCGCGAATTCTGAAAGAAGTAACGGGATCTCCGAACAAGTAACGCGATCTCATAAACAAGTACCGCGCCGAACAAGAAGTAGTAGTGAGCCTTTTGTATGAAGCGGAATCGGGGTCATAATTCCGAACGTTCGTGCCGTCGTTGGATTTCCGTGTCGTCGTTGAATTTCATTCCGTGTTTCCATGTCGTCGTCATCTGCGCTGCCATCTGCGCAATTAATTTCGCGCGGAATGGGGGTCAATATTCTGAGCTGCGGAGTCGTCGTTGGATCTTGTTTCGTTGTTGAACTTCATTCCGTCGTCTGCGCTTCCGTCTGCGTCGCCATCTGCGCAACTATCAAATTGTCTCTCATTTTTGACCAAGGTGTTTTATTACCAAGAGGAAGGTTTTCGATTTATGTTTGTATTATCTACACTGGATTTTAATTACTGTCAGATTCAGGCTTAGCATTCATTGCTTACTTTATTGTTCGTTTTCAAATGGTTGTTATCAATTCTATCAGAGGTCTGGATTGTGGAATACTCACGCTTATATGACGGAAAAACAATGGAAATGTTTGCAGTTTATTAATTTATTAATATCATTTATGTCATTAATTGAGAAAGATTTATAGCTATTATTGTTATAGCTATTATGTAGTAAAATGAAAATGCAACATCATCTTCATCAAAATCCATGAAATACTGATAACACCGATGCACCCTAACACCATGTGAAGTACTTGTATGGTGTTTTTAAACGTTGTCTCGAATACTTTTCTTCGGAAAATCTAAGAATCTAGGACAATATGATTGATGTCATTGATCAGAATGAAAAAGTCCCACTACTGCAAGACTACAAAATGTCCAATATTTTGAATATGCGTCTGCTGCTTCTATATTTCATGGATTTTGATTTTGCTTTTTCCGAGTCTGTCTGTCAACCTTCAATCACATGTTCCGATAATAATTATATGTTTCTCAATAATAAACTGCAAACATTAATGCCATCTTTTTCCATATCCATATAAGCTTGAATACTCTACAATCCAGACCTCTTATAAGTCTTATAAAACTAAATAATCATTGTATTTTCCAGAAATTATCCCGTTAAACTAAAGCCATTTAAAATTTGACCTGAAGAGCCCTGAAATTTATTCTTTGTGATGTTTTCAAATTGATGCGCAGATGGCAGCGCAGATGACGACGAAATAGAAACATGGAATGAAATTCAACGACGACGCGGAAATCCAACGACGGCACGAAAGTCGGAATTATGACCCCGATTCCGCTTCATACTTTTGGCACTTCATATAATTCCGACCGTTCGTGCCGTCGTTGGATTTCCGCGTCGTCGTTGAATTTCATTCCATGTTTCTATTCCGTCGTCATCTGCGCTGCCATCTGCGCATCAATTTGAAAACATCACAAAGAATAAATTTCAGGTCTCTTCAGGTCAAATTTTAAATGGCTTTAGTTTAACGGGATAATTTCTGGAAATACAATGATTATTTAGTTTTATAAGACTTATAAGAGGTCTGGATTGTAAAATATTCAAGCTTATATGGATATGAAAAACGATGGCATTAATGTTTGCAGTTTATTATTGAGAAACATATAATTATTATCGGAACATGTGATTGAAGGTTGACAGACAGACTCAGAAAAAGCAAAATAAAAATCCATGAAATATAGAAGCAGCAGACGCATATTCAAAATATTGGACATTTTGTAGTCTTGCAGTAGTGGGACTCTTTTTCATTCTGATCAATGACATCAATCATATTGTCCTAGATTCTTAGATTTTCCGAAGAAAAGTATTCGAGACAACGTCTAAAAACAACATACAAGTACTTCACATGGTGTTAGGGTGCATCGGTGTTATCAGTATTTCATGGATTTTGATGTTGCATTTTCTGAGTCTGCCTCCAGTTACATTTTACTACATAATAGCTATAATAATAATAGCTATAAATCTTTCTCAATTAATGACATAAATGATATTAATAAATTAATAAACTGCAAACACTTCCATTGTTTTTCCGTCATATAAGCGTGAGTATTCCACAATCCAGACCTCTGATAGAATTTATAACAACTATTTGAAAACGAACAATTAAGTAAGCAATGAATGCTAAGCCTGAATCTGACAGTAATTAAAATCCAGTGTAGATAATATCAAACATAAATCGAAAACCTTCCTCTTGGTAATAAAACACCTTGGTCAAAAGTGAGAGACAATTTGATAGTTGCGCAGATGGCGACGCAGACGGCAGCGCAGACGGAAGTGCAGACGACGGAATGAAGTTCAACAGCGAAGCAAGATCCAACGACGACTCCGCGGCTCAGAATATTGACCCCGATTCCGCGCGAAATTAATTGCGCAGATGGCAGCGCAGATGACGACGACATGGAAACACGGAATGAAATTCAACGACGACACGGAAATCCAACGACGGCACGAACGTTTGGAATTATGACCCCGATTCCGCTTCATATATGACCCCGATTCCGCTTCATATGGTTGTCTGATAGACTTAAGGGTGGGGGGCTGATCACGCGACGTTGTTTATCATTGAGGTGACGTAGCTCCGAAAAGTCACACCAAAAATTCCTTACAAGGCTGAGCTAAGGCTAAGCCATGAACAAACATATAAACTCGCGAATAACGTAAAAAAAATGTAATTTGTGATTTCAGGAACAGAATAAAATCTATTGAAACGCTCAGTCGAAATAATTTCTCGTAGGGTCATCAAGCGCGATGAATCTGATATAGATTGCGGATTAACACAAATGTCAAGCGTTCAAAAATGTTACAATATTTGTATGTTGTGAAAAAATGATATGTCAAAATATAACCTGTTATAACGCGCGCTACGAATGAAACATATTCTGATTTTTATTTTTTTCAAATTCGTGAACTTTTAAATCATTAAATATTCTGGAATTTTCGAAAAAAAAATTACGCCATTGTTTTTTCACGTCTGTTTCTACTACTACCTATGTAAATATAATCTGGGCGTTTATTCCCACTTTAAAATTTTCGGGATTTATTAAAAACGTTTTGTAGATTAACATGTGGCTTGAGGTGTGGCATGTGTGGCATGTGTGGCGGCTTAACGTCATGTGAATTGTGAACGGAAACATTTTGCTAAAGCGGAAAAACATGTAGTCATGTAGGGGTATGTTGTCGATCGTCAAATTTCTTGGTTTAGTCGGCATTTGGTTTAATCTATGGAGCTATGGAGGGGCAGCTGACTCTCCTGCCGTTGCGGTAGAGTGGCAGCAGGTATCCTTTAGCATAATTGTCATAAACTTTCCAGATCACCCATGTTAAATTAAGAGGAAACTATATGTAATGTATGAATCGACAATTTTACAGTGCACAGCGACAACGGTCGTAACTCTAAATGCCGGTAGGCGGTAGGTGTACATTTTGCCTCACAAAAGGTGTATTTTACCTGAAAAAGGCATGGCATTTGCATATTTATGAGCTTCAGTACTGTAGTACCATCAAAATTGCACGATTTTGCCATTTTTTGTTTCAAAATTGCCCTAAATTTTTGCTGCAAGGTGCCCTTTCTTTGGGGTCTGCCCCAGTCTTCCTCGTATGGCTCCGGCGCCCCTGAATGCCTAACTCCGCAAGATAACCTAAATTTCAGAATACATCATTAGAATGCTTAAAACAATCCATGATAATAGTAATGACTATGAAAATGATAATTCCGTTATTTGACTTTCGAAGCAAATTTTGCGCTCCAAGTTATATGTAGTTTGAGCAGAATGGAAGTGCCATGTAATCTTAACTTCCTATTTTAACTACTGCAGTACAAGGTTTTGCAGGAGGCGGAAGCTAATATAAGGACATACATCTACTATCAGCTCATTTCTGTCAAATATTGGGATTTCATTCACTCCGGCAGACATAGCGTTCGTGGTATCATGTATGGAGGATAGCTCCCTGAAATTCGTTCTCGGGATGTTTAATTAATTTGGAATCACCAATCAATTCCGCCATAATTAGCATGTTTGTTTCTACTGTGCCAAACTCATCACCGATTTTCAAATTTAATACACATTGAAATCCGAGGGAAAACGTATGATGACTCTGGCTTTGATGGTATCGTATTGACAAATAAAAATCAGTTCCGAAAGAGACCTTGACGCGCGTTGATTCAAAAATAGATTTCTATCACAATACCTCGCTTCGTGAATAATCACACCACAAAGTAAAATCTGCCTATAAAATGGAACCACCGTACTTTCAGGCGTTTCGATCCATTTTTGATGGATCGCCTCTCGAAAGTACGGCGTATAATCTAGGGGTAAAGATGTTGACACTCCTCCTGGACGAAATGATACAACCAAACAAACATATTTCGTACTACTGCGCAAAATGGTCAACCACTTATGGCAGCTATGGTGTGATTGGATGTATGCAAATATCGATTTTCTGTATAGTAATCATCTACCCTAAAATGAATGAAATATCTATAAATTGCTGGGTTTCAACAAACATAGACGTGTTGAATTAATTTATAGTGATCTAAAAGCAGTAAAGCATTTGACAGCGCTTCTCATGTAAATCTGTTGTCCTACTTTATTGTTGATGAACTCTTAATTGGACTCAACGCTTCCCTTATGGCCGTACCCTATAATTTGACTGCCTTATTCACGAAATGCTTGCAAATTGGCAAATAAAGCCAACTCTCAACCACAGCATTGTCAATCTGAAGTATCTATGAAGAATAATTGAGAACTGAAAGCATTTAACTGTCTAATCGATTCAAGTCAAATATTACATTGGAATATTTTAAGAAATTTTTTCAAACATAATATTATATATATATAATATTATCATATGTTAGATAATTATTATATTGTATCTCTTCTCTTAAAAGAACGAATAAAAATATTAAATATGGATGATAATATAAACGCTCGAAAGTTGCAAGTGATAAAGAAGATAAGATACTTTTACAAAGTAAAATAAACAATGAACAACTGGTATATGATTGGCTATCTCAGCTGCCAATGATTTTCCAATATTTTTGTTATGTATAAATGGGAAATCCAATTAATTCACAAATAATAAACGCTAAGAAATTTTATTACAAAATGGAAATTATGATGTACACACAAGCAAGTGCAATACAGTATATAGTAAGTTATCGGGACAAAATCTTTCGTAGACAACTTTTATAAACCATCCTCAGAATTGTGGACAATTGTTATTAATTTGACAAACAGTGTGGCCAATGACCATATGTATCTACAGTTTTAACAGACAGAAAATTCATATTCAAAGGAACATCCGAGGGGTTAACTTTAAATTCTTGACTACCGTCTGATAGTACAAGAAAATTCAAACTAAAGCTGGGTTTCTCCATCATTTATAACATCATTATTTCACCATATTAATTTTGTTGTGACTGTTTCACTCGCCATCTCGTTTGTTTGTCCTATTATCGATAGCTTCAATATTCATCATACTAGCTAATAATTTCTGTACAATAATTGATAAGGTTATATCGATAGGATCCATAGCTCCTCTTTGTAACCATTTCGGTATAGTTAAAGCAGCATCCATAAAACCAAGTTTTTCTAAAACCCAATCAATACTAACAGGATCCATACGTTTACCTGCCCAACTTAATAATCTGATTCGAGGTTCAACTTTCCAATGATCACATTTAAAATGTCTATACTTTTCAGATGTTTCAATACGATTTGTATTCTTTGCTTCTGTTTGTTGTTGTTTTGTTTGTTGTTTATTTGCATCATTACTTAATTGACGTTGTAATGATTGTGATGATGTTCTTAAAGAACGTGATTGAGCAGCTATAAATGAATTGGGAAATAACAACAACAAGTTATATATATTTAGTATAGCATCCATAATACGTAACGTATACGCATACCGTAATACGTAATACGTAATAATGTGTTTTGCATGTTGATTGGTATGCTTAATCATGCTTCATTTTCAAGTAGAAAATGATCGAAACATTTGGTTATTATAACATTGACACATTCTTCGCAATTGAATATTTAACCAATCAAATGTTTTAAAGTTTGGTTTAAGCTGGGGTTGAAACGAAGTGTATAGAGGTATATTTGTGATTGGTAGATGGCAATAGAATAAACTATATTAATTACATACGTTACAAAATAAGAGGCAAACTGTTCGTGACGGATTGGAAAAGGAAGAAAAACAACAAAGGATAAAAGGAACATCTATATAAGGGCTATTTTGGAAATTTATTTTAGGAGTCAAGATTCAATTCTCATAGTAGCGTGATAATCGATACGTTTTGAACAATGCAGAGGTATTATTAAAAATGTGTAGTTTATACAGGAGTATTTTATTGAACAGTATTTGAGTTGAACTCTATGCAAGGTAGAATATGAGCTTGTATAGGAAATGTTTAGTGGGAACTTCACGTGTCATCTTTTTACAAGTGAGAAACATCGTACGCGGCATTTGATTAGAGGTATCGTTTCTTCACTTTCGAGAAAGTAGTACGCGACAGTGATTGGCAAAGATAAAAAACAAACGAAAAATATCGCAGCATGTAAACAATTGGAAATCTCATTTTCTCAGTCGAGACTAGAATACTGTTCTTTAAAGGTCTCTATCATGAACATACCGGTAAGATAGGTTTCTTTCTCTTTCAAATAAGCCAAAATCAAATCATGTAAAAAGAATAATAAACCAACATCCATTGTTACATCTAGACAGTCTTTGAATACAGAATCAAAATGGCAATTAACAACATGCGGGCTTGGTACAGTAGAAAGCCAAACATCATCCACAGGAGAACCAGATGTAATGAGTGCATCACAGAGTCGTGATGTCATTGGTTGATCATGTTTTGATAACATACGGACAGTCAATTGAGGTAATGCAAAAATGATTTCTGATTCGTTTTCGTATCTGAATTTCGGTGCGAATGATACTTTACGTTGAATTGTTTGTTTCGTGGAATGGCTTTTGACTTCATAGCTTGACTTTTGGTTATCTGCGACTGAGCTTGGAAGTTCTTCATCAGTTGTTGAATTTACAAAATTAAGCCATTCATGGACAGGTGCTCCAAGCGATGGTGGATTTCGCCTTCCACGAGATACCTTACGAACAGTTGCCATGAAATCTATAGTATCGATAAATGATGAAAAGTTTCAGCCTTAACAGTAACATCAAAGTTAATATAATACACACCAAAAAGGGAATTACGGTAGAAATTATTTTAACAATACTTTGCATAACGCATCTTACATCTCTTTCACAGATCTCTTTGCCATCTCCCAGGATTATCACTAATATTCGACCTAACCCTCAATAGACCGTCACCTGCATACTGCGGTCAATCTATCATTCATGCAGTCACTGGCTATTTTATTATTTACTTTGAAGAAAGTGATTGGTGACTGTAATTGAATAATTTTTCGGCTGAAGTAATTAGTAATGTAATTAGTTACTTTTGAAGAGAAGTGATTTGTAGTGTAATTTATTACTTTTTAAAAGTAGTTCTCACATCACTGGTGACACTAGAGGGAATGTCAACACAGAAAGGTTCAAAATTAATATATTTAAATCAGACCCGCACGATACGCACGTCCCTCGTAAGCTATCCATAACTAGACAATGGACAATCAGCACTTATTCTAGATGCCATTCCCTTTTTATAGTGAATTTACGAGAAGAGGGCAAAAGGACAATTCTGTCAAAATGCCACAATGATGAATTTCTGTTACAAAGTTCGAACAAGAGCAAAGTTCACACACACACACACACACACACACACACACACACACACACACACACACACACACACACACACACACACACACACACACACACACACATCAAAATGCATAGGTCAGCACAATGGCTACTAAGTCAAACACGATGCTCAAAAGAAGATTACAATGTTGTTGATCACCCGGGGTTGATCATTAATGGTGATTTTCACAGCTTTAGTTGCAGGTGTATACAATACAGTCATACATGCTTGCTGAAAACATTACCTCTTCGATGGCAATGCAAATTAAGAAAATCATTCGAAATACGAGACAAATTTTAATTAAGTCTGTTTGCTAATAAATGTACACTATACTAATGCTATATATTTCTATATAGGTTGAACGATGTATATATAATCCTTACCGTATAGCTCTGAAGGTGATTTTGTACGTTTTTCTGTCCCGCCATGGTGACCCAAATAAAATACAAGCTCTTGTTCAGCTTTCGCTCTTTTCACCTGACAACTTTTCTCAACAACATCTAATTTTGAATTGAATTCAATAAAAGGTTCCCGCATAGAAAACAACGCCCAATGTTGAGCACGGAAATTGCTACCATGGAAACATGCTAGAGATAAAAAGTCTCCCTTCAAGGCAAGACTACCACCAAGAATAACGCCATTGCTAGCGAAATCTCCAACGACATTATTTAGATTTAAGCCAGTGAGAGCATTCAGGATTTCGACCCAATGTTGGTATTTGAGACCTATATGGAAACATATAATATCAATATAATTAAACCATGAATAACAATTAATCATTGTAATAATTAGCGATAATTATAAAATTAGAAGAAACATTTGCCCAAAAATATTCAGTTTCTACTAAAACATTAAACGAACAAGCCATCTATTTACAAGAGTCAGGACACTCGAGCTAATTTTTTTTTTGGAAATGAGGGACGTTTTTAACAGTGCGCATGTACGGGAAAATGTTGTTGTTTTTACTGCAAATTTGACACCGTCTGTTTTTACTCACGATAATAGTTGTATTTTTTCGCGCGTTTCACTTGAAATTAGAAACCTGTTTCCGTAAGATCAAAAATGGAGTCCAAAAATCACACGACTGGCATCTGTCCAATCGGACACGATAGCGACACATGAAAGTGTGTCCCGACTCTTGTAAATAAATGGCTCTGTTTTATGAAGTGCCAAAAGGCTCACTACTACTTCTTGTTCGGCGCGGTACTTGTTTATGAGATCGCGTTACTTGTTCGGAGATCCCGTTACTTCTTTCAGAATTCGCGCTACTTGTTTGGAGATCCCGTTACTTGTTTTTGAGATCGCACTACATGTTCGGACATCCCGTCACTTGTTTAGAGATCCCGTCACTTGTGAAATTTTAAGATAATTATAGCCGTGACAAGTGCGGTTGACCGTGATTTTTTTCAAAATCTGAATCTAGATCGCAGATCGTAAGGCTTTGGTAAAAATATAACACGGGGAATAATGTACCAAAAATATTAATTTACAATAGCTTGTGTAATAATTTTTGTTTAATGGTTATAATTCATTAAAGGTCATGTTTGTACGTTTATTGCATATTTCAATAACGAATAATGTATTATTATTTAGTATAATCTAATAATTTATAAATGACAGTCGACAATTTCTAAAACTACAATATTGTATTTAGATTCGATGAAATGAAAGTTTGAATGACTTTCGAATTTACTCAGTATCTGCATACAAGTCTTACAATTATAAAACCTTGTCTTATAACTTTATAGTGAATAATACTCCGAAACGACACAAAAACTTCAAGTAAACAAAATGATTGAAAGGAGAGTTTGTACAGGAAATGGAAAATATTCTAGATTGAGTGATTGTCATATACCAGTTAATTAATATAAGTCTCATAACGAGTACAAATATTTTAAGGACAACCTAGCTACAACAGTACACTGCAAGTAGCTGATTCTTACTTCCCGCATATTACCCCCATATATAGTAAATTAAAATTAAAATTATTCATATCAGTGGCAAACGAAAAGAATAAATAATTCTACTCAATTTGGACATTTTGATCAATTGATTTCTTTTTTCTATACAGCAACGCCATATGAAACTAATTTGGCTCTATACTAGTAGACATAATATTTCATCGCAATAAAATTAGTATATACTAGTACAGTGGCATATTACATTTAAATTATTGTTTGTGAGTATACGTATTCGATTCGACAATTGTCAGTCAGTCCTAATTAAATGTAAATGCAATCAGTGAAAACAGAAACAGCTAAACGTATCATGGTAAATAATCGATAAACGCACGGACGCGATGACGCGACGCGATCGCATACAAGTACCGAGCACAAGTAGTAGTGAGCCTTTTCGCCATACGTGCCAAAAGGCTCACTGCTACTTCTTGCTTGGGATCGGCACTTGTTTAACGAGATCGCGTTACTTGTCTGACGTTCCCATCACTTATTTCGGAGATCGCGTTACTTGTCTGGAGTTCCCGTCACTTATTTTGGAGATCGCGTTACTATCATCAGAGAGTCATAGTTATAGTTTTTGTCAAATCATTTTATGCTGTTATAATTGTAAATTCTACACAATTTATATTTTATTAAATAGTGTAATAGTGAAAGTTCATGTTTATTATTAATACATTTAAACATACAAATCAAAATCATATTATATCTTAACAATTATTTTATGTGTATTAGTAATACACATAAAATAATTGTCAAGATATAATATGATTTTGATTTGTATGTTTAAATGTATTAATAATAAACATGAACTTTCACTATTACACTATTTAATAAAATATAAATTGTGTAGAATTTACAATTATAACAGTATAAAATGATTTGACAAAAACTATAACTATGACTCTCTGATGATAGTAACGCGATCTCCAAAATAAGTGACGGGAACTCCAGACAAGTAACGCGATCTCGTTAAACAAGTGCCGATCCCAAGCAAGAAGTAGCAGTGAGCCTTTTGGCACGTATGGCGAAAAGGCTCACTACTACTTGTGCTCGGTACTTGTATGCGATCGCGTCGCGTCATCGCGTCCGTGCGTTTATCGATCATTTAGCATGATACGTTTAGCTGTTTCTGTTTTCACTGATTGCATTTACATTTAATTAGGACTGACTGACAATTGTCGAATCGAATACGTATACTCACAAACAATAATTTAAATGTAATATGCTACTGTACTAGTATATACTAATTTTATTGCGATGAAATATTATGTCTACTAGTATAGAGCCAAATTAGTTTCATATGGCGTTGCTGTGTAGAAAAAAGAAATCAATTGATCAAAATGTCCAAATTGAGTAGAATTATTTATTCTTTTCGTTTGCCACTGATATGAATAATTTTAATTTTAATTTACTATATATGGGGGTAATATGCGGGAAGTAAGAATCAGCTACGTGCAGTGTACTGTTGTAGCTAGGTTGTCCTTAAAATATTTGTACTCGTTATGAGACTTATATTAATTAACTGGTATATGACAATCACTCAATCTAGAATATTTTCCATTTCCTGTACAAACTCTCCTTTCAATCATTTTGTTTACTTGAAGTTTTTGTGTCGTTTCGGAGTATTATTCACTATAAAGTTATAAGACAAGGTTTTATAATTGTAAGACTTGTATGCAGATACTGAGTAAATTCGAAAGTCATTCAAACTTTCATTCCATCGAATCTAAATACAATATTGTAGTTTTAGAAATTGTCGACTGTCATTTATAAATTATTAGATTATACTAAATAATAATACATTATTCGTTATTGAAATATGCAACAAACGTACAAACATGACCTTTAATGAATTATAACCATTAAACAAAAATGATTACACAAGCTATTGTAAATTAATATTTTTGGTACATTATTCCCCGTGTTATATTTTTACCAAAGCCTTACGATCTACGATCTAGATTCAGATTTTGAAAAAAATCACGGTCAACCGCACTTGTCACGGCTATAATTATCTTAAAATTTCACAAGTGACGGGATCTCTAAACAAGTGACGGGATGTCCGAACATGTAGGGCGATCTCGAAAACAAGTAACGGGATCTCCAAACAAGTAGCGCGAATTCTGAAAGAAGTAACGGGATCTCCGAACAAGTAACGCGATCTCATAAACAAGTACCGCGCCGAACAAGAAGTAGTAGTGAGCCTTTTGGCACTTCATACTGTTTTACGATCGTTGTGTAATTGTTACATACCATCTCTCTGTGAGGAAACGATGTCAGATCCCAGATGTGAATCAGTTTCATGCCTTAAACCTGAAGTATACGGTGATCTCCCTAAAGAATGTTGGTTTAATAAAACCCCAGATGACGAATGCATTGATGACAATGCACGTACACCACTACGATGTTGTTGGTTGAGAAATTCACCCAATTTAGCAACCATTTTATATAAATCTGGTGTTGTTGATCTAGACATCACTAACTGAAATTCACTCCAAGCGATTTCGCCATTTATAAGAATTGTAGCAATGTCATTTGTAGTATTTGGATCTTTGCTTCCGTTTTGCGAAGGCGTTGAATTTTTGAAGAATTCTGAAATATAACAAAAATAATTATGTAATGGTCACATCATGCAGGTTTTGGCAGACTTAGCAATGCATTTGTAAACCTAAGGAAGGGAAGACTTGTCAAGCTAGCTCCTGTCACAGCAACGTAAGAGCAATCGCGCGTTCTTACACAAACTCTATTTTGTCATTATAAAATGTTTGAATCAAGAGGCATCTTGAAATTTGTCCGGCAGAATAGGTGTGGCATATACTCATCTGGATAGTACTTTAATCAAGATTTTGAAAACTACCCGATCTTGCAAGTTTACGTCTCAAAATCGTCCGAATTTCCCCCCAAATATCTACTGAGGGAGTATAACACCAATTTCGACGTATTCATGAAAATGGTGCGAAGTAAATACTTATTGTATATAGCTTATCAGAATAATTATACGGCTGTGTATCAATTCGATTTGTTCATTTTCCTTAAAATTTGTATTGCTCGTCATATCGATAAAAACAATACTCTTACGTTGGTTTATTTTACATATTTTTTTGAAAACCTTCTACTATTGTCAGGAATATAATATAATAAGACGTAGTCCTCATTATATTATCTTGCTGTCAGTGATACCCTCCCTCAAGGCTTAGTTGACCTTCAGGAGATTTGAGTCACTGTCCATCAGATCTAAGGTTCGGATGCAGTGAGAACTTATTCAATTTGGGCATAGTGTCCTATAATAGTATAACCCAACCCTTGGAAAATAGGGGATTTGCAGTAGACATAATTATACGATGGTAAATTATTCGCTACGTACCTTTGTGTTTTTTCTGTCGCACATTAAGATTTGGTAGAATCCAATCATCATGAAGATCAGTACGAAATGCTGATATTGATGCCATAAAAATACATGATCCCATGTAATCAATCCTTACTTCACCAGCTCGCATGCCAAGGTTTAATTCATGAGATGGTAGACAATCAAGATTTTCTTCAAAGTTTCCTACAGTGAGATTAAAAATAAGGTCAAGAGTAAATCCATTATAACGCCATACGAGTCAATCTTCTGTCTGAAACACCCACGATGAATTCAATTAAGAATTTCATTATGCTTCGCAGTTAACTTGTTATATATTCTTTAAAGGCGTGTTCAACGTGAGCTCGTTTGCTCTGATTGTCACTGTGGTATGATGTGTATAGCTAGCTGTATATCTGTTTCTTTTAAATATGTAAACTAATATGTTGTATCCCAATACCTTCCTGAATTGGAGAGATGGACAGGCATAAGTATAAGTATGATAAACATATCTCTACATACAATGCCTACTTTTATCCCTTCGAAGTTTTTATTCAACGAGTAACCCATGCTAATAAATTAATAATAATAATAATAATAAAAACAGTACTCTACCTTGTGAGAAAATGTCTTGTACTTCAATGAATCCGCCAACAATTCCACCATGGGCATCAAATGATCCTTGGCCAACGCTAATAGTCGAATTCATTGTCTTTGTGCCTGAGTTATTGACAAGATAGCGGCTTTGACAACGCAGATCAGTTGTATTCCATCTAAAAACAACAACATAATTTATATCACGAGGGTGCATAAAACATTAGTGCCAACGGTTATAAAAAATAGCGCAGGTGACATATAAGGCTCTGGATGTTAGGCAGCAAGAGTGTCTATATTGTGGATTTCGCTGTGGTAAAATTGTAAAAAGACTTACATTGCCTGACCCATGACATTTCCCATGTTAGCAGCTACATCCATTCTTGCAAGGTTCAATGCAATTATCACATTGGTTTCCCATGCGCCAGTTAGACCAGTTTGTGAAGTTTGCGATGAACTACTTTGAGGTTTTGAATCACGTTCGGCTTTATCACGGCTTGTACTTGGAGACTGACGTTCGACGACGACTTTACCTATCAAAAGACAACAAGTAACGTTGACCTTATGGCAAATGTAGGTAGGAAAGATGTTAATGACAAAAATATTACGGAAGGCAGTTTGAAGAATTGATACAGTTGGAGAATTGAAGAATTGGTCATAAATGAAAGGTAGGCGTCGAAGCAGGTAACTCCAAGAAGTAGCATCTAACACCGTACAATTATAGTTGTAACGGCACTATTTAACAATTAGTCATCGAGAACAGGTCAATACAAATATAAAGCAATTCGATTGGTCGAACCGCGGTCAGTTCTAAAGGGTATTCGTTCGAGAATTTTCAAAAAATGTTTATCTTGTATATTCAAGCACACGGACCAACCAATCAAATTGCAGAAATACGTTCGAAAATGACGTTATATTTTAGAATATATGTTTCAAAATTGACCTGTTAATCATTGACTAAAACAGTTATTGATCTAAGGCTCGATGAATATCAGCATAATGACCTCGGCGGTCACTATCAGCCGTTATTCACCCCGCCTTCAATTAATAACTGTTAATCATAATGCATCTAATTCATATCATATATGCAGATATGAAATATACAAATGTTGAAAATAGACTGAAAATAGACTGAAACAGACAAGTTTATAAAGGCAGAAAAAGACTAATCATTTTCTATGTTTGTGTAAGAAAGTATTACATTAAGCTTATCTGTAGTCTGATATGATGAATGATTTGTGTAATATCACAGAGTGCATATCGTCGCGGAGAAATTCGGTGGGAAGAATAATTGTTGTAAAGAAACTCATGCATTGCGAAGAATAGTCGTTACGAAGAATAGTCATTGTGAAATAACTCGTTGCGAAGAAACTCATTGCGAAGAACAGTCGTTGCGAAGAATAGTCATTGCGAAGAAACTCGTTGGGAAGAAAATAGAGGTTATGTCGCTGCGAAGAAAATAGAGCTCATTTCGTTGCGAAGTTTCTTCGTAACGATGTGTCCCAAAATCACAAACAAAAGTAAGCTTTGAAATCGCAAAATGATGCACCGTTAGAATGAAGAAACAAATATTATAGAGACCCAAGACCAATTAACAATCACATTGAAATACAATTCTTACGCTTTTCAAGTCTAGCAGAGTTCGAGCGTGTAACAGAATCACCACGTGATCCAACAGTTGCACTTCGGGATATAAATGGTGGCGTCATGATGTTACCAAGAATGCTACCAGAAACAGCACGTCGATGAGCTGAAAAAATAAATAGAAGTTAAACTCACTGGAATGATGAACGGAAGATGTGAGCAAATTAAGAATGTTAGTACTTACTTTGATGTGATTTTGTTGGTGTTGTCAAATGTCCTAATGAATCGTTGTGAGGTGATCTAAAAGAGCTTGAAAATGATTCAGAAAACAAGAGTGGGTCTGAGCCACTAGGGATGACAAACCTAGACGTCAAGAGAAAATAATTAAAGGATATTCAAAAAAAATTTAACAGAAGTAAAATGTTGGCTCTACTGTTTCTAGACCTGTGACACATGCCCATGTACTTCACTTTACCTATATACAGTCGCTTCGTATGGGGTAGATGTAGCCTGCGTGCAGACTAAAGCCTATCTTGGCGAAAGTGTAAAGTTTGAAAGTGTACACTTACGCCAAGATAGGTTTTAGTCCGCACGCATGCTAGGTAGATGCAGAGGGAGTAGAGGAATAATCGGCCTTGTGGAGCTGGGCTATACTGTTCCAATCCTCCTCAAACACAGACTGAATCAATGAGAAAGAGTATGCCAATCAATTCAAGAAAGGAAAATAATCTTATATTTTCAAATAATGCATAGGAAATTCTTACGAGTCTGGATTTTGTGGTGTTGATTTAGCTTTAGTAGCATACGATCCCTCTTTGCCAAGAAACATTCGACGATAAAGTTCAGATCGATACCATGCTTTTGGAACATCAAGAATCTCATTCAGGCGTCTCATGTCATAATTGAAAGAGGCCGAACCAATATCACAAATCACTAGGAAATATGAAACAATTACAAATTATAGAGTCAAGAAATTCTCTAATTATATGATTTGCTTGTTTGAGAATCTACGTGTTTCCAGTTACTGAATCTCTGTTTGAAGTCTGCACGTAATGCTTTGCAGTAAAAATGAATTATTGGGTACTGGGGTAGGGCTCTTGGCAATGGTAACTGTGACTGGCTGTTACATCACATGCAATTATACAATATACAATTATACATGCTTATTTTAATACATATCAATATACTCCTTCGGAATTTCTTAAATCTTCCGTTCTTCAAGGGGGTAAACAACATTCATTTTAGTTGAAATCATATGCAGATTTGATCACAAACCCCTGTTTTCCCTTGTGGGAAATACAAGACAATGTCACAGATAAAACTCCGGGGGGAGCTTATTAGACACAGACATCGAGCTGTCTATGTCGCCTTCCGAATTCTGCTAGGCAATGGATTCTGCTAGATGGCAGACAATGATGGTGAGGTGTCTGATTGTTTAAATAGAACCAACTATTGACAATGCAAACAGAACCAATGAAAAACATCCATTTCTTGAACAGCAATCAATATGTGAAGTATCAATTAATAAAACAATTAGCATGTAGGGAATGGAATAATGAATTTAACAAATTTACATAATTAGTCAAGCATAATACCCCAAAAAGAATCCCCCCATGAGGGTATCACTTATAAAGTACTAACCTGACACTTTGATAGTGGTTTTATTTTCTTCGCCAGAGAATGAACGACGTAATTTACCAGTTGGAACGGTAGATTTTATCCTTCGTCGAACTAAATTGAATTTCACAAATTCGACGTTGAGACTTAATGAATCTTTACGTCCCGATATCGGCTGAACGGGTGTACGAACTTTACGTTTTCCTGCATACATTCCTCCTTCAGTAAATGATCTTGAATCAGATGTACTACCAAATTGTTTACCATACGGATGGAAAACACAGAATGAAAATCGAGAGAGACAAACTGTAAATGTCAGACCACCGTAAGATCCACTGACCGATTCAGAAATGGATTTATCTGTCGCAGTACTTGATATCGACGTTTGAGACGTTTTAGTGCGTCGTGATGACGAAGCCTGTTGTTGTCGACATGCAATACTTCTTGCCATTGGTTTTGATGAGATTACAACATCAAGTGAAGGAATACGCAGAAGACATTCAACTTTTGAAATTGGTAAGCAGCTAAATCGGACGTCGGATGGTTGAACTCGGACTAATACAACGATATCGACTGGAAATGACGAGTATTCCGTAGCAGAAGATGATACCACTGATGAGACATTGCCTTTTGTAGGTGCGTTCCCCTCTGAAGATGACATCGAACCACCAGAAGCAGTTTCCCCAGTATCTGCTTGCATTGGAATGGTAATTGGCATCAAGGCTTTTTCAATGAAATCTAACAACGATGGCCGTAGAATCATTTCACGTGGCAATTGCTGTACAGATATCCAAACATGTAAACCACCAAACTTTGAGCCAGGCAGTTTAGATGGAACAGTAGATTCAGGGGGTGATCCATTCGAGTCTACCGTCTCAGAACTGTTCATAAAAGAGCCACAGCTACTATTTGCAGTTGCTGAATCATTGGCACGAGTCTTTGGGTCGCTATTAGTTTTTGATTTATAGTGACTACGTAAGTCGATAGCTGGAACTAGTAGGACGGTGTCTTCTAATACCCCTGCACCAGCAGTCTGCAGTGATGCACTTGATTTTAGCCGACGTGGTGGTACTTGATAAGACATACTGCGTTGAGTGGCACCTGGGTTACTTTGAGGTTGGCTAACGCCACTCCCATCGGAGAAACGATTGAAACTTCTTTCCCGTGCAAAAATTTGGTCTGTCTGATCTGATATCTTCCGTGTATGGTTATCTCCAAGTGGTCTGGAAGAAATGGAAGAAAAAGAATGGATGATTTAAAAGTTTGGGGCCATTTGTTGTGGCAGGGTCAATAAAATATCCGGGTTGATCAAAGGGGCAAAATTGACCGGCGACCGCTGCGAGCACAAGTTGAATTTATGCTTAGCGTAATTCAACCGTCTCGCTTTGAAACAATTGTTATACGCAGGCCTAACTTGTAATAAAATTCATGTCAACAATGAACATTGTGTTATAACAATAAGCGTGCACGTGATCCTAAGTGCGTAGCGCCTGCCGGTCATTTTTGCTCCTTTAACAAAATAATTAACGACTTACCTGAACACGGGTGTTGTATCCGTTGCTGGTTGTTGCCTTGGAGTGCCATGATCTGCATGAAATACACACCGGCCACTTTCAATACCAACCACAAGGTCAAGCTCAAAATCAAGGGATGTCGATGCTGTTGATTTAGCAGTTGAAGCTGGTCCCCCGTCTCTAACATCTGCGGTGCTTTTACTGAATGTTACCCTGGGTGTCACATTCTCACAATTAGATTCTGAGTACTTATCTTCCGATGCTGAATTAAAAACTGCATCGTTACGAGAAAATATCAATGGATCACTGAATGTCTGTGATAAGTCATCGTGATCATTACCGTCTTCTGATATCGGTGGACGAATCTCAATCTTTATTGGACCACTTCCAGAAAAAAGATTTTCATGTTTATCAGTTGTTGAGAATCTTTGACGGCGAAGTTGGGGCGGTTGGATTGTATCAGTGTAATTCTCGCTGCTGCTATGACGACGACTGAATGACTTACGAGGATCTGTTGCTTGACTTGCTAGTACATCAGATGCACCAGAACGACTGAGAGGTTTATCAGGCATGCCACTTGATTGTCCACGTGTTTGACGGCGGAAACGTTGCCTTACACCACGAAAGAATGCATTAGAGAGGGCAGCCTCAATATCACGCAGGATATAAACTTCATGATTGATCAGTTTTGGAGATGCATTGCTACGCCTAAAAAGTAACAAAATGTTTTTGTTATTATAGGACAACGTATGCATAATTACAATTGAGGCAACATATAGCACATTCAATTTCCCTCAGCCGACGTGGTGGCACTTAATAAGACAAGGATGTAACAAGGATAAAACACATGATCTTATACATGTTTATGTTACAGTTTTGCGTTAAGAATTGTGTAAAAAAGAAGACGGTGACCAAATGATACCTTTCTGAATGTCACTGTTTTTATCTTCCATGATGATAGTATCTGCAATTCTGCATCTTTGAAAGTTTGACAATATCATGCATGGGTCAATAAAACGGGGACCGCTGGGACCCTTGTTTGTATGCAAATGAAGAGAACAGAGAATTGCTCTTATAGAATCAACTTCCAAAACTGCACACATATTATTCAACATTCGGAATGATATATATGATCATGATATATGTTTCGATTGCACTTGAGCAATTTTGAGCACAATTGACTTGGGATGTGTCTATACTATTTTCGAAAGCATTGCTCACTACTTCGGTCGTTTAAGCACTCTGGTATGGCACATATGCTTTTTCCATGTGGTGGATTTTTCACCACATTGACTAAATCATCTTGACCTAGATATAATAGGCGAAGTCAGTACTTTGTTTACTGAACAGCAGTGATGACGGCTAATGGCCAGAAACAAGTGCTTTTCTACTGCTATGATTATGTATATATTTTGGTCAATAAGTGTTGTCTATATTGTGCATATTCCGATCAATGTGAATTTCACCTCAGTAACTTAGAAAGATGAATGAAATATGGAAGGAAAACATCTGGTCACAGGCAAAAGCACAATGTGTAAAACCCTCTAATATCATGCTTGAGAAATCGAATCATACAACATTAAGACATTCTTAATGTCAACCAAACGGCATCAACAAAAGTAAGGTACAATCCGAAGCTGAATTATCAATGCCGTTAATTGGTATCCAATATAGATCACCCATCATATAGTCAATGAAACATATAGACAAGTTCAATCTCACACTGGCAGATCAGCTGATGCTGTATCCACAAACAATCAGATGACTGGTGAATGTTTGCTCTGAATGGAGCTACAGTATAGAAGCAGCTCGTCAAAAGCCATTGAAACTACCATTGTCTTCAAACATTGCACTGCCTATTCGATCAGTCATTTAGATCATTAGATGTAGTCCTGACAAAGAACTGTCATTGCCATTCAAGACAATTCTGATTATTATACAGCTTCTTAATTGGATCACATTAGTTGTATTCACCGTAGTTCATTGACTTTTCTTGTCTGCTCCCATAATTGTCTTTCCAGTGAATTATGTCGTTCTACATGTAGTGGGGATGTCTCATTGATGTTCATTGAACCATTTAATGATCGATCCATCGATGCACCAAGAGAAAAACCATCAATTTCATCATCAGAATCAGAACAATAATCATCAGCAACAGAAGCAAGGTCAGCTACGTCAGCCTCTTTGGTGAATGCTGTCAAGGCTAAACCAAGCGCTGATAATCGTTTGCCAATACTAGCATCTACATTCGCATCAAATCCACACATCTTCCAAACAATTGACATAACCCAACAATCTTGATCAGTTGGATCTGAGGAATAAAATAAAAACTATTTTATTGATTTAAAACTACGTTTGCAGCGAAGGTATGAAAATTGATATATTGACTCTTAAGTTAGAATCCTTAGGAGTAATGACCCCATAGCATAACACGGAGTTTGTGATATCCTGGCCTATGCTCCTATTCCGAAATAATTCACAGCTAAGATGAAAGGTATTATCATAATTTCAAAGTATTGATACATCAAACGTAAGTACCGGGGGTAGCTTCCATATTTTTGGTATACGAGGACGTTCAAATATTAAAAGGGGGGCTTTCTTAAAATCCAGAAAAATTTGTTTAGGGCATGCTTTGTCATAAAATTTGTTTAGGGCATGCTTTGTCATAAAATTTGTTTAGGGCATGCTTTGTCATAAAATTTGTTTAGGGCATGCTTTGTCATAAAATTTGTTTAGGGCATGCTTTGTCATAAAATTTGTTTAGGGCATGCTTTGTCATAAAATTTGTTTAGGGCATGCTTTGTCATAAAATTTGTTTAGGGCATGCTTTGTCATAAAATTTGTTTAGGGCATGCTTTGTCATAAAATTTGTTTAGGGCATGCTTTGTCATAAAATTTGTTTAGGGCATGCTTTGTCATAAAATTTGTTTAGGGCATGCTTTGTCATAAAATTTGTTTAGGGCATGCTTTGTCATAAAATTTGTTTAGGGCATGCTTTGTCATAAAATTTGTTTAGGGCATGCTTTGTCATAAAATTTGTTTAGGGCATGCTTTGTCATAAAATTTGTTTAGGGCATGCTTTGTCATAAAATTTGTTTAGGGCATGCTTTGTCATAAAATTTGTTAGGGCATGCTTTGTCATAAAATTTGTTTAGGGCATGCTTTGTCATAAAATTTGTTTAGGGCATGCTTTGTCATAAAATTTGTTTAGGGCATGCTTTGTCATAAAATTTGTTTAGGGCATGCTTTGTCATAAAATTTGTTCAGGGCATGCTTTGTCATAAAATTTGTTTAGGGCATGCTTTGTCATAAAATTTGTTTAGGGCATGCTTTGTCATAAAATTTGTTTAGGGCATGCTTTGTCATAAAATTTGTTTAGGGCATGCTTTGTCATAAAATTTATTTAGGGCATGCTTTGTCATCAAATTTGTTTAGGGCATGCTTTGTCATAAAATTTGTTTAGGGCATGCTTTGTCATAAAATTTGTTTAGGGCATGCTTTGTCATAAAATTTGTTTAGGGCATGCTTTGTCATAAAATTTGTTTAGGGCATGCTTTGTTATAAAATTTGTTTAGGGCATGCTTTGTCATAAAATTTGTTTAGGGCATGCTTTGTCATAAAATTTGTTTAGGGCATGCTTTGTCATAAAATTTGTTTAGGGCATGCTTTGTCATAAAATTTGTTTAGGGCATGCTTTGTCATAAAATTTGTTTAGGGCATGCTTTGTCATAAAATTTGTTTAGGGCATGCTTTGTCATAAAATTTGTTTAGGGCATGCTTTGTCATAAAATTTGTTTAGGGCATGCTTTGTCATAAAATTTGTTCAGGGCATGCTTTGTCATAAAATTTGTTTAGGGCATGCTTTGTCATAAAATTTGTTTAGGGCATGCTTTGTCATAAAATTTGTTTAGGGCATGCTTTGTCATAAAATTTGTTTAGGGCATGCTTTGTCATAAAATTTGTTTAGGGCATGCTTTGTCATAAAATTTGTTTAGAGCATGCTTTGTCATAAAATTTGTTTAGGGCATGCTTTGTCATAAAATTTGTTTAGGGCATGCTTTGTCATAAAATTTGTTTAGGGCATGCTTTGTCATAAAATTTGTTAGGGCATGCTTTGTCATAAAATTTGTTTAGGGCATGCTTTGTCATAAAATTTGTTTAGGGCATGCTTTGTCATAAAATTTGTTTAGGGCATGCTTTGTCATAAAATTTGTTTAGGGCATGCTTTGTCATAAAATTTGTTTAGGGCATGCTTTGTCATAAAATTTTTTGAGGTATCCTTTTGACACTTTTGCAATTTTTCCATTTTGCAAAAGAAGTTTTACCTATGAAATTTTTTTTCCTTTTTTTTTGGTTGAATCTTACATCCATAAAAATATATTTGGGGTAATAGCTTATGTGAAAATTTGTTATGGTCATTGCTAAAGTTCCATTCCAGCAACCCCGTCGAAGCGCAAAGGAAGTTACCCCCTGAGACGCAAGGAGTTTCATCATGAATAATTATCAGTGGATACCTTTCGTGAATTACGTTTCAAACAGTGCTTTCTCACAAAAATACTATACCTCTATACTGCTAGAATACTACACAACATTGATCATATAATATTTATTGTTAAACATACCATCTGCACTGCCACGGTTTGTTTTTGAGCATAGCTCGTATGTTCCTTCAAAGACGGATACTGAACAAAGAAAAAAAGGAAAGATAAGCTAACAAGTAATAACAATTAGTAAAATAGATGCCACATAGAGGATGGCATTTTATTAAATGCCACAAAATACTGAGACAAACAATTTTAGGAACACGCAATTATGGAGACAGGAATTTAAAGTCTAGAGTTAATGTTCTGAGATTCTATAAACAGTCCTGAATTTATATACACCGCATAAATTACTACGCCTCTTACGTGTGTTCATCATATCAGGAAAATTCAATTGCCATGCAGATGCATTGTAATCAAAGCCACTGGTGAAACGGAGACAGAAGTCACGAAAGAGACCACGACTAACGAAACAGCCACTACTACAACATGTGATCGATGATTCAGCAATTGTGATGATCAAAGCAGCACATGGATCCCGTTCTAAAGAACAAAGTAAGAAAAATAAGTGGAAAATAATAGTCACTTTATTTCATGAGATACCACTGTCTGAGCAACAATACTTATTTGAATACAGTTAAACCTGTTTTAAAGATCACCTGTTCATAGTGGTCAATATGCAGCGGCTACCTGTCATGAATGCATTAGAGAAGGCAAGTGATCAAATTAGCGGTCAAATTGCAATGTCTAAGATATTATTTTCTATTGAATCAACCCTGTATATAAAGGTCACCTGTGTATAGTGGTCAATTTATCAACCTCTCATAGCTAGCTATTATATACAGGTTTCACTGTAGTAGCAATCGTAGCATAGACGAGAACATCGCTAATATCAATAGTAGTTGAATAACTTCATGATAGTGCTTGGTTAACAGCATCAATGTTATGCTGCATGTTTACCTATGAATGATACACATATGTTATGTATGTATACGGCATTTAAGTCCACTATGCTGAAATTCACAAAATCACTGTATAAGCGACACAGGATTATCATCTGATGACGATCGAGTCATTATTTAATCAGAGTATCAACGTGATATCTGTTAACCCCTACGGTATTATTACTCCTAATCACATCACTGTATAATGAAGGCAATGGAGGGTGTAGAAGGGGGGTAATGTCAGATAAAAGGTTTAGTACGGAATCTCAGAAGATTTACAACATTTTCTTCTGGATATTTTTTATTAGAATATAGACCTAAATATAAAACAGAAACATCTCAATTTTTTCTTCAGAATTGCATTTTGGTATCTAGGATTGCGGCTTCAATGGTAGGGGGACTGAATCCTGATACCATATGAAATAATAGTTAATATTTAATAGTTATTCTTAGATAAGTATTTTAGACTCTTCTCTTGTTCTTCATACACATGGATTTCCGTTAGGACAAATATTCCATGATTGCAATGTATTTCCCAATGTGATTGTAATACTAAGGGTAAGGGACGCACTTCCACACAAATTAGTTTGACACATGCACATCAACCACTACACCTAAAAACTACACAATGATCATGTAGAATGTTCTAACAAATGGAGCTATGCCTACTTACCAGCTGCTTCAGATGTTGAAAATGAGCCTTGGAGTTCCTGAAAATAAGCAATGATATGATAACATCGTAATTTCACGTTACTTACAACCCGGGGGAGGAAGGGTGCCACTTTTGAAAAGAATGAAGTTCCGAAACAGTTCCAAAAATCTTGTCAATGCTCCCAAAAAGTTCAAAAACTTGAAAATGCTACTCAAAAATTTAAAAGAGGTTCTCCAAATTTTTAATTCATTTTTCGAATTTCTTCAATTCTAGTTGTTATCTAGGCAGTCAACGAAGGAGATTCCAAACGTTTCCGAATCTGAAATTTCCTAACCAAAATCTTTTTCTCTGCGGGAACATGGACCATAAAAATGTGGCTCGTCCCCGTATGGCTGTCATGTGGGAGTTATCCCCCCGTGATTAGAACACAACATAAATATATTCAGACTTACCATAGACTTTTCATCAAACAAAGGAATGCAAACTGCAAAGTTATCAACATTTAATTGCATGAATAATAGATTGACGGACTGTGGACTTGGTGATCGTTGAGGAAGACGTACTTTAAATTGCTGTGTGGCTGATTGTACCTATAAAACAAGACTTGATGTAATTATGACTGCATTCTGCATGTGCCACATGTGGTAGAAAAGTTAAACACGCAAAGAAGCAAGGAGGTAACATGTAATATGGATGATTCCAGTACAGGTTGGCCTTCATACCCAACCAGTATTCAACCTTGTTATAGGACCAAAAAAGAAGCAAATGGAGCATTTTTACAGTGGCTCAACCCGACAAAATATAAAACAATCTTACATGTTTGCAAGAGTCAAATTCTTGATTCACTTTCTAAATGTGTCATATATGTCCAACATTCAAATGGTTTTGACTGCATGTCTAGAAAAGACTACTGCAGAGACAAAATGGTTTGAATGTGGAAATTAATGTAATTTTCAACTCAAAATAACAAAATAGACCTAAAATCTTGGTAAAGTCTTTTTTGCAACAATCAAGATTTTCCTGTGAAAGACAAGGCAGTCAATAGTGGAATTGGTCAAAGCTGGAGTACACAATAAACAATACTAAAGAATGCACATTATTGGAAAATTCAATCAGTCCCTTACTTGATCAGCTAGTAACAACAATTGCTCATTCCAGTATTCGTAAGCATTTTTATAGTACAAGTAAACCAAGACTCCTAGAAGATAAATTAAGAAGATTAAATTTACATAACAAATCCAATGGAAGGTATGGCTGTCTATAATTCATACCAACAGACATGTGATCATTTAGTTGACAGGATTGAAATGAGAGGCATACCTTTATCAACAGCTGGAGGCAAGACAAACAATCTAGGCTGACTCAGTGTAATGATAACAGTTTCTTTTCCTTCAGATTGTTGAAGAACAAGACGATCCTAGAATATTATTTAAAAATACATCGTTATTAACAAATACTCCAGGGTAAACCACACCAGTCCTTTACATCGATATTCAATAATTTTCGTAGCCATCATAGTAATTTTACTTAATATTAAGGCTGCATATTCATGACACTTATACACAATGTAACGTGTTCTTTATTTGCAAGTCAACTTGAAAGACATCCATTGACGAAATATATTATATTAAATCATATTTAAAGATGAGAGATGATTAAATTTATGCAATTTACGTATAATCAGTGCATTTTGACAGTATAATTTGTTCGACAGGAAAGCACATCCAAAAGAACGTATATCAGAATCTCAACTTCTGATTTGATACACAATCATCAACTACCATCATAAAGTGAAAAGCTCATGAACGTTTTTGAACTTTTCACAAATCAATTCCTGAAAAGGTTCATGAACTGTCCAGGAATGTTTGTAGAAGTATAGAATATACACTATATAGATGAGTTTGACAGACACATCATGCCACTGTGCCTTGAATACAGAATAATGAATTGAAAAGTATGTGTGCACAAATAAAGGAAACTTACCTCCACGGTATTGCTGAGTAAAATCTTTGATTTGAAGTACGCCAAATGTTCAAATTCAACATCTTCATCTGTTCCACGACCCTTCAACAAGAGATAAAATGAACCAAAAACGTAAGAGGTATCATTGGATTTATCAAGAAATTTATGAAGATACTGTATATACCGGGTATAACGATCAGTTCATGAACAGTTAAAGATTATGAATAGCTCATAAAATGTCCACAAATAATTCAACAAATTGTTCATGAATAGTTCAGGAAAACGTTAATGCACACAGTTAATTTTTTTCCAAGGACCTAGTATTCCAAAAACAACCTTGTGGATCAATGCTGATTTTAAATCAGAGTACTATACATGAATCAACATTGTATTAACTTATTCCAGATACTTCAAATTCTCAGATAATGCAAGACCATAAAACCATAGAAACATGGGCTTCCAGGTCCAGGTGATGATATGAACGTGCGGACAACTGTAAGGGATTGCAGTAATAGTTTAGGGGAATAAATTCAATGAAAGTTAGTGAAATAGACAATATCACTCTACCAAAGCTGTCTGTTACTTTTCTATCAAATTCTGATTGAGTGATTTTTTTGCTAAAATCAGTAATAGTTAAATTTCATTAATAAGTTAAAGTGCTATACTGCAGATCAAATTAAAAACTGTGGATTTATTACCCTGCAACTATTTACTGTTTAATTCTCTCTGTACTATTCCATATCCCTCAATAAAGTTGCGACTCATTGATATTTAAATAAAGTCAATGTTCAGCAAGATTTGGGGGACTTGAACCACATATCATTTGATTTACGGCTACACATAAAAAGTCAGGAAAATTTATTGCTGAAGTAAACTAGTTACTTTCGGAGTAATCAATAAATGGCATATAAGTAAAATCAAACTCATAATGCATAGATCCAGTAAAATGTCAATGGTGGCGTAAACAGGACAAACACAAGCCTAAGATTCACACAAACTCATTCTCTTGCTCGCACACTTTCAAAATTGGAGAGCAACACATCAAAATCTAGCTACCTTGATAAAATGACCCAAGGATATCATGAGATCAATTTTAGCTTTTCCAAACAAACGTAAGTCACGTGATGGGATCATGTAGCATTGCGATTCTTCAGTTAAAATTTCAGGCTTTTTATTTGTTAACTCCAAGGTTACCAAACCAGTTTGCAAACGAAGAGCAGTTGAAGATGGTGTTGTAGCAGTGATTACAATTCCCTATAAGAAATCAAGTTATGAATAAATCAATAGGTTAACTATTGTGTATAATATTTGATGTAAATTTTGATGAAGTTCTTCTTCAGAGTCATATGTACATGGCTAGAAAAGCAATTCACCTACTGTAACGCTATAAAATTGTCACAACGTGCATGATCTTGAGAACACGGTTCCCGGAAATCCAGCACAAATCAGAAGGAAGTCAACGATAAATTTCATTGTCATTTTCAAAATGAGCTCATTTGGATTTTCAAATTTGTTTTATTTAAAATCCATTTAACAAACTTTTCAAATGTCATCAATAAGCTTCAAAACATCAAGTAAAATTTAGCAATTTTGAAAACCAAAGTTAGTTTGGTTCTTGGAAGGCAAATTCATTTGTGACGTCTATTTGGAATGATTGTAAAAACTCGTATTTAGATAATATGGAAAAAAGCTATAATGTTGATCAAAGTTGGCTCAAACTTATGATAATAGTGAAGGTGATGTGACACTGGATTATTTGAATAAAAGCTTTCACATTCACCAAAGCGGTAAAAACAAACCAAGACAAAAACCTATGAAACTATATTTTCAAAAAGCTGGCCAAAACATATCCGTCAATTTCGATTTTGGATTAAATTTTAATGCTTTGAAAAGTTATGAAAGATTTTCCCCTTCGAGTTTTCTCCTGAAATGTGAACTATTTTTTAAATAGATGAGCGTTATATAACTTCTATTAACAGTTGGCAAGTGACGCTTAGATGAGATGATAATAACAGGTATGAGATGATTAAATAAAAAAAGTTAAAATTTAGAAGAATAGCCCAATGGTTTACTTGTAATGGTTTCTGATTATTAACCTTGTAACCAAATTATCAGAAGCTAAAGAGATTTCAAAATAACGTCAGAAAAGGATGTACAGTCATAAAACCAACAGCGTCCACATGTGATGTAAAAGGACAGAAATTACAGCGTCAGAATGAAACTTGATGAAATTCTATAATTGAAAATCAGCATGTTTCTTCAAAATCATACTCACTTGAAGATTGATTGTGACACAAAACTGTAGGGGTTGATGATTTTGCGAATCTAATCTTTGATTCATTGCTTCAACCCAGAAGGGGACGTCCTCTTTCTCTGATTTTTCAATTACCTCGTTGACTTCCTGAAGATCATAGATCAAAAATATGCATTGAGGCTGAATCTACCCAAGTATTATTTACATACCAATAGTTTAATGCTGAGCAGAGAACAACTCAAGTGGAGTACAACAAACACTGTTTAGAGTTTAACTGGGTTTTGCAGTTTGACTACAACGCTGCCAGACAAAGCACTGTCAGTCAATCAGTGACTCTTCAAGCCGGTAGGGAGAATATTCTGTCAAGGTACATACTTTAGATCAATACTTTCATTAGACTCTGAATTAGAAATAACATTCAAAGCGAGAAAATTTGATTAACATGGAGTCAGGATTTCAGGAGTCTAGTCCAATTGCAAACATAAAAAAAAATATATAAACAAAAGTTATAGAGAATGGTTACAAATTGATATTATAGCATTATTATTTTCTACCATGTTCTTAGGTTGAGGGCCAACCTCTGAAAAGCTCTGGGTTATAGAAAGCCTTCCATTCAATGTTTGTTCATCTCTATCTATGCATCAGTTTGTACAATGATGTATATTGCAAGATTGTTAATTTCAGTCATTTCAAAGCTATTTTGGCACAAATGACAATACAATCAATTGCCTATTTTCTGAATGCCATACCCTGACATTACTGTCAACATCTAAACTCTTGTATTAGCAACAAGCAACATATATTTGAATGAAACATCAACATTTAATCAAACTGGGTGTTGGTTGGCGTTGAGCTCTAAGCAAGTAATAAATTACCTTCACAAATCCTTTTTGCAGATAGATCATGTTATTCATCAAATCAGTTGTAACTGTTTGTTCCAGTTTTCCAATATCAACAGCTATTTGCATTGTATCACCAAGTGTTTCGTTAAATGAATTAAGTTTATCAGCTGTACTTTTTGATAAATAATTCTCGCATTTACCATTGACATTGATAGAAGGTAATTCAATTGACGTTATAGGTGCCATAAGCATTTGCAATGATTGGTTCTGAAAGAGTGAATGCAAATAAATCAGAAATATTTGTTCTTGTCTTGGACAACGAGTTGATGCAAATACTAAAAAATTTAAGAGTTAAGAACATTCCATATGTGTAGGCTCACATAGAAGAAAAATTAATTGGTTATGTTCCTATAATTAGAAATTGGTAACAATACGAGAAAGGACTATTAACAATTGACGTCAACCAATTTCTCACAAAACCCCCTCCACCATCGCTAGTTGTCATCAAACTGTGAATGCTCCCTAAGCATTTAAGAAACATTGCTTCTAAGATTTGATATAAAATTGATATTATTAAGATAACCTTTGCTTCAAACGATATCCCATGAGTTGGTAGTTCAATGTGAAAACTCGATTTGCTTTTCTCATACACTCCATTTGATGTTAATTTCTTAATCTGAAATAACAAGGATGATGAAAGTAAAAGATATTAAAAATAAAAATTAATCCAACATTATATTATACTGTATTTTTTTTTCAGAGGTATGCTATTACATGGTTTATAAATGAAATCCCTTCTCTGCTCGGCTCACTTGAACTCAACCATTTCCATGTATACAGTAGAATCCAGCAATAATGGTTTTGGCCTTAACGGTTATCTGTCAATAGCAGTAAGGCAAAAAAATCCGACACCGAGTAATTTACGGTCAAACTTTGCTAAATATTTACCGCTAACAATGGATTCTATCAAAACCGGTAAAATGGTTTGTCTCCCTAGCATACCATTATTGCCAGATTCAACTGCACTAGCATGATGGTTATATGGGGTTAGATGTAATTAGATTTTAGCAAAGTTTAACCATCATCCTTATAAAGGAGGGCCCGCGTGGGAGCAGTATGAATGCATTGCTAAAGGCATCATTTTATTCAGTAAGGGATTGAGTACAAATCAAGGCACATGCTCATTGCGAGAGATAGGCATGGAATGGTATGATATATAAAATAACCTCTGACTCTGCTTGTTCCTAGATCCCTAATAGAATAGGGTGGTTACCATCATTCCTTGATTGCCAGCTTGCTGCTTCAAGCTACAACGCTTGAGCTACTGATTTGCCATGCTTGACTGCTACCAGCTGCCATGCTTGAAAGATGTGGGATGCTTAGTGTTTCTAAGCTGCCTTGCTAGAGCTTGATTGTTTAAATGCCTTGCTGCGTCACATTGAGGCTCTACGAGAACACCCATTTCTGATTTTCCCAACCACTTCCCATGTCAAATGAAAAGAATTGGTATGTATAATTAGGAGGCTAGGCATTCAACTGACTTGGAAGTGTGACTGGAGCTGGTAGGTGGTATCATGTCTGCCTTTAAACTGCTAATGTTTTGCATGTAACTATGGTCACCTCACACAAACCAAGCACCTAGGCTAAATATATGGTAATATTAAGGTGAAGGGTTTATATCAGCATATCCATTGATTCAAGCATCTTGAACTTTTTATTCATGCAGATATGCCAAAATCATGGGGTGAGCTCAGATGGCAGCACGCAGCCGAACTTCAGATCTGATCATATCTGGTCTTTGCTGAAGGTCAACTTCGTCTTGACTTTGAGTTAATGCAACACATCAAATGAGTACCACCATTTTATGATTGTGGATGGATCGGTCAAGTGACAATTGCATTGTGAGTAGCTGCAACGCATTGACTATCAAAGCCAATTTGCCATGACATATGTTGAAATAGGTCTATCAATTTATTTTTACAGTATTTACAATCATTGCTCTTAGCCAAAAAAGCAACTTGCCCAGAAATCGAAGAGTGGTACAGGCGCCTCCGGTAAAAAGATATTATCTCAATCACTTTACTATTTATGCTAGATATCCTCTTGGATGTTTGATTAATGGAATTAGGAGAGTATCCTGTTGAATCGTTCCCTTGAAAAGACATATCCAATCATTAGTGCTGTTGTTTGAGAAAAATAAGGCATCACCACAATGACCAGGGGTGGAAGCAGGATTTTGAGGACACTATTTATAGGAAATGTTTCCAAAATGTTTGAAAAAGTATCAAAACTGTCCTTAACAATCAAACTCTTCTTCCCTAACAAGGGGGCTATACTCCCTCTTTACCTATCTAATGCCATCCTTGATAATGCCACAAATGACTATCATAGAATCTAGAGCATAGCGAAGAGGAGCTGTTAGCTTATGAATATCTTACCCTGTACTCTGCATGTAATGATGGAAGGAGAGCAGCACTCACAAATACGCCTCTTGAATAAACACGAAATGATAATGGAAAGCTTGGTTTTTCGGCAGAATTTGTACCGATAAAGTTATTTCCATTGTTGATATCTGATACTCTGGGAATTTTTTCGGTTTGAAGCAACCTGAGAATAAGCAATACATATTAACAACATTAAGTTTGTTTAATAAGGAGATCAGATATGCAAATCATTTACGCAAACTGAGTCAATGGTGGAGGTAAGAATGATAATGTAATAAATCTCATTATCGACTTCTGGATATGGATGCGCAGTGAGTATTGTTTCTGGACTTTGTGGGGATGCGTAGACCAAATACTCTGCCCCAGGAGGTAAATAGTCTGTCCTAGCATTAATAACTATTATCTACATTTTAGCTAATGATATAATCATCATCATCATCTTCATTTATTCAAAAACACTGATAAGTATGCATAAACAGTATCAGTAACAGTAATAATCTAAATCTTTTCACAGGACATGCTCTTGATGTCGCTGACGTACACTGTTCTTCTGAGTATCTCGTCAAACATCAACATATACCTGATACACAACCACATCTGCTGGACAAATGTTGCTATGATAGCGGCTGATATGATTTTTAACTGGGTTTTCAAGGCTTTATTTTCAAACATTTTGAAATTCTAATCGTCAAATGTCAACATAATGGTAACATGCAAAATGTTACATTGTAACATCCAAACACCATTAGATGTTTCGAAAAGGAAGATCCCCTGTGGAAAAAAGTTCATGAACTGTGCATGAACTGTTCATGAAGTTCATGGATTTTTTCACAGGGGATAGACGTTCTACAGCTATGGCATCTCAAGTGACAGATAAAACAATTTGTGCAGAAAAAGACAGATGACATAGCTATTGCCGAGGGAAAAAACACAAATCTGTGAAAGTCCTAATATGGACATGAGGAATTTGTATTTTAAATAAAGTTGTGAAATGTGAATGCTATATGCTGGAAAACTGAAAATGTTATGAAAACATCATTTGAATAGATGGATAATTTACCTTTGACAGAAGGGTGACTTACAGTACTTGCCTTGTGAAAATATTACATCAAAACAACCTTAAATCAAATGATCCCTCATAAGGCAGACAGGTTCTTACTTTTTAGATTTCCTATAGTTGTCTAATTCAACAAAATGTGGTTGTAATTGCTTTGAAAATCTTGATGTTACACTACGCATGATCCCTGGGTGTTGTGGGATATGAAATTTGATTGGTCCAACATTGACAGTCAAGGTTTGCTGAGGATCCTGATTGGATGATTTTTCTGAGTAAAGAACATGACTGGTGGATATCATGCATTCAATTATAGGCCTAACATACAAAAAAAGAAATACCAATGTTATATACCATAATAAGAAATATAGTCTTATCTGTTATAATAACCACCTTACTTCTATATAGCGGCCATGTTAGTAAGTTAAATAAATCCTGTAGATTAAGGTCAAATGGTAGCTCTGTGACAGGCTGAGTGTTTGCGTTTGGTACTGGGGGCTGGGGTTTGATTCATCGCCTTCGCACACATGTTTGTATTTGCCTGTAAATGTACTCATGTACATGTGACCATTATTACTAATCCAGATTTTGAACTCCATTATGATCTTAACTACAAAAATGTAGATAATTCCTAATGTTCGACACTGTAACAGAATAACTTGTTATAATAGGTTCAATGCGACGTCATGATGGAATGATAGCCTCGATCTGACCTACTATCCCTACATCAACATCAATCATCACATTGGTTTCCTGGCGTGGAATTTGTTTAGAATTTTTTGGGTTTGCTTACTAATATGAAAACAGCAGATTCCAATACATGAAAGATTTGTTAACTTATCTGAAGTAGAATTATAGAATTTGTAGGATAGAAAGGGATACAAAAATCACATCAGGGACAACTAAACATAACAGCAGCGTTTCTCACAATCTATTGCAGCGTTTAGCCTTATAGCTTGTAAGGAAAAAATGAAACAGATACAAAATACTAAACCAGTTTTTCTATGTTTAAATTTTAGTTTCCTTGCATAGTTAATGTGATGAATGATAAAACAATTATCAAACTCGTTATTTCGTGTGACAATGAGAATAATCAGACCCCGATGCTCTACTATCTACCTAAGGCGTCGGCTCTTATGGAATCATAATACATTATCTTACAGTCATTATATTTAACAACAAGATTATTAAAATAAGCGAAAAGATTGAAACCTTTGCCGACTAGCAGACTAATTAAGATATTTGGATTACAAGAAAAATTGTTTATATTAAAAGCAGTTAATCTGAGTTCTTACTTTGCAGGCGTTCGACTTGTCTCACTAAGGTTGATGTCACAGCCATGCAAATGGCTCGAGATAGATAACACTGACAGAGCATCTACAAGATCATAGAAACAAACAATTCAGTATAAACTGCAGCGTGTTAATCTCATGTAAAGTTGATATCATAACACAATTAAAAGTTATTAGAAACTTAAAACAGCAGAAGTAGCACTTGCCAAAGAAACACCAATACAGCAGCGCGTCTTGAAAATGCCTTTTGCAAATAAATGACTTGTGGTGTTGAGCTAAGGGTAGAGCACATTATATCTCTAATGCTTGCAATGCTTATTTTCTCTAAGATTTTAAAGATTAAAGAATCACTGTGCAAGTGCACAGTACTAACTGTGCAAGTACACAGTACTAACTGTGCAAGTACACAATACTAAATGAACATACCGTTTGGTTCTATTACATCTGCGTGGTGGACAATTAGGGAGATCAGAAGGAAAAGTTAAGTCCCCACCCATTCTCCAACATTAACTAATAACAGGTGCTTGGTTTGGTAGGGACATGTTCGCTTATAGATTCACATAGAGTTACCCAGTGAACTGCCACCAAGCAAGCACCAAGACCAAATGATTACATTACATGACCGAGTTTAACTCTAAATTCTAGAGATTAAGGAATCACTTCAAAAGTACACATAATCACATGAACATACCATTTGGCTCTGTTACATCTGTGTGGTTCACAGTCTTTCTTTTCACAAATGATGTAGATAGATCTTTCAATTCACCTGCCAAACTTAAACCGCCAACTGTACCATGAAGATTAGCTTTCTTGATCAAAAATACAAAACATACTTTATTTAAAGAACTTCTTTCCACTGTTTTAGCCTTTACTGTTTCTGGTTCAATTTTACTCTGATGTGGACTGTCTGTAACAGCTGAGCCGTCAACTTCATCAACAATTGTGATACGAACTTCATGTTCTCCAGTTCTGCGCTTTGATTTGTCTGAAGAAGAACATTTGGAAATCAATTATAAATTGCATTTAAAAAAAAAAAGATTTTTTATTTAACTTGACATCTAACCATTAAAACATACAATGCTCAAAACTTCAAAGGCTACTTTAAACATGTAATGACCTCAATTAAATCTAGTAATTACATAAACTATATAAGACTTCCCCTGAAATTACAGTCCAGGAATCATGAAGAGTTGATGAAGAGTTCATGAACTCTAACGGACAGGTCATGAACAGTTCATGAGAATTTGGGACAACTTAACGTTTCTGAACCTTGAACACATTAGCATAGCAGGTTGGCAGGTCTTTAAGTAGAGTCGCAGAAGCAGGAACCCGGGGCAAAACTGTAAACAAAAGACTGTCGCATTAATGATTACCCGTATATATAATTAGAATATTAGTTATCATTTAGACAACTTGGGTTGCAAATAAGATAGCTCACTGTTTTAATATATGTGTGAACAATGGTTGAAATAAGCTAGTTATCATGATTGTGAGACTGCCGATTGCTCAATCTGAAGTACTTGGTTCAGCTGTTAGAGATAGATAGAAAGAGTTCCGGCACACGAAAACAAGTGAAGTATATTAACCAAACATAAATTTGAAATTTTAACAAACATTAAGAAGGGTTAATGAGAGAGAAAGTTGTTCAGATAGGTTATGTACTCCAACAGAGTGAGACATTGGCAGATGCCAGATACATGATTATATGGAAGCCATTTGCATGATTTTATCTTATAGAACTACACAGCGCAAAAATAAGAGAAACATAAACATTAAAATGTTCCACTACATACACACTACCAAAATCTGCTCAGTCTAGATCACAATATTGCAACCTCATTTTTAAAAGACCTAAAATGGCGGGCCGGAAACTGTGTGTCCCAACTTTTGTAATTAGAAGGCTTTGCTGAAAACAAGTAGTTGGCTTAAATAGGAGAAGCAGATGGTAATAACAGCTAATACATGGAGCACACATACTGTATGTACCCAACAGGCAACTTTTTGAAAATTGCACGAAAAAACTCAGCTATGATAATATTGAATCATAGCAAAATAGAATCAATACTATACTGTACAACACAGCAAAATAGAATCAATGAAGGCTACACTGTACAATACTGTATTAATTAAATCAACACAGTTATAAGAATTTACCTTTTGCTTGAGACTTTTTGGCACGACGACGAGTCTCTTCTACATATGCGCGTCCAAACGATGGTAATGTTCTGTACAAATTCAATACATTGTACATGGTTTTCCAGCTTTTAACATCCCGAGGTGATTCAACAACAGTAACCCCATCAACAGCATCGGTTTCATTTGATGCAAAGTCTTGAGTGTTGAGTTGTTCCAAATAATGTAAACTTGAGGCATATTTTTTCTCAGAAACAATAGCTAAAGTTGTTTCGACAATTTGTGTCAAAAGGCGTATACTAGCAATATTAAATTTTTGAGATACACAATCAATACTGATTAAGCCATCACTTTGTTCATTAATAGAAGGGCTATGTTGGTTTTGTATCCCTATAAATAATTCGGTTTCGTCTTGGTTTTTATCACTAGCTGTGGATGTTATACAAGCATTTAGGTTTACTAGATCAAATGCAGGTATTGATGGAATACGTGGAATGCTTACACTACGATGTGGCTCATCTTGTGCATCGATGAGATGAACTTGTAATTGCTTCAAATTGAATGAAAATTTTGAGCGACTGGATCGATTGCGCTTCGATTTATGAGCTTTTTTCAGATTGACTGATTTGAATATGGCTGCAAAGACATTACTTGCTTCAGCTAATTGCATGCCACTTGTTGGGACACTGACCATAGGTAATGATGAACGTAACAGTTCTGCCATTTGACTAACTCCCTTCGTTGCCGTTTCTTATCAATACAAAAAAACAGATATAGTGATACAGCGTAACCGCTTAAGTATAAGTCAAAATTGTGAACAATTTCTGTTGCAGTTATCCAAATTTGCACTTATTCAAAATTATTTAACAAAGACATGACTACAAAATGGTCAATAGAGTTTTGAAGTCAGGTTGCATTGAAGGGGGGGATTTCACTTATCTGAATTGCACTTGAGCAGGTTCCACTGAATACCCCAGACATGAGAATTGAAATTTTAAAATAGTCTGAAATTCACAATATCTTGATAAATTTCAATGAAATTGATTGGAAAAAAAGCAATAACTAGAGTTTTACAAAACCCAAAATATGTGACTACAAATGATACAAACAACAAACATATTCTGCAAGATTACCCAGTAGTTAAACATACTTTTTTCTGTCAATATGTGTCAATTATTGCTCACGGTGTGTGGCATTCAGTATGTACTTGTTGTTTTATGGACAATCATGGTTCACCTCCTTTTTGTGTCAGGTCTTTGAATCTTTTTTGACAGAAAACAGTTTCCCAATAGCCAAAAGCACTCATATTTCATGCACTTCTTAATACTGTTTTATTTCCAGCAAAAAGGTGCCTGAAAGGTGCTAACATGTCTGACTAAGTCGATAAAAACTGATAGGAGATGAGACTTTCTGAAATTTGACATTTTCCTATAGTAAGTGAATTTGTCAAATCAACTGTCGTTTCGAGATTAAAAAAGTAAATAATTTAAAACTTATAAATTGGAATTTGAATTATGTGAGCTTAATTTTTATTCATCATTCTTCCTCATTTAACATCATCTATCCGAATCTGTGTTAAAATCTGTTGATGTCATGCTACTTAAAACATCAAATTATGAATAACAAAGAACTTTATCATATGATGATAACATACATACCATTTTCATCATCGTTTTTGTTCAAATGTTGACTGGTATTCTGACTGATTGTTCGAGCAGTTGGACTTGTACTTTGAGAAATTAACTGATAAAGATCATCTTTACCATCTGGTGATAAGACTGCGCTGGTTCTCGATTGACGACTTTGTAATAAACGATCAGTTTCCACCTCAGATCCGCCACTTTGGCTGTGACTTAAGCTTGTTGAACTCATGGCTTTTAATTTTTGTAATGACATTCTGGAATCTGTATCAGGGAGACTAACTGGTGATGTTGGTGCAGTGCCAAGTTTAATTTCATCAAATCCAATTTCATACAACTGTGAAGTCGGTTGATCAGTTGCTTCTTGATGGTCTGTACCTTTTTCTTCAGTTGGATCTTGCATTAGAAATGCCAAATCTCTTTGAGTTAAAATACCACGCCCAACAACATGCTTTTTATTGGCTATGACACGCTTTGAATCAAACATAGTTTCATTTGTTTCTGCACCAATAATAACACATTTCCATTGTCTAGCCAAAGCATCAATACCTGAAATATGCAATGAAAACAAAATTATTCATTAAAGTTTCTTCCAAAAACATTTTAGTGTGAAAGATAACGACAAAAATCACGATTAAATTTGTTCCGACGTTTCGACATTGCTGTTGTCATTATCAAGGTTAAATGAAATATTATATGAAATATTAGCACAATTTTATCTATATATATCTTGTAGTTTCATTTAATATTTATTTTAACCTTGATAATAACAACAGCAATGTCAAAACGTTGGAAAAAATTTAATTGTGATTTGTTGTCGCTACCTTTCATACTAAAACAAAATTAAGTTTATTAATCAAAAGAAATGTTGTGCATAAAAATATGAGAACTGTGATTAACAGACCTTGATCAATTGTGTCTCTTGGTGGAATAATATCTTCTTGTAATGAAATGAATAGCTTTGCAAGTCGAGTGCTGGTAAAATGACGTCGTAACACAAAAATCAACTGACCAGAATATTCTTCTTGAAGGAAGCAAGATGCTGGTGTTGCCTTCGATGTAATATTATGCTGTAATGTTATAGGGCAAACAAATTATATTGATTAATATAACACTTCCAACAGCATCAAATGTTAACAAATAAAATAAAGTTGCTTCAAATGAATGTACCCTAATAACTATCAAAATGCTCCATCCCAATGTATGAAAGTAATATCATTCAAATGGCCATGCTTTTGTCTGTGTTTTTACATCACTTTCTTTCTATTTTTGTTTTTTTACTTTTCGTATCGCATAACTGCTATTGTTTGCAAGGGATCTCCCCAATCTAACCCAGAACCGCGGGTAACTCATAGCTAGTAAAAGAATGAATATACAATCTAATACTTTTGTATAAGAAATGAAGTTGGCATAAACTGTAATTTCAACAAAACGCTATATTTTGACAGGACCGTGAAGATATGAGATAGAAGACGTATCTATATTAGGACTTATGACTATCCTAAAACTTTAGAAATTACTCAACAAAAAGCATAAGTGTAATTTATAACATTTCATATGCCCAAGTATAGCAATGTCATTTTTCTTGGATATGCCGCTACTACGAAATTTATAACATGCAATGGTTGTGCATCATACTTCTAGGTTCATTTAATGTGTCACAATTTTGGGATTTCGCTTTAATTTTATTGTGAAGGAAAGGTTATTCCCTGCCTGATATGTGTTTTTGTATGTTACTGATCTATACAAGTTGAAATTAATTAACTAAAGAGCATTAGTCAGGAGAAACACGCTATGACAATAGTGACACGGTAATGATAATAAACTACAATGCGGTTGAAGAAAACTTACTAAAGATACAATTATGGCTACACATACTACCTGGTTTATAATAATAAGAACATATACAATGCAACACAGATAAAACCGTTCGAAATAGCATGGGCAGGTGAATGAAACCTTAGTGGGAAAACATACCTTTTTCAGAAGTCTTCCAGGTTCTGGTAAAGCTTGACTCATACCACACGCCAGTACGGATGACCTGTAAACATTGTACTCATCAAGTGTTGCTTTAATTGCCTTTGATAAATCAGCAGATACAGTTAACCAACAAATACATGCTGGTGCAAGAGTTGATACAAGATTAACATTATCGTCAATCGATTTTTGTGGACATAATTGTGATGGTGTGGCTATATCAAGCCATATATCAGCAAAACTTAAATTTGTATCTGAGGATGACAGAATTTCAATAAATCTATTTTGTAATGGTTTTTGACTTTCCGACACACCACTGACAGATCGATGCTTGTTGGCTGTAGAAATTTTACGTTTTTCAGACATTGTCTTTGTAGTAAAACTTGTTTCCTCAGACAATAACAATGGCTCTAGTGTTTCATCTTCAATAAAATCAGCGTTATGTTCAACAAACTTTGGAGGTTCAACAACACTCATTTGTTTGAAGAATAACGGATTCCCATATTCATGATGTAATCTCTTTGAATCACCATGAGAACCACGACTTGATTGCTTGCTAAAATTTCCTGTCGATTCCGATGTATTTTTAGAAATCAATAGCTTTTCAAGTGTATCCTTTGATAAGGCACTAAATGAGATCTGATTTACAGAACATTCTAGAACAATTAACCCGATTGGGTCACTCGAACGTGGTTCTATCAATGATATATCATCAATGTCAACATCTTCTCCGCGCATTACACAGAAACCAACTGCACTTTTACGACTTGGTATTGATGTATGGCCATCCGAAGGCATGTTTGTGGAAAGTAGACGCTGAATCTGAACTTCCAGGCTTTTACTTTTAACAACAACACCAGACGTATTCACATCTCTTTGTTTTGAATTCCATAAATCGGTTGCATTATCTTCAGTACAATACCCACGTTGCATAAATGATACCTTTGCATTGAATAACGATGTATCACTACCATCTAAAATTACATCAATTGATGTTTTCATTAAACGACCAGCAAGAAATCCTTTACAAGATGATTCACTGATATCACTATTTGACATTTCAAATTGATGATTTGTAAAAATCTGATTATCAGTATGACGAGTAAAATCATCAGATAATTGAAACATAACAAAATTTACTTGCGGTATTGATGCATTGAAGACTGTTGCTACAGTAGGAAAATGGACTTCGACTAGCTTTGCATTGCCATTACATCTTTGTAATTCTGATAACGCTCTACATTTATTGTATTCATTTTTGGATGACGATATGCATGACATATGGATAGAATCAATGATGTAGGCAGGATGTTGAAGAGTTCTTTGGTTTAGTAAGCTTTTAGTGTATCTATAGATAGAATATAAAAGTAATACTATATATACAAAGGTAAAGGTATGGTGGTTCATTTGATACAAAACGAAGAACAATCATAAGACATGACCAGTCCATAAAAAGTTATTAAAACATTCTTTGTGAATAAATAAATTCATGAGATTATGAACGTCAAATTGCCAAACTGTTCATGAAATGTTTGTGAAAAGTTGGCAAATTTATATTCATGAATTGATTGACAAACTGTTCAATAACTGTTCGTAATTTTTTATGGATGTTATTGAACCTGAAAAGAAATGCTTTTAGACTTGACAAATTGTTAATCAACTGTTCGCAAACTGATGATTTATCTCCACTGAGAATAATTATTGAATTTGATAATCTGTATCAATCTACATGAAAAGTGTTTGTGATGAGATTGTGATTAGAAAATGCACCATCAAGCAATAGCTTTTGCATGTATTATATAATTAAAAGGAAATGGGTCTAAAATTTGATTAATCAAAACAGAAATAAATATCCACTGAAGCACTTACCTTTCAATTGCTTTTGCAAACAATGGAGTGACTGTAAGATTAATATGTTGATGCAACTTCATAGAAATACGTATGGTATTATTCCCAGAAGAAAGCGTTGCACTAAGTGAATAAAATGAGAGAAATATTGCACAACTAAATATTTGAAATATCAAAAATGCAAATTTTTAAGAAGAACCCCTAGTAGGTACTATCAATCAACTGATAAAATAATAAATGATAAGAAGCCGCTGGCTTACACACTTTATTTTACACATATAACAAAATTCCATGGCAACAGATTTTATTCATAGTCACTTTGTTTCAATGTTGCTAACATCATCATCAGGTGTTTTAAAATTAATTTTATTTCCAGTTCAATATTTATATTGAAACCCTTTATCTCAAATCCTTAACATCACAATAATTTGGCCTAGGTGCTTGGTTGGTGGGAGGTTGGCAGCAAAACACAATAGCTAGTTGACCAATAGCAGACCTGACACCACCAACCAAGCTCCAGTCACACTGCTAAGTCAGTGGCATTTCTAGTTATACTTACCTTTGTCAACCAACAAGGGATGGGAAGGGAGGGGGAAAAGTAAATAATAAACAGCGTAAAATATCAGCAGCAAATAAATTAACCATATCAACAAATAACAATAGCAACAGCATTAAAATTGTGTCAATATACAAACTAGACATCATTTGATGAGATGAATGGCTTTGACATAACAGATCATAGGATAAATAAAGTCAGAGATCAAACAAATCACTCGACAAGCATAAACTCCTCATTAACTTTCCTAAACCATTCAGCGGCGTGTTGAAGCAACGAAAGAGATATAGTCCCGAACTGCACTGATAAGTGGCTTAATCTAGGGTCCTAGGAAGTAGGAACTAACAGGGTCATGCTGTTACATGTGCTCAATTCAGCAGCAAGGCAGATTGCTTGTCTACAAGTAGACTTTGTGCCAGTTAACAAAAGAGCTAAGCAACGGGATCCGAAGATAGTGTTTAACCTCAGTGAAATTTAATTTAACTACAAGAAATTTATAAATGTTTTAATCATATAAATGCAGAACTCTAAATAAAATCAATTTTAAAACCACCTGTTGATGTTAAAAACATTAACACGTAGTGACTATGAATAACAATCTGTTGCCATTGAATCTTGTTATTAAAAATAAAAATTAATGATTGAATTCTTACCTTTCCTCAATGCTAACATGAACAGGTGAAAATACATGGTCGTTAGTGTTGTCATTTTCCTCAGTTTCTGTTTTATTAACAACAACAAAGGGAAGTCTACCACCAGCAACAGTTTGAAATGATGGAAGGGTTGGCGCAGATGGTGGATGTGGTGGACCTGAAATAGACTGAGAGGAAATACATGTCATAGTAATTCATGGCCCAGTCAACACTTAAAAAACCTCAAAGTCATATACACTATACAACCGTAAATTCTTCCCCTGCAAAAAACAGTTTAGGAGTCAATGAACAGTTCAAGAACGTAAAATGGTCCCAATTTTTATGAACTGTTAATGAACTGTTCATGAACCCTCACAAAACAGTTCATGAACAGTTCATGAAACTTGAGGCCATTTAACGTTCATGAACTGTTCATAAACTGTTCACGAACTCCTGAATTGTTTCTCTCAGGGGTTATGTGAAAAAATCAGTATGTATGTGTTACAGTGAAACCTGTATATAGCAGCATTCTATGAGAGATAGATAAACTGTCCATTATATGCGGGTGACTATTACAATCAAACCATCTGTCTTCAGTGGTCACTATAGCAATGTCTAGAATATTAATTCTGAAGTATTATCTAACCTTCAGATTTTTTGTCAGGCTGAATTTCTTCTTCATGTCTTCATTTACACCAGAGCGCCAATTGCCACATGCATATTTTGGTAAATGTTCAGAATACTGATCCATTAATTGAGATGGAATTAAAGGTTCGAATGGTACACTTCCATCGACATAATCAAAGTTCATTGACCCGTGAGCGGACGTCATCGCAGAGACAAATGAGGATGTTGATGTTGTTCTCAATGACATATTTGAAATAGTTTTCTTTTTAGGAGCTGTATCAACTTCTTCCATAAATCTAATTTCAATGCAAAAATGTGTTGTGAGCATAGTAGTAGTATAGACAGTCACATTATAGGAATGCGCCATCTCTCTTTCACTTAATATTTTGCTACACGAACGCCACAAATCAAACTCAAACATAGCTGACAAAGAAACTTGTAAATAAGACAATTCACGATACAAAACATTACGAAAAGATACTACTTGCCCATAGCTCCCTATAGTTGTGAGCATAAGGGAGCAGCAGCACGCAAGTCATACGGGTAAACTGCTTTGTCCTCTTGAAGCACTTGAACATTTTGAATTTATGATACTACAGTATATCTATAGAGGATCTTCAGTTTACGACATAGCTCATGCAAAATCCTAATTGAATGTCACTCCAAATTATGGCTGCGGAGGGTGAATTGCCTCATAAAAGTCAAGATCATTGAAAAGCAGAATAATCAAATATATATATCATGGTAAAGGATACATTTTGTTAGCTCTGAATAACATTGCTTTTCATTTATTATCCTATTTATGGCTCTGTAATGCTATGATTAAAGTCTTAAATAAACTGCAATATCGTAAAAAAAAATACAACAAAATTTACATTGCAATATCGTTCTGTGTTTGAGACCATAAAAATCGTATTTAAAATGAATGATATTCAAGAGCCATTAATAAGATAACAAGTGAGAACCTGGTGAGAACATTGGTTAATTCAAGAGATCTTATACGGGTTGACGAAATTTAACAAGATACTAAAGATATATAATTCCGTATTGTGAATTGCTATTGCACGTCTAATTACACCATACATTGTAATTAATTCTACGTGCCTGTTCAGGTCTACAATCTACCTATACATCATTTGGTTATGAAGGACATACCGTATCTCTTATATTTGTGGTGCAAGCAAGTGCACAACAACTATAACGCTTTTATTAATAGCATGTATTTACCCTTCTTCATCTGATGATAAGTCACTTTCACAAGAATAAAACGTCATTTCACTTTCTGTTCGACTCATTTTACCAATTCCACGAGTGGAACCAAGCTCACGCGATCTTGTAGATGATTTCCTGCGTTTTGATACACTGGATGGCGGTGTACGGTCAGATCTAGACACTTCAAAGCTTCTTGTCGAGCCATTTGTTTTATTAACATTACCATTAGTGGCTGGAAGAAATTTAAAGCAAATTCTTAAAACAAAGACTATTGGGGATTTTCACTAATGAGACCACAGAATTATACATGTCAGGATGCCACTCTATCAAGGTCAATGCAAACTTATTGCAAATGAGTTAATTGAAAATCACATAAATACAAGTCAAAATTGCCAACGACTTTTGTGGCATTGGCAGCTATGGCAGAAGTTTTGACCATCAAAATAGAAATTAGGGTCTAAAAACCGGGTTACATATAACAGGAGAATTCACTTGATGGATCTCAGTTGAGTGGGTTTCACTATAATATGAAATTGGTCATTCAGACCAGCAGTACATCCCTGTTTGATAAAAAATGAAAACGCTGAATGTTAACATAAAAATATTTAGATAGTAATCTATCACACCTCTTGCATTTTTAGGTTGAGGAGGTCCACCATGACTAGTAGATCTTTGATGACCAAATGGCTGTCTGCCTGATGTGCTGCTTTGAAATCCACTTCCGTATGATGGTGAAGTCAATAGAATGCTTTGGTTATGGAATCTCTCTTTTAACCGCATTTGTTTTTCATGACATCCACCCCAAAGACTTTCACTTCCATACCGTGCATATTTAGCTTCATCAGCATCAAGGCATTGTGTTGAAAAGAATCGGACACCATTGACATTTGCACCAAAGAAGCCACAACCACCAACACAACCACATATCTTTGCATTGGCACGATCTGACGCCAGTCTTGACGATAATAGATCAGGTTTCCATAAGAACCAAAGACGTTTTGTTAAACGATCATGTATCTTGAGAAAATTATTCTGCTGCTGACGGTGATTTTCATTTGAGGACAAGGTTGCAATGTCTACAGTGAGTGGACCAAAGAGTGCAGAACCTACTTCTAGCCATTGATCTGTATGTGCGATTATTGATGTAGGATCAATACCAGGACTAATTGGATCCAAAGAGTTGACAACTTGAATGTATTGTTTTATAGCAATTTCATTGATGAACAAACTAGCACCTTCAAGAATAGCATTAGCATGAGATGTACATGTTGCAATGCGTAAGGGTGAACACTGAAATGAAAGAAATTACAAGACACTGAATTCAAACAGATAAGGCAAGATTACGGCGAAAGTAAGCACTATGGGTAAAAAGAGGTACAGCTAATTAACACAAATGAAAATTCTGCAGTGAGCCTTTGTGTCCGTAATATATAGAGGCATATGTAATAATGTATGATAAATTACACCGCCAATCAAATTACAATATCATGATATCAACATTTTCTCAAGGTGTTGTATTGTTTTAACTCTATGTTTGTCAGCAATGTGTAAAACTGACAATCATCCAACAGCTGTCAAGTTATGCTGCATTATCCAATCGACATAATCGATTTGACTGTGTCAAGTTGTGAGTAATTGATAGTTATAAAATTTTCTGTTTGCTTTTAAAATGTGTGGTGTAACTGTGTGTCACACTGTGCGTGCACCGAATGTCAAAGTATGTTAATATCGTGTATGTGATGTGATTGGTTAGGTAATGTCATTTGTTTCCTGTTTATTGTAATTTGTATTGTGAATAACATCCCTTCCAACACGAGCCTTGCTGAATCATTTTATCATCATCTCCGTCCCAATCGAAAAACAGTTCATGAACGTTAAATGGCCCCAGTTTTCCAGAACTGTTTTTCACAGGGGGTGCCGCAACAATGTATCACAACTATATTGGGATAAATAAAGATCTTCTCTATCACACAACCCATGTGTATAAAGCCTAACAAGCACGTAGATTAATTTCTGGAATTGTGGATTATATCAAAATATTCCCAAAACTGTTATCTGAGAACTTCCAAACAAGGAACTGCTATATAATCTGAATAATTTGATTTAGTCGAAACCGACAAGGGTACTATCCGATGATCTGCATTTTGATTGGTTGCTCAAACCTTCATTATTTTCTGATAGTGAACGTTGGCAGGTTCCCTCGCAAATTTGCTACTCTATTGCAGACTAGTTCGCTAGTCAGCTAAAGTTTATAAACAACAAACTTTCATATTACAAACTGCAAATATTTAAATATTTTTAGATACTCAAAGTTACCTTGCTCAAGTTTGCTATTTTGTGGGGCTGTATTTTAAATGTTAATAATATACTGTTTTGTTTTAAAAATTAAATCTGAATCAAGCCAAATTAAAATTCATCCTCCAAATCACAACGCTGCAGTCGTCATGGATGCCTTTGATTGACGGTTGTATTTAAAATTATTTATGCAAGAAGCGAATAAATAGTTGAATTAATGTCTTTTCATACGTTTTTCCTTGTACCACTAGTTGGTTTCTACTAAAACAATTAGACAACTCGGGCTCGCTGTCTAATTGTTAAATAGTCATATTACCAGACATGAGAATTACCATTTCAGAAATAGTATGGAACGTAAGATATCTATATATCATTTGTAATGGATTTCAATAGAAAAAATGCAATAAAGCCTGAAATTCTCATGTTTGTATTACATATGTCAATAACTTTAGTGGCACCCATCGATAATTTCAAACTCAAATATTCTATTATTTCAAAAATACATGCCAAATTATAAAATGCAGGAAATTATCAGATTAACATACATACCAGCAAAGAACAAGCCACCTCTGATTCGACTACAAACAATTGAATTTTCTCAACAGACACTCTTGTCATTCTGTATTTCAAATCATCTTCAGTAAGACAATCATTAGATTTAGACGATGTTGTCTCATCATTACTGATACATCCATTTGATTGAGTGGATTGAGCTGTGCATGAAGATTGATCTTTACTGTGTTGACAGTATACAATTGAGGATTGTGGAATCAGGACGTTTTCTTCATCTAAGGTGTGCAAGGCAAATGTCTCCAACCAACATGCTATTGATTGTAACTACAATATAGCAAATGTATAATAGATAACTTAACAGGGTAAAATAAAATAATTTTCCTCCCGGGAATCTAAATATTCACCATTCTACTCATCTTCCAACGAAAAAAAGGCAGCTTAATAAAAATTCTCAGTCCCGAAATTCCCCATTTTATCAAACCCTGATAACTAATATTGATTGAATTAATTTGGCATGGATTTAACGCCGCGACAAAAGGGTTCCTTTCCGCGACAAATTAGCTTCTTTCAGCATCTAATTGACTCATTTCCGCAGTAAATTGATTCTAAACGCGACCTTTATTTTCAGCGAACAAATGGTCTAACCATTAGCAACTAATCAATTCAAGTAGCAGACAAATTATTCAGCGACAATTTATGTATTGCCCGCAGCAAATAAAGAGCTGGAGAACAGCTAATTGATTCATTTCAGTAGCAAAATACTTTCTTTCTTCCTAAGGAATCCTTGCAGTTTTATTAATCGTTTTGATGCAACAAATGTTGAAATAAACCATATCAAATACGTTAATTCTATAATAAAGTTGTTGTTTAATTGAAATAAATGAAAATTGGTATGTCAACATAATTACAGCCTTGCGGGTCCACAAAGGAAGAAACTTCTTATAAATCATTGGGTAAACACTTGCTAAATTATGGAACTGCAATATTTTATTTGAAAATCTACCGCCGCGTTCTCTGTAAATATAATTATTCATCCAAACCTTCATATGTTTCACTCATAAACAGTATGTGTTGATCTTTAATGTTAGAATAAAAGAAAATTTCAAGCTTTGAATAACCAAACAATTGAAACAAACAAAACAGATGCACGACTACAACAAATTTGAATTCACATTGTCGTTGCGAGATATTCATATTGTCGATTTAAAAAAGAAATTTAAATTAATTTTCTACAGTTCTTTTCAATTACAGCGTATTTTCATTTTCATCGTCTCTATGATACTTACTTTTTTGTGATGGATAATTTGGAGTCAAATCATGTTCAACAAAAATCTACTATATACTACAACGGTTAATTTTTTGTCTGAATCATAAAGTAAACCCTTTCTCCAAATGTCAAATAAATTTGCTGCTAAATAATTTGCTGCTGTTTTATTAATTATAGTTGCGGCTTTTATTGTCTGCTGTAGAAGGTTTTAATATCTGCGGAAATAAATTGTTTATTCGCTTATTGTTTTGTCGCTGTCAATTAATTATTCGGTCGCTAATCAAGAATAAGTTGTCGCTTGATTTAACCATTTTGTCATTCTAAATTTAGTCGCTGTTTAGTAATCATTTAGTTGCGGTTTTAATTTTATCCCAATTAAATTGTCACTATGATTAAAAGTCTGTACAGCTTGTCAAATTGTGTGTATATTTAGATTTGTGGTGCTTGGTTGGTTGGGGAGATTATGCTGCAGTATGTATGCTATAGCCTGTTCAGCATGCATACAATGATGTAATTATGTAATGGGGTATGAGGTCTGTAAACATCCCCATAAATCAAAGCCCGGCTGCTACGTCAACAGAGTCATGAAAATTCTAACAATGAATATTAGGATTAGATGGGTGGGGATATGGGAAACTAACCTTTATTTGCATTGAAATGAATGTGTTGTGTAAAATATTGTAAATTTTGCATTGAGCATAATTCACATTGAAACTGCTGTATTACCCAAGAAAGTGCAAGTTAGTATCTGCGGTTTGCAATATCGTTATTTCGGTAATACCCCTGTAATAAAATCCCATGAGTTCATGAACAGTTCATGAACCGTTCATGAACAATTCAATAACCATTCATGAACAATGTATGAACAGTTCATGGTCAGTTCATGAACAGTCACAAAGAGTTCATGAACACTTCATGAATTGATTCATGAACTGGTTCATGAATGTGAAATTGCCTGAAAATTCATGAACTGTTCATGAATATGATGTAAGGATGATGAGGTCCATATTGCAAAATACCACACATCCTCCTCTTTATAACACAATATGATGTATTAAATAACTCCAATGTTACTTTTATGAAAAACAGTTCATGAGTTCATGAACGTGAAATTACCCAAATGTTCATAAATGAGCTGCTCATTAACGCATGGATAATTTACCACCTCAATTTTTTCTTCTGGGTGTCTGCTGAGGTTTGAGTTTGAGTATAAATCAGAAAAATATAAAAACTTCTCTAGATTTGCACTAGAATTGGAAAATCTAGAATCTCTGGATCACCACTTTTGTTAAGCCCTGCCTGTAGTATGCCTTACTGAAATAATATAAAACAGCAATTTAATATACCTGGGCAGGTGTTGCCTTGCCAGTTACTTCGCCGCATTGAATTTCTGTAAGCCAGGCATATTCTAATGTGTCTTGGTCAGGATTTAAACCTTTGTCAGAAAACATCGCATGCCCACGAAATTGTAATCCAGACAATGAGATATGACCATGATTAAGATGCTGTTGTTCATGATTCCTCTAAAATGATTACAGTACTAGTAGTAATATTTTCAAAATGTTATACAGGCTATCGTTTACCCATAGAACATCAACAACATACACACATGGAGAGACAAACTAGACAAGACTGATACAGAATATGCTTCAAATGAAATTTGTATAGCTATTTAGACATTGTTGTTAATCGGATAAGTTAATAATATTTCTTGAATGTTAATCCCTAGGTCAATTTAATTGGGGAAACTTCAATTCAATTCAATTATAATTGGCACTGCAGGTGTTAGGCATCATACAGGGTTGACAAAAAGTTTAACTTTCTGCCTTGGAATCCTCAAACATTTTGATGTTTTTCTATTCAATTTGTGTTGCTGTTTGGTCTATAAATAAGAAAAATTCCATTTCATCTGAACTTGCTCTAAAAGCCTTCTAAAAATGTTTTGTTCAGTTACAGTACGACAGATTTGTTTACATAGTTTATCCTCCCACAATAATTTCTTTTCATTATGACCTCTATGGCAACTGCAATGTTTCAGATGTTCACAATATAAAGCACTGAATCCACCAAGGAGACCACGAAACCTGTGTGACTTGTCGTGTTAATGTCAAATGTGATAATAGATTATCACATAATCACATGCAAATGGAGTACAGGACGACTATCAGTTTGAAAATGGAGTCGGTAATGGGACATGCATCCATTTCAAGGAACAATTCCCTCCTGACAGCAGCCGACAGCATTGCCTCTGTCGTTGAGAAACTTAAGACTCTATGTATAGATCAAATTCAGATCACAACATTGAAGACTACATTATAACAAGAATCAACAACCTTTTACCATAGTGAATAGCATCCTTACCTTGATGGAATCTTTGATAACAACTGTGGCAGGAGATAATATGAGCTGCATTCTTGTTTCAGAGAAGGTTTTATTCATTTCAAATGTAAGTCTATTTACATGCAATATCGGTGACATTGGTTGACCTTTGAGGCAATGCTGTACATTGTAGAAGTGCAACAAATAAATCAGCATAGAGCAGAATTATCACAATAAAACACAAATTATAGAAGAGGAAAAAGCACAAGTATTTAAGTAATTGAACAACTGTTTCCTTAGCAACAGCTTGAAATCAAATTTTCAAGTTATGAATGTATTTCAAACTAATATCAAAATACTATAGAGAAATATGGGCATGAAGAGGTAGTTATATGCCTCTATGCACAAATACTTGTTAAATGTGTCATAATCAGATGCCTATTTAGTCAATTATAGTATGAATCTGATATGGTTGAACATCTAGCAGTGCTAAAGCAAACTGATGATAGTTAACATTTACAAGCCAGACCTTGCTGAGTAGCTGGTATGTAGGTTGCATGCAGACCTTAAAGGATGGAAAATCTTACTTCCTAATGTTAGCAATTTAATAAAGAGGAAGTAAGATTTGTTGATCTCGTAAGGTATTCATGCAGGCTACTGGAAAGATGATCAATACACGTTATAATACCAGTACATAATAATACTTTGATGAATCCGAACCTTGCTGAGTTCAGCCTTGATGTCCAAAAGCACAACTGTGATATTTGCTTCAAATGGTCTAAACTGACGAGGGTCTATGTCTAGTGAAGAGACACTTTCTTGTTGATTTTTAACTTGATCTTTGGTTTGTTTAGTAGCATTAAATTCAGCTGGAACTTGACTGACGCCAAAGTAGTTCTCCTATAAAAGAACAATCATCAATGATTTGTATAAATGCACACATCGTTTTGAATCTTGGTCAAACTTGATTAAAAATACTTGGTAAAACAGCAAAAATAAAATATTCTCTCAACAAGGAGCTCTTGAATGCCAATTGTCAATATATTACAACCTTGATAAGTTTTTTTTTAATCAAGCTACTTGGAAACAAACAGTTATCCATCTATTCACATATGCTTTTCCATACATGTGTTGCAATCAGGCCGTCAAAATGTGCGGGAACCTGAGAACCTGGTTCCCGAAAGATCAGCACAAATTCAGAAGGATTTTCAATTGTCAAGATTGATTTAATATTTCATTACCTAAAATTATAATAATTTGAGAGCAGTGATGTGAGAATTACTTTAGAAAAGTAATAAATTAGTAATTTTATTTAGTACATTTCCCAAAAAAGTAATTCATTACTTCATGATTACTTTAACTTGTGCAAACAAGAGAAATTGTCTCCCTTTCGATACTGACATGTCTCGTTTTGATAATCGATGGCAGCCCTCTTGTTTTCTTATGAAGGAGAACGATCGATTTAATAATATTAATTTAATACTGGCAACAGAAGCAGCAGATAATAGACGTTGTAAAGTTTTGAATGAAGTTGCCAAAGAAATGGTTTCATATGATTTATCAGAATGATTTATTTTCGTCGGATCAATCTATTCATAAAAGCATTTAAATATTAACATCTTTTCAATTTTTGCAACTCGTGTAAATAATGACAAACTATTGATCAACAGACAACAGAATATCAGAACAGAGAAGAATAGGATAGGGGATAAGGCTATTTGGTCATGTATCACACAATTTCTTTGGTTTGAATAGCTCCCGTAAAAGCTGCAAATCATGTGAAATTGCATCGCACTATTGCAAACGGAACTTGATGACAGCAACGCCTTCGAGAATTATCACAAGAAAGACAAGAAAGCAAATATTTTGTAATCGGAAAAGTAATTGGAAATTAACTTAAATTACTTTCTCTTAAATAATACTGGTTACCTCAAAAATAATCAATTAGATTATTTATTACTTTTCTCAAAAAAGCAATTCATTACTCCTAAAATTACTCTAAAAGTAATGAGTAACGTGTTACTTTAGTAACGAGTATTTACAACACTGTGTGAGAGTGCTCAATGTTTGAAAAAACAGATCATAACATAGAATTGAAATACAGATGAGGCAAAAGCCTTTTCCGTTACTTGGAGTTTCATATGTTTATTATGCGATCACCAGAAACGTGTGAAACTCTAAGTAATGAATAGTCTTACCTCAAATTTGTTTATATTACTAAAAATATGATTTTTGGATTTCATACTTCCATATATGCTTTGAAGTAAATCAATCTTCAGAAATATTGCTAACATTTCTTCAGAATTATGAAGCATTTTAAATGCGATCCCAAAAGGTTTCTAATCTGACACAAAACGGTTCCAAGAAGGAAGATCTTTGTGACACCCTGGTTGTCATTCATTTCAATATTAATGTTACCATGCAGAATTCAATTGTATAAATGTCAAGATTATAGCCTCAATAAATGATGACGATGATGATGGTGATGATGATAATGAAAGTGACACTAAAAATGGCACATCTATGAATAGTTGGGACAAGGAAGTATTATCTTGGACATTATATACTAACCTTCAATCCAATTATAAACTGCCTTAAGAATGACCCGTACAAGTGAAGAGCAGACGGGCCAGCTTCCAATTCAACAGTAATAATATCTGGTTCCAAAGAAGTAGCTTTAATTTTACTAAAATCAACTCCTAATTTCTTATGAACAGCTAACGTCTGTGGAGTAACAACAGGCATTGGATGATATTGATATGATAGATTAATACCCAAGAATGGTACACTCCAAACATCAATCCAACCATCTTGTGCTGCCGTTTTACGAAACCAACCATCACTGATATTATTATTGCCAGGGAAGTCGTCACCAGGAACTTTTTCAGATGTAGCACTACTCAATCTAAATATCGATGGATGCGTTTTATCTTGATTGCAACAGCGTGCTAATGATGATACACTACGACGTAATGTATTTGATGAAGGCAAAAATGAACGTGCAACAAGTGTTTCAGCTTGAAAAAATATACGGATTTCTTCTAGACTTGGTAGAAATCTTGTAAACGGCAGTGCAAATGAGATTTCTAATGTTTCGCCACAAAATGCAACTTGACCTAATATAAAAAACAGATGAGAAATTATAAAAACAATATGTTCATTATGTTTGCAAACTTGATTTCAAATATTTTCAGAATCTTAAAGGTTTCAGGTATCAATAGAGGGGCAATAGAAACTGGTTATTGAGAACGTACAACATGAGAGATCATAAGAAATTATGTATTAATAAATAAATGAATAAAATGAGTCAACAAAGAGACATACTGTTCTCGCTACTGCGAGTTACACGCCTTACGGCGATCATCAGGCAAGACTCGTATGTTTGACTAATTTTATTTATTTATTTATCAAAGCTCTGATATTCATCATTGAGCACTAATACCTACACAAGTGTGAACAGCTTAAAATTTACATTATTTTTTGATAATAGGTATTATATATATATAATAGTGTTACGATTGGTTTTGTTGTTTTCTTCACATGTTTTACCTCAATAAGGCTGTATTCTATGCTTACCTGCGTCACAGCATTGGTAGGCTTTAGTCTATTAGAATGGAGGGCAGGGCTAGCTAGGTTAAGGAAGGCTTGGCTAAGTAAAAAATTATAAGAATATGACCATACTGAGCAGCTCTTACTGTTAATCATTGAACAAGGTAATTAAAAATAAGTTGAAGTATGTTACGTTATGACAAGGAAAGCATTGCACTCAGGAACAATCCAGTGGTGACCGATGGTCTGATCAAAATCAGCATATCCCTACCTCGGTCTTAGCGCGAATTAATTCCAATTGTCCTTCATAAATCATGCCATTGCCAAGATGCAGTAAATAGTTAATACAGTAGCAAACAAATGATTCAATTTGTATGTTAACTAACAATGGATTATAATTGGAACATGTTTGAATTTGATAATACCATACTTTTGGGCTAGGGAATTTCCACAACATGCTATGTTTTCTCTTACTTTATGCTATTAGTCTTACTTTGTGCTCTTGTTTCTTTCATACCTGGTCGCAATTAGATGTTGCAATACATTTACAGTATTTCATTTCCAATCTGACTTTTGCCGTGATAATTTTTATTTGTGCCATGGTTTATTTTGTGCCGTGAGTTTCTTTAATTGCGTAATAAAAAGTAAAGTGTTTTTGTTTTTGTATTGTTTGATGCGTTTTGTAAAGTTTGTGCCATGACAGTTGCGGGCCACCATAATTTTCCAACGTGAATTCCCCCTCTATCTCTAACCTCTTGAAAATGGAGGCAAGTCAGTAGGTATTCTACAGACTCAGCAGAGTGATTGGAAATTGGTTTGGTGGTGGCAGGGATGGTTTCTGTGATTATGGACATATATATATATATATATATATATATATATATTATACATATTTGTGTGGTTTATCTATCAACCACCGCCAATAAAGTACCAAAGCCAAAACATTTGATATACTGTATTATCTGTATGATATACAGATATATGCAATAAGTTTAATAACAGATAGAGATTATACAGCAGTAAGATTAAAACTCAACTGTTTTCTTCTTCATTTGTGCAGTCGATCCAATTGTGTTGGTTAGCAAAACAAATCACTTCAAAATCAGTAAATATAAAGTTAAAAGTCCATTCATAGGGTATAAAATGAGCAACATCGTATGGATCCGTTGATGCCCAATCGTTAAAAACATCTATAGGAAGAACATAATAAGAATTTACTAAAATCATATGGCGTAAATACACATCTACTTGCAGCAACCATATAATTTATATATATGATTTGGTCACCAACACGGTTTGCGTAACATTATTATTAATATATCATCATGCCATCTAGGTTTACAATAGGAGATTATACTGAAAAAAAATTTTCAAAGTAAAATGACTGATTCTGATGTATATTCAAACATATTTCAATAATCAATATTATCTTAAACTAGTTGATGACAAAATTGAATATATATGTCACGAAAATAAACGTGTGAAGAACTAGACTTGTTGAAATTTCGATCTCCATCGTTTCTTATCGGATCAGCTTCAAACTTCTACCAATCGTTTTTCTAGTATGTATAGATCAGAATCAATCGAAATACTACCACGCAAGAGAGTGAAAATTGGTCAAAAGCGAGAAAAATCCTTGAAAATTAATCAAAACAATACAGTAGCTAGATTTGTTTTGGAGCTGCTAGAAAAGGAGGAAATCAGCTGTTTTGAGGAACTCCCACATAGATGTAGGTTGAAAAATGAATTAATGATTGTAGATTAACAATAACTGACAATTGCATTTCCCCTGAAAAATAACCTGATCAAAAAGTTGGCATTATGCAGTCGTTCATAAATTCATAAAAGAAATCCCCACCTTCTTCCAGTTCATGATTGAGATTGATATTAGTGATACAGTTGAACAGATTGTATGAACTATTATTTGACAGCTTGCAAGCAAGCGATCACTGACATCGAGATGTCAGGAATAGCAACAACTGTGTAAGTATGACACATGTGAATATGCGAGAGATTTTGAGATGACGATCTCGAGAATATTGAAGAATTGGTGCAGAAGTGGCTGACCAGAGAGACAATTTGACTGATGCTGAGGTCAAGCGGTATAATGATATGCAAATGAATGCATGAGATATGCTCGACGCTGAGGTCATAACAAAATGATGATATGCAATGATTGCAGGTGATACGCTTGACGCAGATGTCAGAGCAGTCTGATGATATGTGAATGAGTGCATGAGATGTGCTTGACACTGCGGTCAGAGAAGTATGATGATATGCATAACGTAATTGCACGAGAACATCTCTGAGCCTTAAACATGCCCAGTTGAGGATGTGATCATGTGATCTACTTCATATCTATTCCCAGGCCATTGCCATGATTGACATGTCATGCCAATCACCTGAGATTTCTTAGTGCAGTCAAGTGTAATATCACCTGAATTACATTTAACAACATAAAATTTACATTCATAAGTTCAGGAAATGTTAATGAACGCTACAACAGTAACAAAATTATGAAAATAACAATAATATGATAGTTTATCTATAGCATATAGTGTACTACTGAATGCATTTATTACCTTTAAAGAATTCTTTTAATTGATAAATAAGATAAAATGAAGTTTGTCTGAAAGATAATTCACACGTCCAATGTTGAAAATGATTCCACATTCTCGGAATTGTCATGTTAATAGCAATCTAAAAGAGACATAAAGTACAAAATTAATCATTCACAAAACAAGAATAATTCAAGACAACCTCACAGTATTTGTTTTGACAACTAACAGCTAACATCATTTCTGCTACATATATCACATTGGTTTACTTCTACAGTGTAAACCAGAGCCATCTATCTAGAAGACTTGAACACGCAACGTTTGAGGCTCAAAAATACCGGTATTCACTTTTGTTCCATTGAGAACATGGCTTTTCTTCCGAACAATTTTTTTTGCAAATTCATGTTATTATTTTTGTTCGCTTTGTTCAAGTTTCACGAGCCTGGGTTCCAAGAAACAAAAATGGTGTCTATAAAATTATTAAGTGCCTTGCATTTGTCCAATGGGAGCCAAGAGTAGCACATGAAAGAGTGTAACTAGATGGCTTTGGTGTAGGCCTAAAGCCCTTAAATGCAACACAAAATTATCAAAGATTTTCCATTACATCTATCCAAACATGCACTCAAGCAGGCTTGTTATAAAACTTTTGAAGAACTACAGAGGCTTTTTATAAATTGCGCTTTTGATAAATCTGATCAGTATCTGATCCCGGGCTAAGGTCCTACACCCTATCTTGATTATATTATGGCTATCAGTTGAATTATTTTACCTGTTGAACACAATGACAGCCAGACATTATTTGGTCCAGGGTATAGCTACATGGTTTTCTATGGTTACATTACATGGATCTAATGTCTATCTACTTACATCAAGAGAATCAGATATAAGAATATTTCTATATTCCAATGAACTTGATAATTCAACTTGTTGTAGTTGTACAAAAACACTTGACATGTAACCATATTCATTGATTGTCCATGGAACATAATAATTTAATGATGAAGCAGCACCAGTAGAAATATGAAGAGCAGATGTTTCCTAATCAGTAAACAAAAGTCAATGTAAAAGCCAGAATAAATGACGCCATGGTCATATACCCAAGACACATGTTTGTGGTTGCAGAGTAGATGTCAATTTTAAAAGATAAAAGAAACCCAATTTAGTAATTGAGAGGGCATTGCCCTACTGAAGGCACCCATGCCCCTCCACTATTTATAGAGCAGTGGTTAAAATAATTTGAAGCCCTTTTTCTTGATCTCAGCCGTAACACTGCATATGAATTTCATCAAATTTCATGGTAGATAGGTCTTGATTGTCAATGAAACAATGAAAAAGAAATCCAGTGTGGGAGCAGTAAGCCTCTACTGGTGCGACGATAAATCCTTCAAGTTAATTTGAAAACATTAATATCTGCCAACAAAACAGTTAATTAACTTCATATTGCAGAAGATGTAAGTACTAAAAGTGAAAGTTGTTCACATTAAAGATTCAAATCAATTTTTATCGATCTTCAGCTTCCAAAAGTTGAGACAATAAAAGCATCGCCGTGTATTCTAAAGATTTTGCTCTGAATTCAAAAAGGATCTTCAACTTCAGATTTAAAAAAATATATATTATGATACTTCATTTCCTTATAATATTCTCCCCCATCATATATGTAAAATAAGCTTTCAATTGAGCCACTATGGTTTTGTCACTGACATATAATTTCATCATGAGTTATTCAGCCCTATTGGAATCTTCGAAATCAGTTGAATTGCTTAACATCACATCTCTGGTGCAGATGAGATCAGGGACATTATGCAAGGTGGCAAATTAAACGTCGTAGAAAATAAGAGTCCACATGGCAAATGAAATCTAGAAATCATTTTGAGGATATTCAACGAGGTGGGACAATTAATTAAGGACAATCACTGAGTTCAGCTGTATCAACATCACTTTTTTCTATTATATCTACAATTGCGAAATTCAATGAATGTAAAAACAGTTTATGAAAGTTTATGAACAGTTCATAAAAAATAAAAAATAAATAAAAAGGCAATTTAACGTTCATGAACAAGTTCACAAACTGTTTCATGAACTCTTCATGAACTGCTTAAAAGTTGTTTATTAGCGTTTCAGAAACTTTTCAGGTATTGTTAATGAACTGCTTAAAAGGTATTTATGATGTGCTCATGAACAGTTTGAGCATGAACTCAACAAAATTGTTTATGGCAGTGTACATACCTCATCCTTTGAAAAGAGAATGTCAATTGTGCACTGAGCCTTGAAATCTATTTTTAAATCAAGACCATTATGAAGACGTCTCTGTCCAACAGCAAGGGCTTTTGTGATTGGTTCTTCTTGGTATTTGTGGGGAAGAAAGAACTTTTGAAGAGACTCCCTAGAGTAAAATAGAGAACCTTATCAGTTAACTATCAGATCATGTATTGAGAATGTTAAAAAACAAGAAAGGACCAGAAAGGACTTACAAACCTTTGTGAATCTGCCCATGGGCCATATGTCATGGTTGTATTTTTAGTGAATGTGACATCGATACCCCATGTTGGATCAGCATCTACTACTCCTTCCTCTGATACTTCAGGTACAAATCCTAAAACATATCACTCAATCATCAGACATAAAAGTACAGACTGAAATTAAGGACAAACATAATGTATTAATGTTGTTACATTCCAACAGGAAAAAGAGAAATTATAAAATTTAAAAAGGTAGAAGCTGACAAAAATTCAACAAAACACTTATTGTTGTTACGGTTGACAAGTCTAACAGTTGATTTTAGTGTAACATGTTTTTGTTTTATTAATTTGTATTTGTGTTTATCCTTAAGTCAAGAGTTCATGAACAGTACATGAACTTTCGTGAACAGTTCATGAACAGCCCATGAACAATTCATGAACATTTTTTGTGGGTTCAATAACAGTTACAAAGAGTTTATGAACAGTTCATGAACTTATCGTCAGATGGCCTTCCAGATGCCAACTAATAGTATCTGTCAGGGATTGAGCGCAAGACCCTGTGGGCCGATAGGTAAAGCCTTACGACTACACCAAGGCTGCTCCAATATCATTTTGAGTCTGGTAGGCTATTCCTCCATAAAACACACACAAAATCACACACAAAATATTGATTGCACTTCCACAGAACTGTGAATAAATTCTGCTTGTAAAAAAATGAAATAAAAATTTACTATGAAATTCTTCTTGGTCGAAATCTTAAATCACAGAATGATCTAATTTCTATGACACCTCAGTTTAAATCAGTAGTTGATACACATAACTCTAGCATGTGAGTAAATAGCTGAGGTTTAAATACCTGGTTGATCTTGATAGTAGCAGACATCAGCTTCTCCTGATTGCAAGAGAACAAAACCTTCACCCATAAAACGTGGAGGTCTAAACAAAATGAACAAATAAATTACTAAAATGTTTACAATTTCTTCATGCAATGAATCTCTAGGCTATTGATGAAAACCTTTAGGTACACAACCAATAACCAATAAATCCATGATTAACGTTACAGCATTGTAAGTAGCTTAATAGTAAATGTATAAAAATAATTCTTACTGCACTTTCAGACCAGGATGACCAGGACTTGGAGACAACAGAATTCTAAAATCTTCAAATCGACATTGGACAAGATTGCAAAATTCATCTAATGGACAAGCAGCCTAGAAGTTGAGATCACAAGAAATTAAGAATCATATAAAATAGATTTTAAAGTTTAGTAACAACCAAAAAATAATTCCTATTTGTTCTAAATATCAACAATATACAATAGTAAAGTTACTAAATTAGTGTATTATTCAAAGTGAATAACAGGTACCTGCAATATGCAGAGCTTATCGGTATTGGAAAAACAAGGAAAAGCACATTATAGAAAAAGGTTACAAAATTTAACATGTTTCTCAATTTTTTTCATTGGTTATACATAGCTAGCAGAATCTGCATTGTGAATCAAATAAAGCAGAAAACTATGTAAGCAGAAAAAAATCCACATTTTATGATAAAAATAAGTTTGAGAAACAATGATTGTAGCTTGATGTATCGGTCGGATGCATATAATCAGTTTCCACTTCTGTGTGGCGTAGATTCATCATAGGCACTTACTATGACACATGTACAATTACAGACTGCTGCATTAGCTGCGACAAAATTGTGCTACTAAATCCTTACCAACCACATAGATTATCCTAGGCTACTTGCCTTACATTATTATCCTTTCCTTTAATTTTCTATTATTTACTAATAAAAATTTAAATCCAATTGGGTTCGTTTTCAACTTGATTTCAAATAGCTTATAATTTTGAAATTTATATCTAATTTTCTGTAAATATAAGGTCTCCCAACCCAAGGAAACAAGCTTTTAGAGCCTACAGGTTGAACTGATCATGTTACATTTACATTTTAAAACTATCATTGAAAAACATCCATCCATATGAGATTGTATTCAAGATAGTTCATATAAAGGCATTTAAAACCACATAAAAATTAAAATAATTGATTAATCTGCATTCTTTTAGTTCTCGTTAAGTCATTATAATATCTTCATGATACCATTGACACTAAAAAACATTATATTTGTCATAATGAACAACTGAATTGGTAATGCGGTCTATCCTATGCATAACATAAAACAAAATACATAAAATCATCCCTCATAAGCTATTAGGGAGGTTCAGATTTTTTGACGAGACGAGATCTTTCACGAGTTACGTCATCACGCATGTCCATTAGTCTCAAAACAAGGGGGCTTCTGCGGAAGTCGTGATTTGCTGCTTGGCGATTTACGAGATTCTAAAAAAAAAGTGGTACCGGTAGTGTTTACGAGTTTACTTGGGCACAATTCCTAAACGATAGTCTGTAAACTCAGTATGCTATTCACGTTGGGATTGCTTTAAAGGTGTGTATCGATAAAATATGTTCATGGACAAAAACCTTGACAAATTGCGAAAAATTCAAATGCTTTAAAATTATCACAAGCTATCAAACTACCCCAAGCCTACCAAAAGTACTATGGAATTAAAAAGATTTTAAAGTAAATTGTGTTTGCTGGTTGTTTATAAGAAGATTAGAACACTTCCAAGGTATATTTTACACTATATGGCTTGCATGTCTTGTGAAAATGTATAATTAATTCTTTGATATCCTGAATAGTAATTCATAAATCTTCTTGAATCATTTGTTAAACAAAAATTTATTAGAAATTTCATTATGCTGATCAGCGATAAGAACAAGACACAATAAAACGCTACAATTTTGATTTATTCTAAAATCATCTTCAGGCAGTAAGAAAAATAATTTAATATAATTTAAATGAAGATAAATTCAAGTATATCTTATTCAAAAAAAAAATTGTTTGCAACGTATCTTACATTGACTACCCTGTTTTCTTCACCAAATCCACATCCACATTATTAGCAACTATTGTAACATTTTTCTGAACTCTGGTTTTACGTAGGTAAGGTACCAAAATTAAGTGTTTAAATCCATGTTTCTGCAATGTCTTATTCTGAAAATTGATGATCAGATAAAAAATGTTGTTTATTCTGTTTGACGTGTTTTCTACAAGTTCAATCAAATGTATCACAAATACGACTCAGGCCCAGGCTACACAAAATAAAACTTGTGAAAGATTTTGTCTCGTCCAAAAATCTAAGCCTATTAAGCCTTGTTTTGCAAAGACGTGGCCATGTGAAAAACAGTTCATGTACAGTTAATGAGCAGCTCATGAACATTGAATGTCCCCCAAAGTTTCATGAATTGTTCATGAACTCCTGAACTGTTTCTTGAAGGGGTGTGAATCAATTATTCTATATGTTTATTTCTATGTGTTAATTACAATGATATATTAAATACAAACAGTTGAATAAAACAATCAGACAAAGACCACAACGATACACATATACAACAAATATTGTCAAAACACAAAACAATATGATTCTATAAGAGTTAACTTATAGTGTAGGATAGAATAGTAACAGAGCCTTACAGCTGGAGTTGCATATGTTGCTGAGGCATGATTGAAATGCATCCATAGAGTTGTCTCTAATGTTTTATTACCAATGGCAACCTTACCCTGCAAGTGAATAAATGAGAATGAATTTCAAATGAAAATAAAATAAAAATAAATCTGTAGAAGCAAGTAAAAATGACATACATCTGTAGAAGCAAGCTTAACTCATAGAGCTTGAAAGCTTCAAAATCGGCATTCTATCTTTTTTTGACGGTTTGTAATAAACGACAAAAGGAGTTTCTACAGAAAAAAATTTATTTCAAATAAAAGATTGATTCTGATGTATATTGGCTGAAAAATTGATGGGTAAAAGTGTGAATCAGGTCTATTAAGAAATGACAGAGATATTGAAGTTTAAATGTGTCTATTGTTAGATTTAGCTCCTAATCCATTGGAACTACTAGAACGGTGGGTAATATTATTAACACTATATAACTCAATAAACAGTCAACTTTATACTTTTAAATATAACAATCTTCATAACTATAATAACAAGTAAAGGCTACAGAGTACGTGGTAGATATCTACTTAATGCACATGCGCTGCATAATAACAATGACACAAAAGATGTCTGTCAATCATAACATCTTTCTGTCGTACGTTTATTATCTTACGACTAATTTAAAAGAATATTAAATATTAATTTTTTTAATATTGACGCATTAAAACATTGATATCTCTGTCATTTCTAATCGGATCGGCTTCAAACATTTACCAATCAATTTCTTCAGTCCATATAATTCAGCATCAGTCATTTATTTGAAAAAGGTTTTTCAAGTAGAAAATAATATTAGAAATCTTTATTGGAAATTGTTGATTGTAATATATTTCAGGGATAGGCTAACCTTAACCTCTAATAGGTTACATAAAAACAATGCAAGGTTGTAAAAAGAAATGGAAAGACCATAAAATAGAAATGTTCAACTTCTCAATAGTATGACTGTTGCCCTAATCCTGCAATTTAAAGACATTAGGTCCATCGTTTACATAGACGGTGACTCTTTTCAATTGGTATATAACAGGTCTGTAAATGATGTAGCATCAATCAGTATAAAATTTAGAGCCAATCTCATGCTAAAATTATATAGTAATAAGTATGTAATAATAAACAAGTTGGAAAAAGACACATTTTATGTGACAGATTTGAAGACTATGCTGGCTTGAGTGGAGTAGATCAATAGTTCTGACTATTTACTCACCGCATTGATGTTAACTCCAATCGAGGGGATTAAACTTCTGATATTGTATGGGTCAGAAAATTCTGACTTACTTTCCCTATAAATTAATTACCATATCAATATGGTTATAAATACAGTACTATATGTAAGCCATAATACAGTGATATTCAAAGTCACAACCCCTGTGAAAAACAGTTCGGAATTTCATGAATAGTTCATGAACAGTTCATGAAATTTGGGCAATTAAAGTTCACAAACTGTTCATGAGCTCCTGACTTTGAATTTGGAAGACGGTATTGAAAAATAACGCCTTCTCCTTTGTCAGCAAAACGTCAAAAACAATATTTCAGTTCATATCCATCAATGTGTTTTATATATTTGCATGTGTTCGTCCACCTATGATTCAAGTTATTGAACTTTATGATTGATTAGTGAGTATATAAAACTTTTATTTATGAGTTTTAAGAGAATCGTAAACAAGCAACCGCTTATGAAAAATGTTCACTTTTTACTATGAGCAAATGCAATGAATTTAAATTACATATACAACTAGAATGAATATTCTCTGATTGTGAATTGTGAATACGATCAATGAACTTGGTGCAATTATCACTGGATATCTGAAGTAATCTGATCATTGCTCTATGATGAAAGTGAAGGCCTACTCATTTTCTTACTTGATAATGAAATTAGAAACCTTGGTGAGAGATTTGTTAACTATGCACAAACGTGTCTTTTTTAATATATTGGTCAATATGTTTGTGAAATTCAGTTCAATGAAATTCAATAAAAGTTTTTAAATGTAACAGAAGAGTTCATATAACGGAATAACCAAAATAATGTCGAACATACAATACATTTCTGTTACTACAATATTGTATAATAATAATCGAAGTGTATATATTGTCTTTCGGGTCACAAAATCGATTTTTTCTATCTGTACATGTCTTTGTTGCGTGTTTACAAACTGCAATTATTATCCCATCAAAATTGGCATTGTGGAGATTCTTGTGCTCCACTTTCAGAAACCAAAAAAGGATCAATATTTTTACCATAAGAGAGTTTAGCAGTGGTATTCGGCTGACAGTACTGTACCACATCTATATTTCTGCAAACAAACCGAAATGGCGGAATTGCTTTATTCGTTTCTCATAAAATATTTAACTGTTTGTTGATGTCCTGCTAGATACGTTTCTTATTAGATCATGTATGTATTCCATAAAGAGCTATTTAGCTTCAAAGTTGTCACAGCTAGAATGAACAGTAAAATATGTAATAACAAAAAGATAAGTCAATTTGGCTTTTTGCTTTGTGTGTCGAAATATAAATGTAGTACTGTTGACAGAGCACAACGGTCAGACTCTTTTGTGGTGAAACACCTTGTTCCTTCTTTCGGTTTCAAAAAAATAGGACATGAAAATCTCCAAAATAATCTTTTCAAGGTCAATTTGAGAGGGGAGAATTTTGTTATGGAAAAGTAAACAATGATGAATACGAATAGAAACAAAAGTTACATTCAAATTGTTGTGTCGCAAAAGGTGAAATAAAAACTTTAATAAATGATATCAATGTCACCTCACCCTTCCTCTTCTACGACAGGTGAAACATTCAAACTCGCAGCAGATTTTCCAGCATCTACAAATAAAAGAAACCAGATTTTGCAGCTCTAGCCAAGTCAGCTATGTCTAGTCTGCGTTACAGACCGCGATTCATTCACTGAAGAATAGGGTCTGTGTGATTTGTGCAGTTCATCATCATCATCATGTTTATTTATTTAAAATCTCGAACTCAACTGCAGGTCCAAGGTGAACCAGGCAGTTACCCAACAGGGTATGTTTTATAGAATACCGAGTAAACTCCGTCTCTGTCCAGCTACTTCTCAAAAACCTGGAGCGGAAGTTTCTGATCAATGTATGGTTTTATCTATTGTTCTTAGTGAATAAATTCATCATGTCTGTTCGATCAATTAATTGTCATAGCTACGAAGCCTGAATTAGAACTTATTGCAATCATATCAACTGAAGTAAACAGTTTTGCATAATTATGTGACATCAATCTTATTCTGATACGAGGCCCGGACAGAGAAACCGAGCAATCCGACCCTATTCTTTCATGAATGAATCGAGGTCTGTGAAGCAGGCTAGCTATGTCTAGCTTATACCATTATTGTTAACTGACTGTATGGTGTATACTAATATACATCTTTCTGTTCAGCTCTGACTTGGTTCTCCTGTCCCAATCTATTACAGATCTCTTCCATTGAAAATATGTTGAAGAAAACTAATTTACTCGGACATGAACATCAGTAATGTCATTTTTGATTGTGACTGTCAAATGCTTGATTGGCAAGTTTTTAGTGAGCCTCGTGGGATGCAGCAAAGAACAAGATAATGCAATACAATGAACTCAACAAATGGGTTTAACATAGAAAATCAATAATCATCCGGTCAGTGCTCTCTCAGTCTACATCTAAATTAAATGAAGTTCTATAATTGATTCTACATAACTTGTAAGTGTTGAATTAAACAGCTTTCAAATATTAACTTAGTAGTATGGATTAAATATGGAGTAATAACTAATTATTCTTGTAGACACACATTAAGTAGGAATAATTACAGCAAATAGATCTTACCACCATATCTTTCAACTTTCAACGATTCTTGAATTTGTTCATAAATTGATGACCTGGTACAATAGAAGACGGGTCATATATTAATTATGATTGGAAGTCCATTTTAATGTGAATATTGAATTGAATATCATAGTCCAGAAATATGTTAGATGAAGTGGAACAACAATCTAACAGGGAATAATATTAGAAGGAGCTAAAAGATCAAGGGTCTCGGGGAATCAAAAAAGGGGGTGCTAGTACTGTTTGATTGAAAATCATGTTGAAATATAAAGTTGAATTCAATGCAATCGAGATAAAAGTTGTTGTACAGTACCATTGCTCACGTTTTATTCATGAACAGAGCAGGCTACTAAGCTGGCTAAGACTAGTCTAAATCAGTTGTTAAAAATATTTTTCATGGTTTGATAGCGATAGTGCACACAGTGTGTTATCTATTTGCCATGGTGCAGTGATGTAGGTCAAATTCTTCAGGGACAATACTCAATAGCATTGGATACGAATAATGATACAGTTCCTTAGTACGCTATAAAATGATATGGCTCACTATATCATAATAAAATTACTTATGTATCCTACCTATTATAAAAATGAAGCTCGAATCCATTTATTTGTAGAATAACTCTGTTGTCTGCCACTAGAAAGTCTGAAATAAAGAAAATAAATATCAATCAATACGTTGTTCGACACCATAACTATTGCAATTTACTGTATGTAAAAATGCCACAATGATCTACACACCAATATTGATCTATAAACAGGCTCATGTAAAGGACTCAATATCTTGAGATAATTATATTTATACCTGTCTATTTTATAAAATTGTGTGTAATTAAGCTATAGGCCTACTATATCATTGGTTTCTAACTTTGTGACACGCACTGAACAAAATCAATTTTGAAATAAACATTATCAACTTATCAAGAAATGATCATTAAAAATGTTTTATTACGTCACTTAGAAACTTAAAAAATAATTCCTAAGTACAATAAAATAAATACATTTTAGTTTGTATATAGTACTTTAACTTTCTCTAGGAAAAAGGTTGTCCTGGTCACACAGTCGGTTAAGATTATGCAAAATATATCTTACTTGTGAAATTCACTCATGAGAAACTCTAAGCGTTAAAATAGTTTGAGTTTAGAATCAAGTTATTTATTTCCAGACATTTGTATATTTGTCCAAAATTGAGAAACATTGCGTTCACATAAATAACGTAAAAGTGTGACACTAGATTGATCATAAAAACAAACAGTTGCACCGTTGCACTTTTTAAAGTGGGAATAAACCCCCAGACTATCTTTACATATGTAGTAGAACCCGACGTGAAAAAAACAATGGCGTAATTTTTTTTTTGATCTGGAAATTATTTCTTGGTGAAAAACGCCTTCAAAGTGGTGTTTTGACCCAAATGTCGCTGAGAAAAACAAGGGATTGGATCTAGCTTTATGACGACAAAGTCACAAGTCGTGAGGTTTGTCTAACAGACTTAAGAGTGGGCTGATCACGCGACGTTGTATTTGAGGTGACCTAGCTCCAAAAAGTCACACAAAAAAATTTTCTGACAAGGCTGAGCCATGAACAAACATATAAACTCGCGAATTACGTAAAAAAATACAATTTGTGATTTCAGGAGCAGAATAAAATCTATTGAAACGCTCAGTCGAAATAATTTCTCTTAGCCGTTGAGAACGCCGGTTCGCTTTTCGGAAAATAGTACAAAAATGATATGAGGGCTTGGACGTTCTTATTCAAGTTTACAACCATATACTAGAACTACAGTAATGCATATTCTATCACTTTTCTGTTTTGCAGTATATCTTCATTGCATAAATTGTTACCCTCTCCATCAACGTTATCTGATTAACAAAATTAGGGTTTTGCAATGTGAAGTCTCGCTCCTGATTATACATACGCGACCAATTTTTTTACCATAGCTAGCTAGTATTCATTCCTTTTGCTAGAAAGTAGAACATGTTAGCATCATGTCACAATCCGTAGTTTATAGGATGCGGTAATACAGTGGCAGAAGCTACTTTGCACAAAATACCTTTCTACAGAGACGATAAATCAGATGGACAGATTTCGTTTCTGTGAGAAGAGGACTATAAACCAACGGTTAATAGCGTTTCCCACCATACATTTTGCTTTTTACTTTCAAAAGAATACTCCATTTTAAGTTTAGACATATGCTTACAACAATAAATTCTACTTAGCTAGCTATTGTGGTCACCAGAGAATCTTTTGATATGTGTTAAATATGTGTGAGAATGATATGTCAAAATATAATCTGTATAACGCGCGCTACGAATGAAACATTTGCTGATTTTTATTTTCTTCAAATTCGTGAACTTTAAAATCATTAAATCATCTGGAATTTTGCTACTCTTGAGTTTATATGTTCTTCCTTACCTCAGTTTTGTGGGAGAGAAAAATAGATTGCCGTTACAGAGCTACGCCATCTCAAACGAAACATCGCGTGATTAATCCGATCTAAAGTCTATTAGAAAAACCGCACGACTTGTGACTTTGTCGTCATAAAGCTAGATCCAATCCCTTTTTTTTCCTCAGCGACATTTGGGTCAAAAAAACCACTTCGAAGGCATTTTTCACCAAGAAATAATTTCCAGATCGAAAAACAAATTACGCCATTGTTTTTTTCACGTCAGGTTCTACTACATATGTAAAGATAGTCTGGGGGTTTATTCCCACTTTAATGTTTTTATGAGTTTGTATGTTTGTACATGGCTCAGCCTTGTGAGACATTTTTTGTGGCCTTCTGGAGCTATGTCACCTCAAACATAAGATTGTCTGATCAGCCCACTCTCAAGTCCACGCATTTTGTGACTTTGATATTAAAAGGCTAGATCCAATTCCTTTCTCAGTGACATATACAGTATGTGATTTGAATAGCTTAAAGTTGCTAAGTTGGACTCAAGAGATGCTCTGAAGTGAAAACAACTTCAGATGTGCTGATAGTTTTCAAACAAAAAGGATTTACGGTGCTGGAAGTATGTAATAGTGTCCATTTAAGTACACCTAACATATTTTGTTTGCTTGCTTTTATCTCTCTGGACATACCCTTCGGCTTTTCAGCCTTTGTTTGAATTTCGTCAGGATTAAATTGTAGCCACCACTTGAAAATTCCATAGCCATCAACAATTCTATTGAATAAGAAATGAGAACAATTAGTTTAAAATTGGTCAATACCACAGGATAAAGAAATTCAGGTGTCAAGGCTTAGTATGCTACACTGTTCATATTCATTCTTGAACATTTTAATCAATAAGATCACTACCAGAAGGGAGATCCAACAAGTTGATTGTAGGCTGTCGGTTACAACTGAGCTAGCTCAGCATCTCTTCCTTTGAACTCTCACGTTGCTCAACATCGCAATGAGTAGCTGTTTGTTGTGTCTACCTTAAACAAACTCTCATATTCTAAACTTCCAATTGTACTGCCGCATATAATAATACTTCACTCTCTAGCTACACCAAACGAGACGTTAAACAAGTCTAACTAGTAACTTATAATATAGTAATTTATATATGGTATTCAAAAACTTGCTAACATACATTTTATATAATTATTATATCAAATAATTGAACAATTATACTATTTTCCATTAGGAAATATATACACTTTATACAGTAATTTTATTCCACTACGTTATACGTAACAGTAGGTATCTATTGTATATTTCATTAGTCAAATAACCTAGGAAGCTGCTGTATATCAAACTGTTAGAGGACCTGCATGTAGACATCAACTTTTGACTTGTGGATCAATATACTACTTGCATAAGTTGATTGATGCAATGGAAATCACATTACATCTACAGATGAACCGATTAATTGGAAATTACCGATTAATCAGCTTGCTTTTACATAATCGGTAATCGGTCAATTATTAAGTAACTTTACCTCAAGCTGTAATCTTTTGTTATATATTTGATATCTCTGAACATGAATTTGCCAGAGAGCAATGACACAGAAAACGAACCTAAATATAATGGAAGCAGGCAGGATTTTCAATCCAGAGATTTGAAACTATTACTGATGGTTTCATAAAAATAGACTTAGAAAATTGTAGCCTACAGATTGTAAACTTGTGGACTTTGTGTGTAATGGTTAGAGAATGGGAGCCCATCCTGCAGGGTATTCTTGTTCAACCTTGGCAGAAGCACTATTGTTTGGAATCAGGAAGGGCATCCTGCCATTAAACTCACTAACACTCCAAAAACCCCCAATCAACTAACTAACCACCTTAGTGAAAAAAGCTATTATCCATGCAAAAACAATTCAAGGATGTTATATGCCCCAATTTGTTTGTGAACTGTTTAAAAGGTGTTCATGTACAGTTCATGAACTCAATACATTTTTTCGCAGGGGTAGTACCTGGCTTGTGGTAAAATTATAAATCCAATTAACAAAAAATACATAGCCTAATACACATGCACGATGTATCCAAAGGTAAAAGCAGTATGTAGACTGATGTAAACAAATTTAACAGAGTTGGTTACATTGGATAATTCGCCTGATTGGCAAAAACAAAAACCTCAACAGGCTAATTGTTAATTGTGTAGTCAAAAGAGTGATGCAAACAGCCAAATACTTACCAACATAAAAATAACCATCAGTGAAGTAGAATTTACTTAATAATTTTGTTACAATCATCCCAAGGACACGGCAGTGATAAAATGTAATGTAGAACAGCCATAAGCTAGCACATGACGAAGCCACAATCACAAAGACAAGACCAGGTTGACGTTCAAAATCGAAGGTACTCCTTGGACCATCATCTGTTTCAGTAATGTTAGTAAGAGCAGCAGTGACGTTATCAACAAGTGCCATACTGCCTCTAAAGGCAAACAAAAGAAGAATGATTAGCTACAAACAACAAAAGAAATGTTAGTGGGCTACTGAGCCATCTGTTGATCTCTATTAAGTGGAATTATTCGCATTTGCACTTATCCGGAATAGCTAATCAAACATTTGATCAGAAAATAGATTATAGATTTTCAGATTCAGGTTAAAGATAAATGATAATTGCACTTACCCGAATTGCACTTAGACGGGTTACATTGTTTTCAATAATAAATAGCATATAGCATAGGCCTACACATTTCTGTACAAATGTTTTGCAATAAAAATCGATTTAATAATTACCGGTATCAACAAACTGATAACTAATTGCATTATAATCTTCCAAAAAGTATTACAGAGACATTCAAGATGCGTATGCACTATGATGGTCCACCTTGCCCCCAACCCTCATGTACACACCCCCACGCTTTTGGTATGACACCCTCCCTCTCAACTGAGTATGGACTTAATGGATGGCCCCGGTGTCTATAAACTGCGTACTTGCGTACATGCATACTTTTCAAATACATTTTCATAATTTTCACAATTTACTGTGATCCCAGTAGCCTTAGAAGGTTGAAGCCTTACAATATTTGTGCCATCGATCGTCACGCGTAGCGCTACAGGATGAGTCTAGGCTAGACTGTATGGACATTTGATCTGATATTCTGATTGTATTTTACCAAAACATTGATTTGTTCACATTAAATTTTCCATCTTTGAATAGAAACTTGACCTATTCCGCATAATCAACTTTGAACTGAGTCATTTGGATTGCAAGACGAGAAATAAAATATTTTCATGACGTAAAAATAGTGTGATATAGCCTCTCTTCTTACTTAAAAAGCATAAAAATGTAGCAGGAATATAATTTTTAACAATTGAAACCATATGAGGTTATGGTAAAAAGCTTTACAAATCTAAATTCATTATCATCATTCGAAAATCGAGCAAAATAAGGCCTTCAACATCATTTGAATATGTCAGAAATAGCATAGCTCAAGGGTTAGTATGTAACGGATTTAATGTTTGAAATGGGGACCGTGTGACCGGCCTTGGATTCCAAATAAATTGCGATGGTTTCAGGGTGTTAAAAAGGCAATGCCTCCACGGCATCGTCCTTTGACAATTTGACGTTACAGAGTAGTGTCACATCCCCGCACTTCATGTAAAATATTCAAACGTATGGTAATACTGCAGCAGGTGTCGCACAAAACAGGGAACGATGGCACAATATCTTCAGATATATTCAAATTTGAATAACATGCGTTTGGGTTTTTATAAGTAAAAAGTTAATATATGAACATATTTATTTACAAATCAATGTCTCAAGAACAAACAATCACATCAAACGATCAAACGTCCATGCAGTCTAGACTAATCATTTAGCGCTACGCTTGACGATGGATGGCGCAAATATTGCACGGCTTCAACCTCCTTACTGGAATAGCAGTAAAATGTTAAAATCTATGAAAATTTATGTGAAACGCATGTACGCAGTACGCACGTACGCAGTTTACAGACACCGGATGGTCCCTCAGAACAGTAGATTGAAATCATATATCATAAGTATTTGATTTGATTCTACTGAAGCCCTTTCAAGTTCGGATAAATTATAGAGTATATCATTGTACACAACTATTTAGGATAAAATATATGACATATGCATTTATAATGAAGGAATTTGGGAGTCTGAGATGTTGCATTGGCATTGACACAGTAGCAGGTATTTATAATACAGCTGGTGTGAAGTAACAAATGAACATGCAAATATATTGTCTACAGTAGAACCAGCAAGCATACAGTAATACACTTCATTTGTAGCCTAGGATGCCAATATGTTTAACGAGCCAAGACTGTAGGCTACCAGTAAGCAGTTCCGACTAGCAGCTGAATGTGCAGAGTTTATAGCATTAACAAGTCAAATGCTGGTCATACAACATTCATATAATATGCTTCCAGACATCATCCAGACTCATCCTGCCTGGAACTAACTATTGCAGAAGTGTCAGAGACAAACATTAACACATCTTGTTGATTGCGACTTGATTTGTTTGAAGGTTAAATTATTCTCTTTCGACGCTGTCACTGTCACTAATCAATAATAAACACAAAGGATAAGTAGGCGTATTTAAAGATGAACCGGTATTTTGTAGGCTATCGTATGAGCGTTCATGTGAAAGCTATGCAAAAGCTTACCTGTTCGGCAAACTTAGAAATTAATCATTTCGAATATTTAGGATAGGCTGTACAGTTTTCTTAATCGAGGGGCTACGGTTTGACAGTTAGTAGTATCATGTCGATATTGATTGTTCCTAAATTGAAAAGCAAAGCTTTGCACAGCATAAAGCTATTTTCAAACCGCAGGTGATGTGATGCTATCGAATGAATCCAATTCAAACTAACAAAAAGTTAAAGTATACTTAGAATTTTTTAGATATGCAAAACTCACCTTTGGAGTGGCTAGCACTGCTTTGACTATAGTGTTTGTAGTCTATAGATAATGTCAGGTTACTCAGCAGACAAAATACGATGACAAATAAACATAAACAATGTTGTTTTATTCATTGTCATATAATCAACATTGTACAGTGTGCAGTAACAGCTGCTGCAAGTGTAAGAGCCATTCTGGTTCTAAGATAAGATAACGATGTCATCAATAAGATTTTCAACACCGGCAAAATTGACTTTGGTAACAGAAATAATCAACATGCACCACTTTGAAGGGAATGAAGGATTTCAAATGTCATCAGATTTGCGTCAAGTGTTTTCACGGTATTCCAGCTATTTAATATTTCTGCAGAGAAACTACATCTTCCAAATCAGTTTCATATTTTCCGCCGCATCTTTCGGCAGCCATGTTTTAACATCGTCTGACAAATTGTAACAAAGGTAGTACGTCTATAAGAGCAGTGGGAACGAACCTAATAACCTGTGCACAGACTAAATGGATACGTATGTTTTCTTTATGTACCTGTACAATATTTTGCAAATGCATAGTTATACAGTTATAAGTAGATAGATATCGCATATAGCACTAATATGTATGTTTGCAATATCTTTGTAAATTGGATTGGATTGGTGTTCAGATAAAGCGATGGATATTCTATCAACTGCTTTCACAAGATAAATTGTTCCACCATGGAAGTACTCTGTTGACCTAAAAGTGTAGTTGACAGATTCAACGGATGGACACAGTATTGGCAGTAGAATTATTGCATTTCCACAAACCGGGATACTTTTCATATTTTTATCTGGACATATCTGAATAGTGATGCGTCATTTTTGGCAAGTCCATTTCAAAACTTAATACATTCTGAGGTCATTAATTCTCTATCCTACCAACGTGTAGTAGAATGTAGATATATTGATATGAACCCCGGGGCTCGTCCCATACTTTTGGTATACGGAGACGTTCGAATATTAAAGGGTAACTTTTTCAAAATTCTGAAAAACGTTTTACAGTGTTCTTTGACATAAACATTTTCCGAGGTATACTATTTAGATTTATAGATTTAAAATGAAGATAGTAATCTCTCTTACACCATTTTTCAGAATGAAAGTTTCGCCATACTTTAATATCGATTCTGTAAAGAGACTCTGACCACGTTCCAGCATTACAGTATCTTTCTGTATAGATATGGGCTCCACCATAGATTAGAGAATATTCTATAATCTATGGCTCCACAAATGAGCGGCCTACACCACGACATTTCGAATTAATTAGAGTCAAAATATAATTTTAAAATGTGCGCAATGAGCTCCATGCTCACTTCCTTTCTATCCGAGTTTTAACGAAGGAGCCGGGAACTAGTCGCGGTGCACATTCTAAATATTTGTGTTACAGTTACAGATGACGAATTCCAGATTATTCCAATAAGGACGTAATAGTCAAACTGTCCCTCGCATGCTTAGTTGCCTATGGGAATACCATACTACACATATTGTGGAGTTCAAGTTTTTGCATCTATAAAAGATGACTGTGTCAAGTGCTCATGATACTACGGCATTACAGAATACCAAGAAATCAATGAATGAATTTCACCAGATAATTTATTTCATGATTCAAAAGCAATATTAAATTTCAATAAAAACTATCAAATAGTTGTTTAAGGAAGAAATATTGTCATTGGTCGTCCTGGTGCACATTCTTCTACAACCTTCTTATCTCCCTCGGTTGATGATTTGATATTTAGTTGTTCAATCTACATAAAATAAAAATATAAACAACATCAATCGGCTGGAGTTGATATTATGGTCACATTAGCTGAACAGTCAATCTGAATTATTAACCCATTTGGTGCTATAGGGTATAGGGCATTATGCTAGGTGAGATATTGACCAGAATAAACATGAGAGTTTGTGTAGGAATGGAATATGAAACCAGAACATAACCAAATTTGTAGAATGCATAAAATCCAAAAATCTAAATTATTTGATTATTTTGCTGGCCTTTAAGGAACCACAGGTTACAACACGAGGGTCCCGCACTTTATGAGATCCTGGCCATATATTTTGAAGACTCCCATAGCTCTCTGACAGTACAGCCATACAGTACAAGGTATTACTTGTGGTTCATAGTATTGGTTACACACATACAAATATCATGCTCTCAGACTCAATTTAGTTGAGAACTTGAGATATCAAGGTGGACACCTACCTCTAAAGCCTTCATCAGATAGCACAGATTATTCTCTAGCACTGAACTCTCATCAAAAGGACTAGTGAGATCTAATGCATTAATTCCGACAATGTCTACTTGTGATTTGATGTGCTGTACAAAAGGCATCAATTTCTTCATGTATTTTTTCACAGTATCTTCATTTTTCAATACGGCCATGATTTGCTTGTTATCGGGGAAAGTTTGATTGTTATTTTCATATAGCTGACGTAGTGTCGTCAATGTAACACGTTGCCATTCAGGATATTCTTTGGCAACAAATACTGTGCATTGGTTTGGGCGAAGATCAGCTGTTGGCGTTGGCTCTTTGGTTTTCTACGATTGAATTCAACAATATTATTATTACAATGAAAACAATCTGTGCACACATGTATAATAATTGATTGGTTATTATTGTGAACCCTGACATATGCTCGTTTTTAGCATAGGAATAGTAAGGGCAATAGATAGAAAGAATCCTCTCAGTTAATGCTGATGCCTGTTTGTAATTAAATTATTTCTATATATTTCTATATTAATTAAAAATTTCTCTGAAAAATCTGACGTTTCGACTAGCAAATTTTAGACATTTTATACATACATCTATCTTGCCATTTTACAAAATATTTCTTTTCATCTTGATAATGACAACAGCAAAATCGAAACGTCAAAATAAATGTAATTGTGATTTGTTATCTCTATCTTTCATATTAAAATATTTCCATATGTATATATGTATTGCTATGTCTGAAACTTTTGTCATCCGAGGATCAACACTGAGCCAACACGCTTTGCATACAGTTGTAAAAGTTTTAATACGAAAGATTGCAACAAAAAATAACAATTAAGTTCGTTCTGACGTTTTGACCTAGCACATTTTATACCTACATCTATCTTGTAATTTTAAGAAATATTTCTTTTCATCTTGATAATGACAACAGCAAAATCGAAACGTTGAAAAAAATGTAATTATGATTTGTTATCGCTATCTTCATATTAAAATATTTCCATATGTATATATGTATTGCTATGTCTGAAACTTTTGACATCCGAGGATCAACACTGAGCCCACACGCTTTGCTAGTATGTACATAGTTATTTATGACTTAAAATATGTACAGCATATACCTTGTTGGATTTCTGTTTAGCAGCAACAATAGCTTTCAATCTGAGACGAAACTCATGCACGCTCTCCATTAGATACTGTGATGACTTGAGGAGGACAAAATCGACATTACCAGCAGTTGGCCATTTGGCAGACATAATGGTTTTTTCCTAACAAGAAAAATTGAGTAACATTCTTATGCAGAACGATTTATGTCATATAATGTTTAATTGGTGCAAAACCCGACGGCAGTTGAAATCGCGATTAGCTGGAATTAATGATCTTAAAGATATAATGTTAATATAAACGTACCTCTTTTCCTAATAGACTCCAAATATGCTCACATAAATGAGGACAAATTGGTGAAAGCATTAATGTTTGAACCTGAAAAATCAAAAACAAAAATAGACATTGATGTATCATTGAGGCACACATCATTGGCAATATCATGGCAATATGAAGGAGAGTTGAACAAAACAGTATAGTTATTGGTGACACCATCAGTTGTAAAAGTTGAACAGAGCTTGAATTGCCTGTTACGAGAAGCAAGCTCTGTTTAATCTGATTGAAATGGTTAGTGCAATAAATAAATAAATGCATTAGTGACGTGATAAAGTAACTATTTAATTTTTGCAAGAATCCGGTACTAGAAAATGACTTGAATTTATGTGTCTGTAAGTTACATTGTACATCTACTTACTTCAATATATCTCATAACAAGATCTTTATGCATGCCATTCAAACAGAGGTCACGGTATTTATCACGCGAAGCTTGTAACTCAAAGAACCCTGTCTTTAATGCTTCTCTGTATAACATCTTTTCATAGTTGCTTTCAGTAACTCCAATAGCACGATTGATCTCACTGAAAGAAAAAAAGAAAACCAACTTCATAAGAAAAGATATTGAAAATTATGCTCATTAAAAAACCAAATTCCAATTGAACATGATCTGTATACCTATAAAACAAGATTATTTTTCATGTTAACTTTCATGAACTGTTCACGAACTTTTATGTCAATGTTGTCAGATTATGTGCACAAGGAAATTAAAGTCTGACAAAATATATTTACGGATACAATATTAATCTACATGAAGGTAATGGAGTAATAAGTACTGATACAATAATTCCGAATCAAAGACTTGGCGGAAAAAGGTTTCTTTCTGAACTACAAAGTAAATGTAAATATTGAGGTGCAGTGTTATGCAAAATTTACTTGATAGAACTTGATGGATCTGGGGTAAAATGACTGTATTCAATATGGAAGCAAATCAATTGAAAAAAAAGTGAATTGATTCTATGATGAATATGAAAATCATCTTTACCATATGGACCAGAGCAATATATTCACAAGAGTCGGGACACCCTTTCATATGCCACTCTCAGCTCCAATTGGACAGGTGCCAGTCACGTGATTCTATGGAAGCCATTTTCGTTCAGTTAAACCCAGGCTAGCGAAACTCGAACTGTGCGCGCAAAAATAATATCATGAACTCAAAAAACTTTTTGTTCAAAAGAAACCTCGTTTTCAATGGAACCCAAAGTTACTCAAGCCCTAAAAGTTACGCGTCCCGACTCTTCCCCTGAGAAAACAGTTCTGGAGTTCATGAACAGTTCATGTTTTTCGCAGGGGTTATAAATAGATGGCTTTGATAGGCACTACAGGGATAAAAGGAAAATGAACCTATATTAATTCCTACCTTTCAAACACAGCGTCATTGAAAGAATCGTGTGGACCAGTTCTCAAGCAAGCATTCTCAGAAAGCATTTCCTAGGATTATAGATTAAAATTATCATATTATTACTGTGAGTAGGAGGAATATGCAACACGAACACGATACACATAGGAAACATGACAGGATAGTTTTCGATTGACAGGAAAATTGCAAATACTATAGTAAGATACAATTGAAATACATAAATGTGTATCTAATACCATAAGTTTTAAATCCATGGGTATGTACATATAAATGCAATAGTTTGTATGCCGCGAAATAATTGATTTGAAAGATCATTGGAATCATTGTTTGCTAGTCATGGACCTGTCTGATAGACTTTGAATTCTATCCAAGTTTGCAACAGCGAAAGAAAATTTATTTGTTCACGATATTGTGTTTTGAGCAATTTTACGGCAAACAGTGGACGTTCCGTGAACGTTCACTGTTTACCGGGTTACTGTAATATTAACCATTAACTTTAACTTGGCTGAGATCACATTAACCCAGCAACACAAAAAATGATAAGCTATTATTATACAATTTAGTACCAGACCAAGAGCAGTAGGCATCTATTAGTACATACTTTGATTGCCCCTTGTTTGTGTTGCAGCATAATCAAAATGAAAACTAATCGATTATATTAATGAGTATCAGCAGCCTACCAACCTTAACCCACTCTAAATATGTATACAATCGAAGAATGCCGGCATCAGCCATTTTTTCAACAAAATTTGCATCTTCAATCGTATCACCAGCATCAGCAAGAGCCAATCTCATGCCTGTAAAATAATGAATACGGAAATGTCTCTAGTTCGATTGTTACCCTAGCTTGAAATAAACCAAAAGCACATGATTCTTATGATCATGATAAAAGTCATAGGGTTGATTCAATAGACAACATTGATTTAGATACTGCCAGAGTGACCACTATAGACAGGTGGCCATTATATAGAGGTGACCTTTATACGGATTCAACTGTAATACAACAGCAGATTTCCCTTTTAAGCATGCAGTATTGTTCAGCAAAGGAAGATAAATCTAAACGTTTTTGAAACTGTTTAGGCCTAGTAGGGAGAACTTGCTAAACTTCTGAGCATCTGAACAATCATACTCGTTTTTCATGCGATCTCCAGAACGAGTGTTCATGATTTGAATACATTCCTGGATTTCCAGTGCTCAGATATCAAATTCATCCTTCATGCTTTGCCTGCTTAAGGTTTTCCAAAAAAACTTGACTTCAAGGGTTCATATTATTTCAATACTGTTCACATACCATCGGCAGAAAACTTTGAAATAGCATCTGTCAAGGTGAGGAAATTGCCAGTTGATTTCGACATCTAAAAACAGTTCAATATTTGAAGATTATGTTTCGATTTTTTATGTCATTGAGCAAAGTTGTTACAACTGTACTAGATTGATAGGATGAGAATTCAAGAAAGTCAGTTTGAAATTCAGATGAAACATCTGCTAAGCTTTGACTATTGTGAAAGTTTACCTTTTCAGAATTCAGAAGCATATGACCATTGGCACGAACTGCTTTAGGCCATCTAAATCAACAATGTAGTAAATTAAATGACATACAAGCAGATATAATTTATATACATGGTTGATTCAAAATGGATCAAAGAAGATAGATAGCAATTAATCAACTGTGCTTTCTATGATATTTTAAATGGACAGGTAATCTGTACTGAACACGTAAGTGTAAAATGTTTATTCGCAGTAATCTTCGGGATTTGGCTAGAATGACCACTATAGACAGGTGGTTTTTATACGTGATGGCCACTACAGTAGGTTTACCTGTACAGAATATAGTGTCTTCTATCTAGTTTTCCTGTATCTAAGCGTTGTGTAATTCATTGCCTGGGTGCATCTTTCCAAGACACACCATTGTAAGCAATATCTAAAGTAAGGTAGCTGGTATTTGACACATTGAAGGTACCTCGCATCTTAGCCATTCTTGCATTTGATTTGAGGAGGAGTGGCGCTTAGGGTGATAACAATAAATGTCCAAATTTAATTCATTACCTGGGTGTGGGTACATCTATCTATAACACACCGTCATAATCATCATCCTCATCATCATTTATTCAGGAATATCTGATAAGTGTGCATCAACTGATAACAGTATCAGGACACTTTTTCATCATTAGAATCATTATCTAAAGTAAGGTAGTTGGTATTTGGCGCATTGAAGGTGCCTGGCATCTTAGCCATTCTTGCATTCAACTTGTGGAGAGGTGGCGCTCAGGGCAATAATGGCAAATGCCCAAATCCAATTCATTGAATGGGTGCATCTATCTATAACACACCATTAGAAGCATGATCTATCCAAGGCGCACTAGATTTGAACCTAGAAGCACACTGTACCTATTTTATTACAAACAAATAAGTTTTTATATATATAGGCCTAATAGAACCAACATCAAGCAATGATAAAAGAACAGAATTACTAAGTTATGGAAATGTTCTCACCTTGATGGATCTTTGTCCCATACAGCAACATGATTATATAAGTAATAAGTTAAGTGGTTAGGCACCAGATCTTTTCCAGATACTCGTAAGTCAACAGGGTACCAATAGTTAAATTCTCGTTTTAACTGACTGGAAAGGAAAATCAAAAACTCAGTTTCATGTCGAAAAACTGAAAAAAATTGAGTTTTAAATGAAAAAACCAATGATAGATTCATAATATCATCACACATCTAAACATTCTCAATGAGATTTATATCTACTCACTTCAGTGTTTCTAATGCAACATTTGTCTGTGGTGGCTTTGCATCAGCAAAGAATATATAATCCCATACTTCTTGTGTCAGTTGCTCAGGTCTACAGAAAAACAACTATAGTTACATACTATCAAATGCAAAGAAACACTACCATTGTGAAACAATAGTTCAATAGTTCTTGCTGGTGTAATTGCACACTTTTTATGGACATTTTCATGAATAGTTCCAGTAACTGATTGAAATAGTTTAATGAAACTGATTAATTAACTGTATGCGAGAAGTTCATTAAACGATGAGTCATTTTTGTTTCATGAATTTTCGACTAACAGCTCTTCATATAGAATGTAGTACACACACTTAAACATCATTTATAAACGTCATGGTCAGTCACACAGGGTAGTGTAAAGTTGTAAACCATGTGAAAATAGGGTGCACTAGCTTGGCAATATAGATATTTAAGTGTATATAAACTGCCATTTGTGACACAACGGACTTGGATAGAACTTCTTTTGCTATCCATAAATGTCACATGTAATTGCTACACGAAAAAAAAGAAGTCGGAATCGTTTTACGTTTTTCATTACATTTTCAATTGCTCATCCCGATATCGGATACTTTTAGCTACTTCTCTTATAGTACATTATAATGTATTCTAAAATGGGCTATATGCCTTCAAAGTTAACTTATAGTTTTAAGACTTTCTAGCACATACTTATCACAGGTATAATAGCTCTTTTTGGACTATGTTATACAGTAAAAAGTAGGTAATAGGATCTGGATGTAGAGTTTGACATATTATGAAAAAAAAAAACAATTGCAACTTTCATTTTGCCTGTAGAAATTAAAACGTAGGATGTTGGCCGAATATCAGGTCAAACTCTCTTCTGGTAAATAATATTGTTCCTTTTTTGTTTCAAAAAGTGGGACATGAGAGAATCTCCAGAATAAAATGTTCAAGGCTAAGGTTGACGGGGAAAGAGTCGCACTATGCAAAAACACAACAGTGCCATGTACGGATAAGAAAAAAAGTTATATCCAAATCCGTTCTGTCCCCAAAGGTAATACATACACTTTAACAATACACACAGGCGTACTCACTTGATGTTTGATGGCCCTGGTTTTGATCCATTGACAACACCACCCTGCAGTAAATGTGCAACGGAGTAATAGGCCATGTAAATAGTAGAATCAGATAGTGATTCTATCAAATACTGTGTATCCCACGGTAGAAGGGTTCCTGAAAAGTAAAACATTAAATATTAAGTCAACGCTTGGCTTCTCCAATTAGGAGTTAGGTAGAATTGTCTCCAGTGAATAATTTCTCTCGTATCAGTTAAGGGTCCAGACAAATTAGAAATTAAGCAATATTGTCATACTATTGAAGAATATTTACCGTTTCCAACAAACTTTTGAAAAATATGTCTACTTTTCAACAAACTTTTCAAGATTTTATAAATTAAACACACTTGTGGTTAAATTGCTAAGGATATATGAGTCACAAAACGTTGTATTTCTCCTTAAAATATAATCTTTATTTTGATAAAAAGATATTATTAAACATTTGATGCATTGGTACTGGTAGCTCAGAGACACTGGGGCGATTTGATTGTGAGATTTAGTTTGTAATCCGTATTAGTTTGTAAATGTGTCCATGAAATAAACAACCAGCTGTACTTGCGTGGTATACGGGGTATACAATAGGTCGAACTGTTCATGAATTCATGAATTTCTTTCACCGTGGAGATGACATAGATTAACTTGGATTGTATTGTAAGAGGTTGATGATAACAAGGGCAAATAAACAGTAAGGATTAGATACACACCTAAGCCATATGATCTAGAACAAGCATGTTCCCTAAGCCACGCCAGAGTAGCATCAAAATTGTGTCTCGTTTCGTCTGAATACCTTGGAAATAGAAACCGAAAAAGAATCAATATTTTGTAAAGTGGTGGGTTCACCATTTAAGTACAGTATGTATATATCAATACATCAGACATATCAGACAAGTTTTCAGAAAAGATGCATAATGCAGATATATCACACTAGCACCTGAAAGTTTTTAATGCAAAAATTATAATTAAGAGAACAATCCTAGATAATATGTTTAATCCAGCTGAACTTACCGTAAATGTTTGAAAAGATATTGGCCATAAAATTTAAATCTTCAAACGTATAAGTGAGAGAGAGTTCAACGTAACAAGGTTATACACTGAATCCATATATGGATGAGTGGAGCATGCACAATAGGATTCAGCCATAGGCCTACTTATTAGCTACAAGTAATCTGATGTTGATGTTTATTGTAATGCCAAATTACTGAAAGGCACCTTACCATATAAATCCACTGAACTAGATCCCATTTCAGTACCCTTTTTAGCAAGTTTTCGGTACAATTTCACTTTTCAAAATTAGTAATACGTAGGCCTACACATTGGGTTGCATAATTAAAAAGTTGAAGGCTTATGTTACGTTCCTGCAATGTTGTAAAGAAGGGTCAATTAAATAATACATAGTTAAACGATGTATTACATTTCCATGCCGCTCAATAGTCCATCAACTTCTTTCTTCCATGATTCCTCTCCATAATCAAGATACCTACCAATAGAACAATAACATCTTATTATGTGGATAATAACAGAACAAAGCAATAGCTGCAGACACATACTTACTGGTATAGGATAAAGATCATTGAAAAACGTCATTGTAGACAATAGCATAGCTATGACCCTGATTACAAGTGAGGAGGATCATCCTTCTAACTACTGTGTTGATCTCAACAACATCATCTGGCTCTATTGTTAATTATCTGTTGTGTTTACAACAGCGAACTGACATAGTGGTTGATCCCTGTTCCCGAAAGCTGTTCCCTATTTTTGACTTCATATTGTGTTGCCTGGTAGACACGTTAAGGGCAGCTAATGATCATAGCCGGCAAAAGCATTTGTGGAACCCAGACTTTTAGAAAAGCAGTATGAGTAAGCTGTATGGTTAATCAAGCTATTCATCATTGTGATATTTATTGATAATGAATTTGAGCTCACCATTGATCGCAGAATGAGACAACACATTCATCGCCAGATCGAGATATCACCTGACGTTCAGGTTCTAAATACATGAATGCTTCACCCTACACAAATAAGCCATAAGTCTTGAGTTTAAATCAATTGTCAATGAGAAATAGTGTAAAACTCTTGGTGCTAGGTATTACAACGGAAAAGCCTTTAGTAAAAGAAGTAAGATGCTCAGAAGTTGCACTCAAAATAGGAAAATAGCATACAAATATTATTGGACTATATATCAGCCTCATTACCCCCCCCCCCCCCTCAACTATCAACCATTATAGCCATCTTTTCCATAAAATAAACAAAATAAGTACATTTAAAATTAAATAAGTTGATTCCCTTGGATTACATCCATCCCTGAACTACTTGAAATAGAAACATTGTATACCGTAAATGTCAATAGACATATCAAGTCACACCTAGTTGTAGATAAACAACTTTTTCTAGGTACTTACATCAGCTATCATTTTAGATTGTACAACTGGTTTGACATCTTGTACTTTTTGTCCTTTATGATCTCCAACAATTAATATACCTTCATAAAACCCTTTCTTGTATGTGAACTCTTTTGCTTCAGCAAGTTGATCCCGATCATTTTGACTGTTGACTTTAAAATCATCACATGCTTTCACAGCACACAAATTACCAAGCTCAGGTATTTCAATAATAGGAATTGGATCGTATGGTAAAACCATTTCATCTGTAATACCATACTTTTTACGAAGTGGTTCTTTCTTTTTGAGATCACGAAGAGCGGCATAATCATCTGGGGCATCTGAGGGTACTGACGTGACAACTCCAGTTCCTAAACATTGGTTTGAAAAATGTATTGTCTTGTCAAACATGCAAAAGAAAGCCTCGCCTCAATTCAGCAACCCCCTGTCAATAGTGGTCATTTCAGCAATGTACCAAAAGTATTGTTCCATTGAATCAACCTTGTATATAAAGGTCATCTGTTCAAAGTACAGTAGTCAATTTATCTAGATCTTAGAGGTGGATATCGCATACATTTCTTAGTATAATGCCCGGGTTGGCATTATACCTACTACATATGGGTAATGCTATCACATGCTGCTTTCCTTGGCCAATTTCAAATTGAATAAAGTCATTTGAATGTAAAATTGTTGAAATTGGAGAAAATACCAGAACCGATAAATTGTGATGTATTATAAATTATAGAACACAAAGCAGAAGGAAAACATTAAACATCTGATAATGTATATTAAATAATTCAACAAAACATCAACTACGGCTTGGTTGCAGCATTTAAATCATCCTATGAAAAGCATGTGACATACAAAATATAGTTTAACTATTTAACACTTTGTACCTGTAAATAGAATATATAGCTCAATCCAACTTATCAATCATCTAGCACAACGGATCAAATTTCATGTTAATAAATCACAGAACAAGTTTCATATATAAGATTTAAAATTTGAAAGCATTGTATGCACCTTTTCCTGCTTTGATTGTCAACATTGGGAGTGTGTAAATAACTTCATTACATGTCAACGGTGCCTTAAGCTTCATCCCCATAATGTCTTGACCAGTAAGTTCAACTAAAACATTGACTTTTCCATTTTCTGGTGTCTTCCCTTGGAATGACATATTTAATGCTGCCCTTGCTGTGCTAACATATACTTCATTGGTATTTGAAGAATCAAATGCAACATACTGCAAAGTGTAAAAAGGTAATAGATGTAAAAAAAATTTGATTCAGGAATTGATATTTACAGAAATGACTATGATAACCCCTGTGAAAAACAGTTCAGTGGTTCATGAACATTATATGGCCTAAAATTTTCATGAACTGTTCATGAACTGCTCGTGAAGGTTCATGAAAATTGGGGCCATTTGACATTTATGAACTGTTCATGAACTGTTCATTAACTCCTGAACTTTTATTTTGCAGTGGAATGATTGAGAATGGGAATTTTTTGAGATCATGCTTTGTATTTTCCTCATTTTCCTCATAAGTCTATCCAAAAGGTTGAGGATACCAGCTGTACAGTAAAACATGTTTAACGTATTGCGTTATCAAATTTATTGTGGCCATTACCAATTTGGTCACCGTGTCATGGCAGGGATTTTACTATTCAGGGACAAATCAGGATCCCAATAGATTGGTGAAAGAAAAGTCATCCAAGAAGATTGAAAAAAAATTAATGATAAAAATGATTGAGGAGGCCGCCCTTCTTTGCCCCCCACATGTCCGCCCTAATTTGAATCTTACCTTGATGTCAGGATGAATCCAGCAATTTGTCTGACCATACATAGTTTCAGGACGCAGAGTAGCGGCAACAAGGTAAACATCCTTCCCAGCCAATGAACTGAAAAACAAACAAGTCCAGTAGAATTATTAATTTTGGTTATCAAATAAGTAATGCATGCAACACATTGTAGCCTACGCAATTAAGTGAACTGCCATTTGGATTGGTATTATGCAGTACTACCAACAGCCATTGCTTTGATGCAAACAGCAGTTCAGGAGCTCATGAATAGTTCATGAAAGTTTAATGGCCCCAAATGTTCATGAACTACCTGTGAAGGTTATGAGTTCTGTTTCATGAAAATTGGGGCCATTTAATGTTCATGAACTTCTGAAAATTTTTAGCAATTGTTTTTTATGTTTTTCGAAAAATTGTTGTCGTTCGGGAAGTTGTGCGTAAAATTTTTAAGACAATGTTTAAAGAATGGAGTACTGTTGTATCGTATCTGTTATTCAAGAGCATGTAGAAAAAGAAATGTGTGATTAGTCTGCTACCACAGTCGAAAACTTGAAATCTGAAAGTTGGATGTATTTTTTAGAAATTGATAGTTTAGCACACACTTACCTGAGTGACGCTGGTAGAGGCTCCATAGCCTTCATTTTAATCAATGTGTATTCTTGAGGTGCAACACCCTAATACGATGAAACACATTTAAAAAATAAACAATCTATAAATTGAAATTGTGCAATTTGTATAAATCTAAGGGTAATAAATTTCCACAACTGATACCATTTTTTTATATTTTTGTATCAAAGCAAATAGATTAAAATTCTCCAGCACATTACAGATGTTCAAAACATATTGCGTATGTGAAGAATTTCATATTGCTTTACTACAGATCATTTGGCATGGGGTCAAACTTTCATAGGCTTGCAGTCTACATTCCCCGCAATCCTAAGGTTTACGTTTGTAATGCAGATATCTCTGTTCTCTAGACAAACGGACAAGTTATGTAATAAATAAATAGCGTAATCATCATTTCATTGTGATAGCATTCTTGTATACAAATATTTATAAAGCATAGAAGGCAATTCACATTCCGTTGCAGATTTTTGACATATAATTGTATGTTACTTAATTCAAGCAACATAGGACTACCATAGTAGCAACTTTTGTTTTGATTGACACTATGAATCTTGGATATCTTGAATCGCGACTGAAAACCTACTGAAAACATACTGGGATGAGATTGGACACTGAAAACATACTGAAATTCACCAGGCATTTAAATCTAGATTCTTCTCAATCCAATGAAAAACTACTAAATGCACCTTAAAATTTGAAAGATACTGAAAAGATACTGAAATTCATGTAGCCTATCCAGTAAGTTTTCAGTAGGTTTACAGATTTTCAAAATTCATAGCGTGAGTACCAATGTGACAGTACCTAGTTTGAGTTGTGGAGACAGTTAGCTACCTAACAAACAATAAAGTAGCTCCCACACGGTAAGCAGCAACAGTAAACTCAATCAAAGAGTGAGAATCTGAAGAGTATTGGATTTGGATTGTGTGTTACCTCTCCACTCTGTCTGTCGTGATCCATACAGGGCTGCCCGTCTTTGGGTGAGAAAATTGTGTTTCTAAAACAAAAACAATTGTCGGTTTGCAGATTTCAGAATTTCTCTTGCAAATGTGTTCAATGTTAAACCTTTTTTGCTTTCAACATTTTAAGTATTTTACTTGTGTAGACTTTTTCACATTTTCCAACTTATAATTTTATCTATACTATATATAGCTTGCAGTTGCGCATACATAAATATATCTATTCAATACAGGCCAAATTAGACATACACTCCTAATTTACTGACATGTGTTTATTTGATTTATTATTGACAGGCATTCAAAAATCAAAGAATGCAGAAGGTGCAATAGAGGCATAGTTACAGAGCCCAATTGTCAATATACACAACCAAAAGGTGGGATTGAAAAAGGTTGCTTATGAGGCACAGTTCAAATATGCAGATATCATCCAATTGCATAATAAAATATCAGTTCATTTAACATACTCAATAATTAGACAGGACAACATAAAATATGTAAATTTGTAATGAACTGTAGGTATAAATTGTTTATGAAATTTGAATGAACTCAAACATTTTTTCCCATGAATATTCTGTATGTAATATATCACATAGAAGGTATATTTAAATAAACATAAATGCCAAATAAAATAGGGTAAACTCAAAAAAATTGAAATTCAATCATTTTACCTTAACTTGTTGTACTAAGTGCCTTGCATGTTTTTTTGATAAACAGATATCTAGTTTTTGAGGAATAAGCATTTGAAAAAGTGAGATTTACAAACATTAGTAACGTCATACCAAAAAAATTCCCATCACAACGAGTGAGCGCAAAATGATCACGACAGCTACCTAGCATCTGTCCATAACAACAATACAATTTTTCAATAATTTCGCTCTTATAAACGAATGATTGATAGCTGTCTTGATCTTATCGCGCTCCCTTGTTGCAATAAGGACTATCACAGTATGACGTCATTTAACTTTGAACCTCTGTTTTTCAAGGTTTGGAACGTCGGTCACTATTTCAAATGCTTATTTCTCAAAATATGCTTATCTGTTCATTGAGATAGCTTGGCAAAAAATCAAGGTACTTACCGGTAGTAAAGTTTAGGTAAATTTTGAGTTTTTACTTTCTATGAGTCGACTCTATTCAAGCACTGTTCTGTTCTCCGTTTTATTTTTGACAAAAAGACATTAATTGGTAAATAATCTGATAATTGGAAATCTTTGAATGATTGCATAAAAAATACATGAATAGTTCAAGTCTGTAACGTCTCTGACAAGAAATTATCGAAAACCTGTTTTGATTCCTTGATCTAAAGAAATGTCACACTAACCTTTTACCAAATTTAATCTTTCCTCTTTCTCTGAGAGTGTAAAAATGCCATTTTACAAAGGAATCATAATATGGATTTGCATCAGTTGTGATAAAAGAACGCCTCCAATCAGTCTAGAGGAGAATAAAGATACCATAAGATATAGGCAAAAAATTTATTTATTAATTACGTTTACAAACAAAAATAGACCCGTACGTTTAGCATTTTCATAAAATATTTGTTATTTGATTAAGAAAGACAGTAGCTAGGCTATTCTTTCCATAATATTCTATATTTGTTCCAATGGTCATGTAAAAGAGACTACAACAAGTATTTTTAGGACAACTCTCATAGGGCTAATTAAATTCAATACAGCACATTTCAAAAAAGATTACAAATTGATAAACATGTATATTTGTTATTTATATACATACTAGAAACTTGAACCGATTATTTCATTTTGTTATCTTAACTTTCTGCCCTCTGACCACTGATACCAACTACAAACTTACTAGGCCTACATATTAATTGTAATAAAATTAAAATTTTACTGAGGTTAAACACTATCTTTGAATCCCACTGCAAGTTCTCCTGTTAAATGGTACAAAGTCTTCTTGTAGAAAACAAATCTGCCATAGTGCTGAATTGAGCACATGTAACAGCAAGCTAGTTAAGCTAGATTAGTTATCAGTGCGGTTCAGGGCGATACTAGACGTGGTTGATTTATGTGCTGCTGATATTTTACGCTGTTCATTGTTTATTTTTTCCCCTCCTTACCCATCTCTTATTGGTTGATAAAGGTAAGTATAACTAGGAAATCCACTGACTTAGCAGCGTGACTGGAGCTTGGTTGGTGGTGTCAGGTCTGCTATCGTTCAACAATCTAGTGTAATTTGCTGCCAACCTCCCACCAAACAAAGCACCTAGGCCAAATTATTGTGATGTTAAAGATTCGAGATAAAGCGTTTAACTAAACTGATGCTTTCTTTTACCTTAAGTCCCATCTTCTTCAGATCTGCAATAGCATGGGGTGGGAAATACTCAAGCCAATGAGAAGTATCAGCAAACCTGCAAATGGAAATAATTTCATGATTAAATTGATAAGCACAATGTCAGTACAAATGTATTAATAGGCTTAGGCAATAGAAAAAAGTTCCAACCCGTCAACTATAACAAGTAAGTTAGCAGAGCTAATACATGCTGACATTATCAACACAAATATAGTAGTTACCTTGATATATGCAATCTGAATCGTAGAAAGTATTACATTCATGTACTGTTAGCTCTAGGATAGAGTGCCTGCATGACAAGCGGGAAGCAGGAGGCCAGGGTTTCTATTTCACATCGATGCAGATACATCTTTGTAAGTATCGATTGTAATTTCCTCTTAAATTGATAGTCCTTGACATTAATGAAATTAAGTGGATGGTGATAATTAAGGTCCAACAAAAGAGGGAATCCTTGAATCATATATAGCCTGCTCGCAGATTCTTTGTAAATCAATCTGGGTGTTTCAAAGAGAGGTTTGGAGAGCTAGACTATCAATAACTTCCTTGTCAATTTCCAATTTCTTTTATCAGAGTGATCTTTTTAAAATTTGAAATGGTTGTGACGAAATGAAAATTTGAGGATTGTTACTACTATACTTCCAAAACAAGTTTTGAAATTTTTGACTGGGTTGATTACTTGAATTACGTTCACATTAACATGTATTATGGCAACAACATTGTAATTGTAGCCAACATACTTCTTGATCTCTTCGTCATTCAATCCAATTGCTTGCATGATTTGCCATTGATATTTTGCTGTTCCACTTTTGGCGGCAACTTTGCTTTTCACCTTCAATCAAATAAAACATCACACATCATCATTCATTAAATGGTCTTTCTCCTGCGAAAAAAAAATTCATGAGTTCATGAACTTGAAACTGCCCAAAAGGTCATGAACCAGTTCATGAAGTGTTAATGAACATTTTGTGACTGTCCATGAACTCTTTGTGACTGTTCACGAAGTTCATGAATTGTTCATGAATTGTTCATGAATTGTTCTGAACTGTGCATGAGCTGTTCATGAACTCCTAGATATTTTCGCAGAGGAATATATTAACTGTTTTTATAATAAAATTGGGGAATAAAATTAAAAATGAAACGATAGTGGATATTCCTAGTAGCAGTCTAAAATTATTCAATAGCTAAATGAGTGAAATAGTCAAAAACAGTTCAGGCTTCAACAGAAAATGTATGTCCACAATCAGGCAGTCACAAAGTGTGTGATCATGGGAAGGTTTTCAGTTATCAAGATTGGTCTCTTATTTGTCTTGAAGTTCATGCAAAAATGCCCTCAGAAGGTTTTCAATCTGGCAACGTCGTTAAAACTTTGGTCGAAATAAAACATGTGACAAATTCCAAAAATTTCTGCCCTGTTCTAAGAGCTTAATCGCATTCAAAACAAAAAATGACTTGAATAAAGCTTAAACTTAAATCTAACACCTTCTTATAACTAAGAAAGAAATCGAAGCCATCAATCACATTTTATCAGACTTTAATAGAAAGAGATACAATGGCGATTAAAGATATACAGGACACGGTAATATGAAATTCTTTATGTTCAATCATTGGTTAGAGTTTTCAAATTTCGTTATAAGACTTACAACTTTTTTCTCCTCAGGTTCAGATTCAACGGCTGGAAATTTGGGTGGATATCCAAAATCTTTCATTTCCCGTTTCAGTTTATCCGAACACGCCTGTAGAAAAATAAAATAATAATAATAATAATAAATTTGAATCAAAGTTCAGTAATTTTAAAACTTCATATTCCACACATGTCAAACCAGGCCAATTCCCATTGTTATTAATCATTCAACATATACATATATATTTTGCATTTATCATTTTACCACACACAGGATAAGCTATTAGCTTATTTTCACCAGGGTGGTTGGTTAGTGTGTTGGTGTATTTTGCAGTGTGTGCGAGTTTTAATGGCTGGATGCCCTTGCTGACACCAACAAATAGTTTTCCTCCAGGGATTAAACCCAAGACCCTGGGGCCGAGGTACGATGCCCTAACTACTACACTAACGGCTCACAACAGGGTGTGACAAATATATACCTTGCCAGCAAAAGAAGTATTATTCCTTTCCTTGTGTGCACTGCAAATCACACCAAAAAATGTTATCTCTAAAGACTTGAAGCTTATCGTGAGTTATGCCTAACACATTTCTGTTTCATACTATATTTTATTAGGATTCCCCCTGCATAAGAAGGTTATGACGCGGAGATGTTGAGTATCTGAGTCTTTGTATAAATATAATTTATCCCGTTGTAGTAGGCCTATATAATAATTAATAATATTAATATTTACATCATCATTAAACTAATCACACTTAGTTGTAAATTAGGCACACAGGAGTGTATTGCACAGCGTTGTAAAACTAACACGTATATGATTAATAAAACAGAGTTACACAAGTTATCTTGACGTTTGGTCGTTTGTCTTATTTCGTCCTTAAAACTCTACAATACAATCTTACACCCATCCAATTATAATACAGTACTGACCTTAATAGGCATGCCAGTGCAATGCAAACCAAATGGATAGAGACATCGTTTTCCTTTTAAACGCTGGTAGCCAACAGCAAACTGTAAATCATATACACGAAGAAAATATAATTGATTAAAATTGATGATGATTATTCAAATAAAATAAAAAATTCTTGATATACAATCTGATTTGAGTAACTGGATCACTCTAAAGTGAGTTAAATGTTATTCACGTCTACAAAATGTTTGATTTCCATAGAAATGTATCACATAAAATCTGTTAACGCTTACTCATAAAACAATAGAGCCACAAAGTGGCATGTACTTGATTCTATTTATGAAAAGTCCACAAGTCAATGTTATCTGAGTCTGCATGTATCTATGTATTGTTATTTATATACCAAATATTTATACAGGATAAAGACTGCGGAATTTGTTTATTATAATTAATTTGACTTGACACATAGGCTATAGGCTGTAACACACAATATCCATACCGGCAATAGGCCTACATGTAAATCAGCAGTAGCCTCACTCCATCACGGCCCTCATTTCCGCGCGGCGCTCCAGTGAAGGCCTGATAAAATTTAAGGTTAAAAAGTGTGCCAGAAACCAAAAATACGGTGTGTCCAATTACAGCGCACCTTGATGTCATGTGAGTTACAGCCAGGTGTTGGTTGGTCAGCCCATCGAAAAACAATACAACGAGGTGTGAACAGAAATTGAAATTTGCTGAATTCAGTTATTTTGAATTTCAACATTTTGTAAACAAACTGTCGAGGAAAACTTGAAACACAAAGTTTACGGGATTATTTTGGATCAAATTGGAGTAACAAAAATAGAAACAAAATATTACATTTATTTCGAAGGACTGTATGAACATTATGAAGGTTTTTTGTGGGCGTAGAATACAAAATAAAAGGAGAAAACATCTTGTTTTGACGGAGCGATCGCCATCGTTGGAAAATTGTAAGCACTTCCGTCGTTTTGAATCTTGATTTAAATAATGAAAATCAAAGAAATATTTAAAATTTAAGATCGATTCACCAATATACAGCATTGCTCTAATTCCGACTTCCACTTCTCCGTAAATATATAATTCAAAATTGACTATATGATAGAATAAACGATCGAAATATAACTTTTGAGAATGATTCAAGCAAGTTTGTTTACATTTTTGGTATTTTATTCCCCAACCAGCGCTCGATAAAACTTCACATGATACCAACGTGCGCTGTGATTGGGCACACCATATTTTTGGTTTCTTGCACACTTTTTAACCTTAAATTTTATTAAGCTCTCACTGGAGCGCCGCGCGGAAATGAGGGCCGTGATGGAATGAGGCTAAATCAGCAGTATGTTTAGCCTGCGTACCAGCCCCAAGGTTTTTCCTGAAACCATACGGTCTGTGAACTAATGTGTGATTTTTAGCCCATCGAAAATAACACCTATATACTATGGATAAATTATTCACACTCTTATCACAAAAACAAAAGATCAATTGTCATAAAATCATAACTCTTCGTCAATCACGTCACACTCATCAGCAACAACAGTGATCTTAATGATAACAAGACGTAATGCATTAATTATATTCCAAACTCATGGGAATTTACTGGGCTAAAAGTCATGCATTCTGGTACGCAGGCTACAGTATGTTATGCTCTATTTTGAATCATGAAAATGTACTTACAGAGAAATCTGTATATGAAATCCACACTGTACAAGATCTAGATAAATTGACGCTCACACACATGTGGCCTTTTCAGGCAGGATTGATTCGATTTTGAATGTCAATAAAAAGTGGGCATTAGGATTGGAATTGTAATTTTTGGCACCATAACATGGCACATAATCTGCACATAACACACAGACATTATATCATAACCATACAGCACTTGAAGCATGTTAAATTGATCAAAACTTATTTTAAGCATACTGTGTAACAATATTTGTACACATTTATCACAAAAGCAATTTATAAGAAGAGCACTGTCAAAACTGCCACAATTTCAGTACATAAAGGTCTATCTGTTCATAAATGTATTTAAATAAAAAAGTGTTCATACCTCACACTGTTGATAGAATAACCAACCAGATTAGGATCAACATTAAAATAAAAAATTAAATAAAAAATTAAGAAAGGAAGAATAGAAGGCTTGAACAGGCTGTCATTAAGTGCTGGATACAGGGAACCTGGTTCAATAAGGACAAAACAAATTTCAATTATTAAGATATTTTCTAGTTCAAATCATGAGTTCAAATTATTTTGACTTAGAACATGCTTTCTATGTTTCGAATTTGAGATTTATGTCATAATGATTCAAACAAGATTATAGAATTTTTTCAAATAATGAAAGCGATTTATCTTGCATGAAAGACTTTTCCCATTACTTTATACTTTTTTCAAAAATGTAAATCAAAGTTGGTAACTTCATTATGACCTACTGAAGCAAGTAATGCAGGTGACCCATAATTATGCTAGTTAGTGTGACCCATATAATAATTCTATCATAATAAATTCCAGTGAGAACAATAGTAAGGTAGACGTCTGGGTTGCTTAGCTGCTATGCTGAACATCTTTCACTACGAATTTTGAAAAATTGAAATCTTACTGAAAATGTAGTGAATACTATATGTAAATGAAGGGGGCACAATTCATCAGTAGCTTTTATATTTCAAGGTGGCTTTTAGTAGCTCTTCAGTGGAATGAGAAGAATCAAGATTGTTTTCCTGGTGAACGTAGGCTACTAATTCAATACCCAATAGCATTCAACTGTGTTCCCAGCAGGTTTTCAACAGCAAGTCAGTACATCCAAGATTTAAAGTGTAGGCTATAATGTGAACATTACCTTTGCTAATGTAAAAGTGTGTCCTAAATGAAGACGTCCATTCATGTAAGGATATGGGAAAGTAACAAAGTATTTGGGTTGACTAAAAAGATATATATAAGAATAAATTAATGTTGCGTGCTAGCATATACATTATCAAAGTAATATACAAATTATAAACACTATATAAAAAGGATCAACTGAGCATCACAAGATGACAAGTTATGAAAATATATGCCTAATGGTATGAATTTAAAACATATAGGATAATCTAATACGATTGATGTTCATTTCAGATAAGGTTTGTAGGCATACGCCTATGATTACTAAGCGATTGGCGCAGAGTTTCCTATAAGCTATTGATATTAGAAGCACGAGAGGAACATAAGGAGATAATGAGAAGGCATATCAAAATCACCAGCCGCCGCGGTGATTGATTTCCGCCATTGAGTTTCTCCTGAAGTGACTCGAGTCTGCCAAATATCAATAGCTCGTAGGAAACTGTGCGCCAATTACTTTGTATTATAACTGACACAACTTTTACAAGCATTTACATGACTTTCTTGCTTGTTAAGTGTTTTTGAATTGGAAAAGTGGAAATTCTTATTTGTGATATCAAGTTCGAATTGCAAGATTGATTGTGTTTTCAAATCTAGCTTAAATGATATGGTGATTTGGAGTCAAAATCTAAACAAATCAGATTGATTGAATCATTTTCATTATACAGTAATACAAAGGCGTTTTGTCCATCATGCTCATTATATATGTCTTTCTTCTGAAAAATTATGGTAGAATAAAAATCAGAATACATAGGATGTTCATTATACTAGGTCTATCCCACTCACTTTTCATCAGGATCACCAATCTGAAATAGAAAACAAACAGACTTTGTAGCTCACATATAAAACATTTTGCCATTTTTATTAATTAATTAGGTTACAGTTAGCATACATCGCATGTTATGTAGACGGCTGTTCTTCTTATAATAAACTATATTTTTTATTTACTTTTCAAATATAACACAAGACCGATCTTTTGTTTATGAGAGAATAATACACGGACTACAGGGGCAGCTTCAGGCTGGTGCAAAAGGAGACAAAAACAATGCCGTTTAGACAAAGTTCTGTCTAGTCTACGTCATAATTTTCCAATATTGAACTTATCAGTTCCAGCTTAGAGTGTGATTGGCCGGTTTATGTACAGGGAGTTCTCATATTTCTGACAATTGGTGTTCATAATTTTGCTCTAGTCTGATTGCTCGTCCAATAGTTTGGTTCGATTTTACCAGTCGGACGACGTATCAGTAGCATTTCTTGCAAAGAACTTTGACTAGTAACCAATCGAAATGCTCTATCTAGCATATCTAGCATTTTTTGCACCAGTCTTTATTATTTTTGCGATGTCACCATGTGAAACGAGAAACAAGTCTGAGTCAGCCTCCTTTTGACTACCTACGATCGAAGGTGTTTTGTTGTTGTTTTATATTACACAAATTTATTAGTTTAAATTGTTCTCGTGGTGAGAAAGCAATAAGGATGGAAGGGTTGAAATTTGTTTAACCAGTGGAGATTGGTAAGGGCCTATTTGAAAAGGAATTGCTGGGCATAACAAATTAGAAATATGTAATATAGTTCAAAATATTTTTGGATATAGACCTGGATTTTGATACATATTTACTAGATTGGATATGACTTGAATCACAAAAAAATATTTGCTCTAAGAGTAGTGATTGTAAGTACTCTTTATTGATTTCAGTCGCAATACTGCAGTTCAATTTCAATAGATCTCATGGCAGATGGGCCTCAATTGTCAACTACTCAGCTACTGTATTCCACACACCATCAAAACTGTTACACATTTGACGTTTCAGATAAAATCGTTGACCTTAGGGGGATTTGAACCACAGTCGATCAGGTAGGCCTATGATCAGATCTGAAGCTAATGCTCCTACATACAGTAGGCATATACATATGGAAAGTTATGAACTTCTATATTTGATGAAATAGCAACAGAGAAGATCTGCAAGAACAAGCCTCTACGGAGTCTAGAAGTTTCATTGTTCTGAGGTGGTATAAATCAAGTAAAATCTATAGAATTTCCCGCACTTTCTACCAAGGGAATGGTGGGCCTATTAGTATATGTGATCACAAACTGTTTAGGAACTCCGAAATATAGAAGGTATTGTATCTCAAATGCAGTGGATACCTACAGGTAATAGCAAAACTGGCAGTAGATCAAATGTATGTTAACGGATTGTGCATTATTGGACTCATTTCTTAGCATTGGCAATAAATATCAATGTAGATCTTATCAGTCACAATCAGCATTAGGTATTAGCAAAAAGAGTTATGTGTTACCTTGGGAGCATTTTCTTCAAATGTTTTTTCTGTGTCCCATTTAGTTTGTGACTTTGCTTCGATATCCAGAAGTGTATTCAACTTTACTTGACTCTTTCTTTCAAGTTCCTAGAAAAGAACATAGAAATATAGATTAAACGCAATGGATGTACAGTCTGTTCTCCGACAACTCTGTCGTTTATCATATGTTTGAACTCTGATGTATGGGGCCTAAAATACAACTATTAGGTCTATTTAGTTAATGAAGTCTTAAGGGAATCTGCCCACTAGGCCCAAAGCCCCGCCCAAATTATTTTTTTAATTCACCAACATTGAAAGGATTAAACCTACGGATTTTGTTGGCTTTTGGGGGGTGGCTAAATGACTTTTTATTTGGCCAGTCAACAGTGATATGATTTTCTTGAATTAATTTTCATCGACATTTTGAGGGTTGGTGACTAGTCCATTGAGCCTGCCAATCCTGAGTCAAGCTCAGTCATTGATGACCAATCAGAAGAAGGATCAAAGTTCACAAATCCTACCGATGTTGGCAAAAATAAGAGTCATTTGGCCACTTTGCCAACAACGGTAGGATGTGGTCGAGAACAATTAGAATATTTGCAAAATGCTACCAATTAAATGCCTTCAAAATCGAAAACGGGAAATTCAACATCAGCCAACGTTGTGATGGCGGCCAAGTGACCTCTTATTTTGCCAGTATTGATAGGATTGATTTTGTTGAATTCAACAAAATCCTATCAGTTGTCAAAATAAAGTCGTTTGGTTGGGGCTCAAGATTATTTGTGCAGGAAAAATTTTGAACGTGAATCAGCGAAAACTTAGGCAAACTCTTCTGAACACTACCGATATTTAAAATCAGATGAAATCTCATGGATAAACTTGCCATAGTTGTAATTTGAAATGTCAATGAAAGGTAGAATGAGTTTTCGCCATATATTCGGCCTATTCTCCACGCTGATTTTGACTTTTTTAATATCAAGGTGTTGTTTCCACAATGACGTCATATGCGGTATATTTCCCCCCAATTGACATCAAACAAGCATATTTCGTCAGTTTTTTATCCACTTCGTGAAAATAAGTCAAGTATTTCGGAAGCCTAGTAAGACAAGTCCTCGCAAAGTACTTGGCCCAGTAGTCAAGAATTCAAGCCTGGCCCAAGATTAGAGAAATATGTAGTTGTGCTTACTTTGTTGCATTGCATATTTGTGTGCAGTATGAAACCAGAGCAGCCTATACGTTCACTGTACGTGAAGGTTATTAAAGCAAATAATCGCACTGGGCTTCCAGCTACACTTTTTTTAACTCTGGAGAGACTATCTGTCCAATGGCCCTTTTCAAAAGAAAGCTTTATAGTTAAGTTGTTGATAAATATTATACACATGGTGAAGTACATATGCTTATGTCCAGGGCAGCAGCATCATTAATTTGAAGAGGGTACAGGCGGTAGGCTGAAGCTGTTAAGTTCATCATCAGTGGTCAGTGTACTTCAACCCTAAGAGCATTGACTTCCAAGGACAAATAATAGCTAGTTACTCAACGATTTATGATTATATCAATGCATATGGCATCTTGTTCGTATCAATGTAAACAAGCATTAGCCGTAATGTGATATGCTAATTAATTTTGGTTTCCGAATTAAAATAAAATTACCGTAGCCTACGCACACACTCATATGCCCAATCGTTGGCCTAGAATCCTGTGCACTGCATATACAAGCATAACAAGGCCCCATACCATACAGGGAATACATTATAGCCTCAGAGAATATGCTACTTCAGCTACTTTAGTGACTGTATATTGGAAGACTGTATATTGGTTCAATGGTAGGCCTAACAACAGTATCGAATTGAAATGCTTTACTATGACCAAGATATTATAATAGAACCAAGATAGTCTAACTCAGATTTGTGTTTTTGAGAGTTTTAAACAGGCCATAATATTATCTTACCTTTGTGAAAATCAACCAAATAAATTGTATTTAACATCATCAAGCATTGAATAATTCAAATTTAAAAACGACGTCTTTGTCCGACATCAATAACATCCTCCAAAGTCTATCTTTGTTGACCCAATATCGATCATTTCCAAACATTTTGATCTGTTTTGCCACGGCAAAATCACTGAGAATTGGCCTCAAAAGCTATTTTAAGATCATCTCGTTTCGATGCGAAAAAATTACCGGGGCTCAGATTATCAAACAAGCAAACTTACTTTCTTGTGAAAAGTAAAACATTTTTTCGCGCGGTTCAGATGAAATCATGAAACCCGGTTCTGTTTGATTTTTGCCACGCGCGACATTTCAAACATATTGAATATGAGCAATGTTTAATAAATGTTTTGCTTTTCACAAGAAAGTAAGTTTTGTTTGTTTGATAATCTGAGCCCCGGTAATTTTTTCGTATCGAAACGAGATGATCTTAAAATAGCTTTTGAGGCCAATTTTCAGTGATTTTGCCGTGGCAAAACAGATCAAAATGTTTGGAAATGATCGATATTTGGTCAACAAATATAGACTTTTGAGGATGTTATTGATGTCGGACAAAGACATCGTTTTTAAATTTGAATTATTCAATGCTTGAGGATGTTAAATACAATTTATTTGGTTGATTTTCACAAAGGTAAGATAATATTATGGCCTGTTTAAAACTCTCAAAAACACAAATCTGAGTTAGACTATCTTGGTTCTATTATAATATCTTGCTATGACTACATTGATAATTTCATCCTTTCATCGTCTTTCTCTTGCATATGGTGTTGGTGTATCTTAGTATAATAGACCAATCAGGATTTAGTATGTTTCCTTTGCTGGGCAATGAGAGATGGATTGGAATAGGAAAGGATCGTTTGAACCTTATTTGGGCAGGAACACCTCAACTAATTGTTAAACTTACCGTCATGATTACTGGAAAGAATCTCAACACTGTTGTTTGAAATCTACGTAAATTTGATCTATGTAACCTAGAACCACACCATATAAGTCTTGTTGAATTCATAAACCGAAAATATATTCAGAATTTCGATGAACGACTTTGATTGTCTGATGCAACACGTGAAAATTTCTGCAAGTATTTTCAAAAAGTCACCTTCCATGCGTCAAGTACGTATCTTACTGATTAAACTACATTACGGATTTGTTTTGTGCTGATTATTTTGATGCAATAAATAAGTTTCGGTGACAAATATCATTTCAGAGGGTGCTATCATGCCTCATCTTCATTCTAGTTAGGATTCATATTGAGGCTTACCCCTGATGAATTATCTAATTATAATGGCGGACAACTTCGAGGAGAAATCTGGCCTTGTCAAATTCAAAACACCGTGGGGAAATTGGGGTCAGACTATAGAGGAAATTTTTATTGAAGTTAATTTATCGAAAAATACGTCTTCAAAGACAATCAAATGTGAATTCAAATCGAAATTTATCAGTGTAAAAGTATGTGGGTCAACGATCATTGAGGTAAATTTGATAAGCAAGCTAACTTCTAAGCTTAAAAATATAGTAGGAAGTGGATAGAGTCCCGGTAACCGGGTCTTTGGTTGAAAAAAGCAAGAGTCCCGGTAGTCCAATTCGCATGCGCAGAACGCTTTTCTGTCTTCGAAATGTGTAGCCTATATAAAACTTTCAATTTTCTTAAACTTTAAAGTTATATCTATTTTAAAAGTTATTAAAAGATATCACATTTATTTGATAATGACATTGAGGCAAATAGGATAACTTGTGAAACGGATTCAACATTTGTGGAACTTCAGTAAATGCTTGATTTAGCAGAAACAGAAAATTATTTAATCAACGTCGCGTTTTTCACGATGGCCGACGGATACATTCAAGACGTTCAACAAGCTGAAATCAGATCTCACATTTGTAGAATGAATATAATATTTTACTGCCTAAACACAGTGGATCAACCATTTGTAATTGTTTTCTGTTAATAAAATCAGCAACGACATAGTTTCACAATCATGATAGCGGCTAGCCTAGCTAAAGAATCGCTGTTTTCACTTTGTTCCACAATATTAAGAATGTGGAAAACTTTGAAGAAAACATCTGAAGCAGTGCTTCTTTATATTTATCGAATATATATATAGATGTATATCAGCATATCAGATTATAAATTGATCAATGTAGTTTAATTTTCACGAAAGAATTTTCAATCCCATTGCATGGAAAAGCCGTGACAGAAATGAAAATACGATATTGATGTTTCACGCTTTGACGCTTGGCGTTGTGCGCGTGCGCATTTGACTGCCGGGACTTTAGTTTTTTTCAACCAAAGACCCGGTCACCGGGACTATATCCACTTCGAATATAGTAAGCAAACTTGCTAGGCGGCCTATTGATAATGCTTAGTAGTAAAGTAGCTAAGCCTAGCTATTAGCAAGCCAGCCCAGTGGCAGGTCCCAGTCTGCAAATAATGGAAATCTGAACGTTTTTGTAAAAGCTTTTATAAGCATGAAATTTCAGACGCATTTTTAGTTTTGGCGTACACTTTACAAACTTTGCAGTCTGACCTGCGGGCGAATATTCTCTGGCCGCCCCCGAGATCTTGTCGAAAAACACCCTTCTCTGCAACTGTGCCTGGAGCTCAGCAGTCGTCTGTATCAGCAGACAGCACTTGTCAGCCAGACTGAAAAGATTGTTGTGCACGCCTGAGATCTCAGGCGCAGCAGACTTTCCTACGTAGGATTTTAACTAAACTTGATTGAATCTCAGGCGCGCAAATTGCAATATTTTCAATCTGGCTTGTCAGCAGCCTGCAGCACTGACTTACCAACTTACTAAGTATCAACAACACTGTTATCGGGTAGCTCGTTGACATTCAAAAACCCTTTGTGAGCGACTTAGCCCGGTTTGCAGCTCGTACGAATAGGGCCTACGGTATGTCACCCACAAGATAATGTTTTAAGTCTCTCGAACTGCCTGCAAATTGTTTCATTTAAATCGTTCATCCTATGCTTTAATATTGAACTAAATCAATTTTTTGCTCTTATATCTATGAATATAATCTGTGTCTGCCCTTGTAGAAAAAAAGAAAAATTTAAACACCCATATCCGCAGACACAAATTCTGGTGGTGCCCCAGGACTTCGTTAAACAGCTCCCTGCTCTGCAAACTGGGACTTAACTTTTAATGTGAGCTGAGACGAGACCTTAGCAGCTGCTGCCAGTTCGCGGATTATGAAAGGTCTGCTTCCGAGATAATATTTGAGTCTCTTGATCCATTTGTGGAAATTTTTACAGTATGAGGGCTATTTATCTTTCCAAATTGTCTGCTTTTATGCCCAAAGAGAAGTCAAAAATCGAGTGTGGACAAAGTACCAGTCAGCAAGGCATAACATCTTGCTGACATGACATGACGACACTCAATGTGAGCACAACCAAAACTTTGGTTACTCAGAAATTGATAAGGATTACACATAACATTTTGAATTTATTGCTTTTCCAAATACCGTAGTAGGCTACTTCACATTGTTATCTATGATAAGAAATTAATTATTAAGTTTGGTAGCCTATAACCATTTCAGAAGATATCAAAGTTATTTTTACAACTAAACCCTCACAACTGATATGTAATAGAGTTTCAAAGACCCAGAAGTAATAAATAAACAAGGATTGATCTGAAAAACTACACAATATTTTAAGAAACTATTATATGATAGAATACTACATAAATTTGCCCAAATTTATTGGCAACTAGCAATGTCTTACCAGCGTTGCTAGGCTAATTTTGGTTGAATTAAAATTCCGACAAAATGTTTTACCTTCCGCAAACTTTAATTTTTTTTAGGTAAACTTTCAAGTAATTTTACTGACATAAAAATGTAAAATCGAAGCTTTCTTTTAGGTTTATATCCAGCATTTTGCCTTTTCCTTTTGAATTTTGCTGGCCTCTCGCAAACTAGGTTTCCAAGTTTCCAGACTTTGTCGGACCCTGCCTTTGATGTAAAATGAAATTAGAGGACACATGGATTTTACTATCAAACAATAGAAAGTTTAGACAATGTCGTAGCATGGTGGTTCCGAAAACCAAAACAAAATCAGCACATTGAATTGCATTTCTTAAATGCAAAGCAAATGGAAATTTCCAAAACACAAATCCTGTTTGGAAAGGGCCAAAAAAATTGCTAAAAACCACAGCGAAAACACATCACATACACAAAGACTATATTGACATATCCTCATATATATCCTCATATCCTATATATCCTAGGCCTATATATCCTCATTAAATGTTTTTTTTACAAAATTCCTCATTTAACATGATTCATGTATTTATGTAAATGTTGTAAAAATATTTTTCAAATCATATTGTTGGGTTGTCACCATAAAAATACTCCTCATGATTATTCTAGATTTCAATGTTGTAGAAAACGAATTTGATGATGGTAAAAACGGATTTTATGATGTCACAGCTGATAAAACAAAGGTTGTTGGTCCTGTCTCTCCTTTAACCCAGGTTGATCCCTTATTATTGTCAACGATCGCTACGCTAGATGGGTTGCTAAGTGACTTCAAGTATTCAAAGGCATGGAATTAACTCCGAAGCTAACACGTCGCTCCACTGCAGTTAAATAGATATTTTCCGCAGCAAATTGTCTCATTGCTGCCGCATAATTGGAGCTTAAAGGTCAATTTCGCCCCAATTTCAAATTGTCAGATAGCCGCATCTTTGAAAGATTTGCAGCTAAATAAATCATTTCTGCAGCAAATCGTTTAAACGCTTCATTTTATTAAGTCATCGCATCTAACTAGATCTCAGACAAACATCAATACTCTTCCATTTAATTATAGGCGTTATTCACAAACACTAGGTGGAAACAGCTATCATGCAATCTGAAAGTCGGTTAGATTAAATAGGTACTGGTAGGTAGCCTACTGCAATGTAACACAATTAAGGCAGCTATATAATCTTCTTCAGCTCAAACGGAAATAAGCAGTGCTTGTTAATACATAATTTTTTGAACAAGCATTGTAGGCCTACAATAACTAATAATGTGGATGAGCAATATTTTAACTACACTTAGACTTGTATATTTATAGCAAAATTGTTATAGTGCAAGCAAAAATTGAAGTAGGCCTACTGTACATAAAAGGTCTATGTACATTGTGAGTAGAATTGTATGTGGAATTTGATAAATCGCTCATTTGATGACTGGCATTTCGAATATCAATGGTTTCATGTAGGCTATAGCCTACTGTGCAAACATGCATGTAGGCCTAGGCCTATAGTTGAAGGCAGAATGTCCTCAAAAATCAAACCACTATTAAATCGCTTTTAAAGCCAGAATTTAAAGGATGAACTGATTTCAGGAATGGATTTGGATTGGAATATGTGAACCTACGTATGATGATTTCAAATACAGTAGCTGTCATTATTTAGATGCTGTAAACAGACTTTTTGAATGTGGAAAAAGAACTAAATAGCTGCCACTAATTAGATGCTATAAAATGACTTTTTAGCTGCAAAAATTTAACTGAATAGCTACGACTGATTAGCTGCTGTAAAACGACTTTTTAGCTGTGGGCATAATTATATCTCGTATTCAAATGCATGTCATTCACTGTCTCATCTTATTTATTTCCCAGGGACAACTTTATGGAGGCATTGTCTCTGGGAGTTCAATTTGGACATTGGGTTAGTAAATTGTTTGATCTATAGGCCTATATAGGCTATAGCTATATATATTACTGTTAGTGAGTCAGCCGCGTTTGTGGGTTAATTTAAATTGATTGAGATAAACAATAATAAACCTTTCAACAAGTTGGTGTAGGCCTATTCTTGGAATCCAAACCTGATGAAATTTGATATCCAAATGAAATCCATAAAAGTAATTATTACATATTGTTGAATAATACTATATTGTCTTTCTTTCATTCTATCAATCAATCCATTTATTTATTTTACCTCGTATTCAACTATATAGCCTACATTATTTGGTAAAATAAAAATATAGGCTACAGTTTCCATAGTGACACATTTTACAGAACGGCGAATTAACTTATACCGTACTTTCTTTCATTATAATGCGGAAGAAACTTACTTGAAAAGTGACTTAAAAACAGCGAAAACTGGACCACACACTCATACTTTCACATATATATGTAGCCTATAGATGTTGTCAATAGAGTGAGGACAATGATAGCTTGCCTTGTCAAAAGCATAATGTAAGTAGAAAGACAATATAGAAACCATTCCAGGCCTAATTATATTAGGTAATTCTAGGAAAGATCAACTATAATTAAACTCATGCTAAATCAATGTCTTTTTATGTCGTATTTATCTCTTATTGAACTTGCTGAAAATCAATCCATTCACTTAACATCATTCCTCTCAGCAATGCAATCATTGCTTTTTGAAATATAGGAATGGAACGGGTGCCTTCGGTTGGGCGATACCGTCTCAATTAGGCCTACTATTTAATTTAATCCATGAACGATTGAACTTCAAACGCCTTCATTTACATGTGTGTGGTTGTGATTAGGGGAGATAAAAATGATATTTAACGTTCATGAATTATTCATTCGAAATGTTTCTGAAGCGTCTATGAGTTTGTGTATGCTCATGAATAGTTGTTTACAAAGTCCATGAAGTATTTATGATTTCATAAACTTTGCTAGAGTAATGCACATAGGCCTACTATTAAATGATTACTACAGTGATACCTGAATATAACAGCCAGCTATTTGAGGTAGCTAAATCGACCACGATATGCAGGTGACCTTTATAAACACGATTGATTGAAAATACAATCAAAAAAATACCATTTTAGACATTGCAAGAGTGATCTGTAGAAACCTTCCTGATACATCTAGAACACTCTAGATGTCTAGAACATAGATCAGTTCAACCTACGTTGTTATTCTTGCTCCTTCAGCGTCAACTAATAAATAAATCTACAGTTCTCATCAGACCACGTTAGGCAATTGGTCGCCGTTTAACAGGTTTGACTGAATATAAAAGAGTCAAAAGACTATAACAGTTGGTATAACGGAGTGTGCCGAAGACCTAGAGTCTAAACACCCATTTCTGAAACAATGTTAAATCGCATTAATCAAATAGAAAACATAGTTATGAATCTTGGGATCATTAAACTCTGCATAATTTTAGTAATTTCTTTTATTCTTTCGAGTGATCGAGGTGAGATTCGTTTGTGGAGATGATGTGTTCTTCTCTTTTAATCAAAGTTAGTGGCATTTCCTAGAAATTTTAATATGTGGGTTGGTTGACCATTGAGTGATATTTTGTCCTGGTAATGTTTTTTTCTTTTGACATCAACGATTTTTGTTTCCATTATTATCTAGAAGATAAATGTCTGTTATCAATTGTCTTGGAAAAGACATTAAAGAATGCTGGAAATTGTTGGAGATCCTTATTAAAAGATGAATTCAGTGTAGATCCATTGACATTTGAAAATATGGAGAAGAAGCTAACTCTTGAAAGGTTTCAGAAAGAGGTAACGTTGCTATATCAGTACAACTAGCATGATTTTCAACACATTTGACAACCCTATATGCCAGTAGCCAGTTCGATCCTCAAAAGTCTTTCTTTTTTGAACCACCCTATTCAGTAGCTATAGAATGAGAGTCAAAAGTGAAACATGCTAGGATTATGCATTGCAAGCTAGATATTAATTTGATAAAGCAATGCTGCATTTTCACAATCCTGTCCCCTGTGTCTCTTCCTCCTAAGGTTTGCAAGCCGCTATAATACATATTGTACAAAAATGACGGTTACGACTTGTTACTCAATTGCTCGACTTTTATATAAGTCGCTGCTCTGATGCTGGTAGAAATTACTGTCTTATAATGACACTTTGGCATCCTGTTAAAGTTCGTCATATTTTAAGAGTTTCCATTTTTCGGATATCAACAATCTTGATTCCCAGAGTGATTCTTGCAATTCCAATACTCAGAAGCCGCTCCCTCGATCATATATAACAATTATTATATTGCTCTATATAATGCTTTAGATGGAGACTATGTGTTTTCAATTTTCATTCCAGAACCCAGGAATGGATTTCAGTAAGGCTGATGTCACTGGGAATTATCATGGAGGTGGACCTATCTTACCATCTGAACGATAAGCCATTAATTATAGCAGATTCATGTGACGGTCATACATAATATGTGAATTTGTTAAAGTTTTGATAAATCATGGTCACGGATTTACACTCTGCGGAAGGGATCAAGAGACGAGATGGATTGTATGCTACCAGAGTCTTTTCTATATTGACTCCTATGCGTTTAGGCTACGAGTCTTTGATTTGAGTTCATATTCTTGCCACTGGACGATGTAGTAGTGTACAAGCTAAAACCGTAACAATGGTGGATTACGATATAACGTAAATCGTTACCAGAATATACACATGGAGGAGACAGTGTTGAATTGTGTTTTATTTCTTATTCTGATGACAATGGCAGAAGAGTGTTATGCTATTTCATAATTACATTTATTAATTCAATGACTAAATATTGGATGAGATAAAGAGGGTAAAATATTGTACTCTACAAAACCTTGTTGTGCTTTTCTTAACAAGGATTTAGTGTAGACTAATTTTATATGCTGTATTATTCAGTTCATAAACATTTAAAAAATGTATTCAGTATTAATTATGTACTAAAACAAGGCCAGTTTAATGTTGAATATGAAATTCAGCCAGAAACTGAACCACACGTGTATATAGAACAGCAAATAACGAGAGTTCACCTATCCAGATTGCATACCTAGTTGGGGCTATAGTTGTCGATAAGCAAAATGGCAAACAGAGTAGTAATAGTAACAACAACAACAATAATAATAATAATAATAATAAAAAGAAGAAGAAGAAGAAGAATAATAATAATAATAATAATAATAATAATAATAATAATAATAATAATAATAATAATAATAATAATAATAATAATAATAATAATAATAATAATAATAATAATAATAATAATAATAATAATAATAATAATAATAATAATGATAATAATAATATAATAATAATTATAAATATTAATAAAAATAATAATAATAATAATAATAATAATTTTGGTACAAAATAACAACACAACTAAATTTGCACAACGTTTCGACTGATTGACTTCAGCCATTCTCAAGTGAATGTTTTTTATTATTAATTAAGATATATATATACATAAAAATGTTTGCCCCTTGAGGGTAAAGTTACATCATGAAAAATATTTACAATTATATGAGATCTATATCAGTGACAACAGTAACTATGGTAACTAGCCTATAGATATGAAATGCATGCAGTTATTTGAAAACTTTGACCCGGATGGAATCGCCCTGAACGTTTAATGTTGGTTTTATTGTATAATAACCAGACTTATGCGCAGTAAACGATATGATTAATATAGTAATGCAAGATTGACAAATAAAGCACACATCAACGTTGTTAAACTGAAACACAATATAATAGTTAAAACCACGAGGTAGAAGATGTACATATTAAAAGTTAATTATTAACATGTAGAAAAGCCTTGCTACTTTAGTCTTGCCTTTGGTTAGTTAACATTACTATTCTCAACACTCTCACTGAATGTTAATTTACCACTATGATAAAAAATGATCAACTTTGTTTATAATCAAAACTGTAACTAAAACAATATAAAAAGTATTTGTTCAAATTATCATTCTTATCAAATTTATTGTTTAATATTAATAACTTTCATTCCTGATCTAAAATCTTCAAACTTATCACGGCTGAGTCCTTTAGTAAAAATGTCTGCTAACATATTCTCTGATCTACAATATTTAACAGTAATTTCATTACTAATAATCTTTTCTCTTACAAAGTGAAATCTGATCGCAATGTGTTTGGTACGTGGATGATCTGCTGGATTTTCACTAAGATATATTGCACCTTGGTTATCTTCGTTTAATAATGTAGGTTCTTTCTGTGATTGACCAATACCATTCAATAATCTACGAATCCAAATTGCCTCTTGTGCAGCTTGACTTAATGCCATGTATTCTGCCTCTGTAGATGATATTGCTACAGACTTTTGCTTCCTACTTTTCCATGTAATAGGGTTACCGCCTAATAAAAATATATACCCAGTAACTGATTTTCTATCGTTTGGATCACCTGCCCAATTTGCGTCGCTATAGCCAGATAATAATAATTCTTCGTCTGCGGTATAATGCAGTTTGTAATTACTTGTTCCTTTTAAATATCTTAAAATTCGTTTAACACCTTTCCAGTGATCTTGATCAGGCTTTGCCATATGCTGACTAAGTAAGTTTACTGCCACTGAGATATCTGGTCTAGTACCCAGTGATATATACATCAGACATCCTATTGCTGATTGAAATAAAGATAAATCTACTGCATTATCATCACATGTACGTTTATCAAATTGTTTACCATTTTCTAATGGAGTAGCTGTTGGTTTACAATTTCTCATGTTGAATCGCATCAGCACTTCCTCGACGTAAGCTTCTTGATCTAGGTCTAGAGTTTTGTTACTTCTATCACGTTCGATTCTGATTCCAAGACAAGAGCTTATTGCATGTTTGTCTTCCATCTCAAATCTATTACATAATCCTTTCTTAACGTTGTTCATCATCTGCATGTCATTAGAAGCTAGAATGAGATCATCAACGTATAAGCATAATATAAGTATACTCCCCTTGTTTGACTTCATGTAAATGCATGCGTCTGCTTCGTTTTGTATAAATCCATCTGATTTTAAGTATGTATCAATCGCAGTATTCCAGCATTTTGCTGAATGTTTAAGTCCATATAAGCTTCTCTGGAGCTTGCATACCTTCTTAGAATTTGTAGAATCAATATATCCTTCAGGTTGGTACATATAAATGTCATTATTTAATTCTCCCTGTAGATAAGCTGACTTCACATCCATTTGGTGAATATCTAAATTCAATTTGTTACTAATTGATAGTACTGTTCTTATGGAATCAAACCTTACCACTGGTGCATAATTTTCAGTGTAATCAGTTCCATATTGCTGTTTGAACCCTTGAGCTACAAGCCGTGCTTTGTACTTTTCGACTTGACCTTCGGCATTCTTTTTTATCTTGAAGACCCACTTGCTTCCTAGTATATTTCCCGCTTCAGGCGGGTCAACTAGTGTCCATGTTGTGTTCTTCTGTAATGCATCAAATTCTGCGTCTGTAGCAGCTTTCCATTGTGTTGAATGATCACCTTTATGTGCGTCCTTCAGTGTAACTGGAGTATCAGGGTCATTTTGAGCAGCCACACCCGCAAATTCTAGGTCATCCCACCAATCTCCATAGACTGTATCTGCATATTTTGTTGCTGGTCTTCTGTCCCTTGTTGATGCTCTCACTGCTTCAGTAGAATCATCGTGTTCTTCATTGATATCATTAGGTATTTCATCATCATTGTTACCCTCTGGTTCCTCATTGGCGTTACCCTCTGGTTCCTCATTGTTGTTTCCAATATCAATATCTGAATAATCGCTATCATAATTATAAATTTCAAATTGCGAATAATCTTTGTCTAATAATAATCCTGCTTTTTGTAATGCTGTAAATGAATTCTCATCGAATTCCACATCTCTTGATATTATAAATTTCTTGTTCTCAGGATCGAATAATTTATAACCATAACTATCTTCGGCATAACCAACAAAGCAACATAATTTTGATTTAGCATCTAATTTCTTTCTTTTGCACTTTTCTATGTGTACAAAAGCATCGCATCCAAAAACTTTCAAATTTTTAACATCTGGCTTCGCATTGTAATATGCCTCGTGAGGTGTTTTAAAATCTTGTAAAGCTGACGTCGGTGACACATTATGAATATAAGCAGCTGTGTTAATAGCTTCCGCCCAAAATTCTGCTGGTAATTTAGCATGATGTATCATAGAACGCGCTTTTTCGACTAATGTCCTGTTTAATCTCTCTGCAGTACCGTTATGCTGAGGTGTATAAGGTACAGTCACCTCTTTTTAATTCCCTTTTGTTGGCAATAATTTTTAAATTTATCAGATATGTATTCTCCGCCATTGTCTGAGTGGAAGGCTTTTAGTTTAGCTTCCGTTTCCGTTTCAGTCAGTGTAACATACCTCTGAAACTTTTGTAAAATATCGTTTTTGTTTTTCAAAAAACATACACGTGCTTGTCTCGTTTTATCGTCTATAAATGTCCCAAAATATTTTGCCCCCGATTTTGAAGGTACTTCTATCGGTCCGCAAACATCGCTAAATACTCTGCCTAATAAATCTTCACTGCGAGTTTTGGCTTTCTTTTTAAATTTATTCCGATGTTGTTTTCCTATTGCACATCCGAAGCAATGTTCCTTTACGTTTGTATTAACTTTAACATTCATGTTATCTACTAAATCGTTTGATATTAGCTTGTTTAGGTAAGTAACTCCTATGTGGCCAAAGCGTTCGTGCCACATTTGTTTTCCAACTTCGCCAGTGCTCTCACTGAAACACGCGATTTCCGCTGCGCTATTGTTCGATACCTCTCGGATACATAATTTATAAAGTTTATCAGTTGTTGACCGTTTAGCAATAATGGGTTTAACGCTGAGTCCTGCTGTCTCTATTTGGCACTCTTTACCCGTAAATATCACTTTTATGCCTCTTTTTGTCATAGTAGGGACTGATAATAGGTTACGTTTTAACTCTGGTACATATAATACGTTCGCCAATGTTAAATTAATATCATGTTCGTCACACCCAACTCTTAATTTTATTGTTCCCTCACCAACAGCATTTACAACTCTGTTGTCTCCTAAATATATTTTAGAAGGTGTCGCATACGATTCAAATTTTAATAATGCGGACCTCTCATGTGTCATATGCAAAGTGGCCCCAGAATCAATAAACCATTCTGGGCTACAAATAATATCTGCTACACATGCGATATCAGGCTCGCTATTGTTACTGGCGAAAGCATAAGTCGCCTGTTCTGATTTAACTTTATCTACCTTTTTTGGTTTTCGGCAATCTTGCGCCCAATGTCCATATATATTACAATTGTGACATCTACCTTTTCTTTTAGACTGATCGTTATTCTTCTTTGTATTTGTAAAAAGAGCGCTATTATTTTCTTTCGATTTATTTGATAAATTACTGTCTTCTCTCTTTTTTTCTTCATGTATAAGTCGTGCCTTTACGGTATCCCATGTAAGCTTGTCTTCATCTATGTTCTCTAGAGCAGTAATTAAGTTTGCATATGAATCCGGCAGACTTCCCAACAATGTTATTAAGAAATCTCCTTCATCTACAGGTGCACCTACGGCATCCAATTGTTCCGACATTGTTCTCATCTTATTAATGTGAGCTAGCATGTTGCTGCCTTCTTCCATACGGGTGGTAAAAAATAGCCGACGATAATACAGTTTTTGACTTAGACATTTTCGCTCGAAATGAGCTTCCAAACTTGTCCATGCTTCTCTAGCTGTTTTGGCATTTCTAACAGGAATTAATTGACTGTCTGCTACCGATAAACAAATCGTAGCCAGAGCTTTATCTGATCGACGTTGATACGCTGCTTTAGCAGCGATGTTAGCGTCATCTGCAACCAATTCAATACCCGACACAATTTCCCAATAGTTCCTTTCAATAAGTAACATCTTCATTTTGAATTTCCAGTGATGGAAATCATCTCCTTTGAATTTGTCTACTTTTAAAGTTATATCTGCCATTGAAAATTTCTTGGTGAAACACGAGTTATAATTGTTGAATATAAAATAACAATTAAATAACTAAAGTAAAAAAAATATCGTTCTACGCTCCTGGGCCCATAGCCTATTGTATAATAACCAGACTTATGCGCAGTAAACGATATGATTAATATAGTAATGCAAGATTGACAAATAAAGCACACATCAACGTTGTTAAACTGAAACACAATATAATAGTTAAAACCACGAGGTAGGAGATGTACATATTAAAAGTTAATTATTAACATGTAGAAAAGCCTTGCTACTTTAGTCTTGCCTTTGGTTAGTTAACATTATTATTCTCAACAGGTTTCAGTTCTTGAATTGCCAGCATTTCATTCACGAGACAATCGAATTTATTTTTGCACTTTTTTATTATTCTAAAATGTTTTTCAAATTGATCAGTAGATATTCCGTGCTCTTGACGGACGTGTGTACCAAGGTTACTTTTGTTATGTTCATCTATGCGTTCATATAAGTGCCGGCATGTATAGCCAACATAGTCTGCTTCGCACAGACCACATTTAAAATGATATATGACGCATTGCTGGGTTAACAAATCTGGCTTCTCTTCACGGGTACGCAAGTCATCGTTGAGCTTCTTACTTTTAAAAATAGCATTAAACTTTACACTTATTTTACAATTAAAACGGTAAAGTTCTTTTCTTGTTTCATCGCATGATTGTTGGTCTTTAAAAGGTAAAACTATACTAACATATTTTAAATTATCGTCTGGTAAAGCTGGAGAATTAAAATCATTACTTAGCATTTTATTTAAAATAGAATTAAAAACACGGGGCGGATACTTAAGTTTACTAAAAATGTTAAAAAGTACTTTACATTCAATATTAAAATCAGCTTCAGAGGAACAAAGACGATGCGCTCTGTGAAGCATTGTCTTCAAAATACTGGTGTTTATACCTTTGGTCTACATGACTCTGATAATGTAAAAGAAGTCCTTTGTTTGTTGCTTTTCGATGTACACTCGTTGATATTTCTGTGCCGGTATTGGTCATTTTGATTCCAAGAAAAGGTAGATTTTTGTTTTCCTCTAACTCAATCGTGAAGTTTATTGACGAGTGTGCTGCATTCAGAATCGATAAATAAGTTTTCTGCTTCTTTTCTATTGTTGACAATTGCCAAGGTGTCATCTACATAGCGCCAGTAGAACTCTGGTAATTTATTAGATTCTGATAAAATTTTTTCAATATTGGACATAAATACATTAGCTTATAAAGGTCCCAATGGTACCTTGGTCTCTTTTGACGTGAGTGCTCTGTTTACCAACGTCCCCCTACTGGAAACAATTGAAATTTTGGTTACGGATGCATTTTCTAACAATTGGTTCAATGAAAAGTATTCCTTGAATTTAACGCCTGACGATCTGCGTGACCTATTATTGATCAGTACCAAAGATCAATTGTTTCAATTCGATGGTGAGCTGTATGAACAATCAGATGGAGTGGCAATGGGATCACCATTGGGACCTTTATTAGCTAATGTATTTATGTCCAATATTGAAAAAATTTTATCAGAATCTAATAAATTACCAGAGTTCTACTGGCGCTATGTAGATGACACCTTGGCAATTGTCAACAATAGAAAAGAAGCAGAAAACTTATTATCGATTCTGAATGCAGCACACTCGTCAATAAACTTCACGATTGAGTTAGAGGAAAACAAAAATCTACCTTTTCTTGGAATCAAAATGACCAATACCGGCACAGAAATATCAACGAGTGTACATCGAAAAACAACAAACAAAGGACTTCTTTTACATTATCAGAGTCATGTAGACCAAAGGTATAAAACCGGTATTTTGAAGACAATGCTTCACAGAGCGCATCGTCTTTGTTCCTCTGAAGCTGATTATTGAATGTAAAGTACTTTTTAACATTTTTAGTAAACTTAAGTATCCGCCCCCTCCAGTTTTACCAGACGATAATTTAAAATATGTTAGTATAGTTTTACCTTTTAAAGACCAACAATCATGTGATGAAACAAGAAAAGAACTTTACCGTTTAAATTGTAAAATAAGTGTAAAGTTTAATGCTATTTTTAAAAGTAAGAAGCTCAACGATGACTTGCGTACCCGTGAGGAGAAGCCAGATTTGTTAACCCAGCAATGCGTCATATATCATTTTAAATGTGGTCTGTGCGAAGCAGACTATGTTGGCTATACATGCCGGCACTTATATGAACGCATAGATGAACATAACAAAAGTAACCTTGGTACACACGTCCGTCAAGAGCACGGAATATCTACTGATCAATTTGAAAAACATTTTAGAATAATAAAAAAGTGCAAAAATAAATTCGATTGTCTCGTGAATGAAATGCTGGCAATTCAAGAACTGAAACCAACATTAAACGTTCAGGGCGATTCCATCCGGGCCAAAGTTTTCAAATAACTGCATGCATTTCATATCTATAGGCTAGTTACCATAGTTACTGTTGTCACTGATATAGATCTCATATAATTGTAAATATTTTTCATGATGTAACTTTACCCTCAAGGGGCAAACATTTTTATGTATATATATATCTTAATTAATAATAAAAAACATTCACTTGAGAATGGCTGAAGTCAATCAGTCGAAACGTTGTGCAAATTTAGTTGTGTTGTTATTTTGTACCAAAATTATCACCAAGAAGATTCTGATAAATAATAATAATATAATAATAATAATAATGAGAGTAATAAAGTGGAACGGACACGCTGACTATTTTGAATTCAACATGTTCTATTAATAGTCTTGTATGGTGGCCCATCGTTGCCATAGCGTATTTTTTTGAAAAAATTTTTATGCCATGGCCCATTGTTGCCATAGTAAAACAAATTTTACCACGTGGCCCATCGTTGCCATAGTCTAATATTTTTAAATGGTGGCCCATCGTTGCCATAGTCTAATATTTTTAAATGGTGGCCCATCGTTGCCATAGTCTAATATTTTTAAATGGTGGCCCATCGTTGCCATAGCAAAAAAAATTTACCACGTGGCCCATCGTTGCCATAGTCTAATATTTTTAAATGATGGCCCATCGTTGCCATAGCAAAAAGATTTTTACCACGTGGCCCATTGTTGCCATAGTATAATATTTTTAAATGATGGCCCATCGTTGCCATAGTAAATTGTTTTACTTTTTCATAAAATTTTATTTTCCGAAATCTTATTTTATAGCCATTGGATATAGCAATATTTATATATATATTACAATATAGCCAATAATAATATATTCTACAATGTTGCAAACAACTCGAAAAATGAGACAGAAACAGCATAAAGGCCCAGAATTCTAGCCCAGAATGAATCTTTACTTTATTATTGATTCATTAGCGATCGAGTTCAGACGTTTTTATTTTTCGTACAAGTTGCTACTTGACACACTGTTAAACAGTAGGGTATAGCTCCAACAACTGCTTGCCAATACATCAATATTTTCCACAAATAATAACTGTTTCAAGCAGTATGCATTATAGCATTAGCAAAAATTTACAAACTTTCATAATAAATTAAGTAATGAAATTAGCCTTATTGAAGATTAATCAAAGATATCAAACTAAGTACCGTCTCGTTACTCCAGAGTTAACCCCTCAAATTTGACATTTATATGGTATATGTTATCACATGTCATTCTAGGGCCATTATATAGCTGAAACCGGGGCTGAAACTGTAGGGTTCTTTGTAATTCGCCTGTAGGCTACAGGCTTTTGAATATTGATAGAAAAACAACAACAAAACTTGATGATGCAAATTACAATATCCAGGACAATCATTCAGAAATCACGCTTAAACACGATACAATCAGATCGCATTTCAAAGTTTTAATAGCATGTCTACAAGTAAACCACGTTGCCGTAATTTTCTAGTTATGCTATAGTTGTATAGGCAATGCCACAATGCATGCTGGTATATGGCGGTTCTCGGTCAGCGTGCTTTTGAACAAATAAATGAATCAAATAAATGAATGGAAAGTTTTTGCTATGCCAGCGCTCAACGTAGCTAGCTGCAACAATTTTTCTTTAACAACTTAACTTATTATCTTAAAATTGATATATTGACCACCTTTCGAGCCTGGAGTTTCACCCTACTGTTTTAACAGTCTGTCATAGCTAGACCTAGACCCGTTGAAAAAACATAAGTAAAATATGTGAATTATTATTTCCCGTGAAACAATATAATTGATTAATTGTAACTAGACTATTGAAATATTTAGGTTGGACATATCCAAATCCAAACGTGAATTTGCGAATGTAAGATAATGATGATTGATGACGATGATTTCAGAACTCTCCCGAGAATTATAATTACATATTATTCTTTGACTCCCGATAATTAGTGATCGTAAGTGTATACATCATTTACATTGTATAGCCAAATAAACCATATCATAGTCATAGTCAAATGTAATTATTATACTTCTGTTTAACTTGTACTACACATTCCCATGTTTTTTAGTTATATTGTAACCATATTACATTACATTAAAGATATGAAATAGTGCTCAATCTCAATGTCAGCATTTGACAGAGCTAAATACAACAGAAGGAATCAAAGACAAAACATGCACAACATGGCACAGCGTTTTAAACACAAAAATAACTTAATAATAAACATTTAGTTTATGAAAAAGTAAAACAATTTACTATGGCAACGATGGGCCATCATTTAAAAATATTATACTATGGCAACAATGGGCCACGTGGTAAATTTTTTTTGCTATGGCAACGATGGGCCATCCTTTAAAAATATTAGACTATGGCAACGATGGGCCACGTGGTAAAATTTTTTTTACTATGGCAACAATGGGCCATGGCGTAAAAAATTAAAAAAAAAAAAACGCTATGGCAACGATGGGCCACCATAGTCTTGCAAGTCAATATCTTTTGCTCGCTACGTTCGCCAGCATTTACTCATGATTTACTGTAGACTTCCATCAAAGTCCAGAAGAATTTCAACGGAATTTTTCCTTTCTTCACAGAAAATATTACTAAACTCCAGAGTAAATTGCAAAAACTCAGTCCATTTTCGTCCCAACCACCACAAATGTTTGGATTTTCGCCGCTGTCGATTAGCCGGGGTAGGCCTGGATCATTTGTGAAACAGTGACACAGCGATACCGAAGTGACTAGCGGCCTTTACAATAGAAGTTGCATTGTTTCGATAGATTCTTGTACGTAAGCATATTTGCATATAGATGAGATTTGTCACACTTCAAAGAATACTGAAGACTGAAATACTGTGATAGACTGATAGTCTGATGCTTTGGCTGTTGTTGGTCTACAATAGATCATACTCAATACCTACAAGAAGGAAGGACTGGAAAACATATCTGAATTCTTGCTTCACATAACAACGAACATGTTCGAATCGAATTACTATTGCATATTCGGTTTAATTTTATATTTTCACACCATCAACTCATATTCAAATCTTCGTTATGAATATGATCATGTAATGTATTTAGATGAGAGTGAAAAGTATCAGTTATTATGGTCAGTTGATCATGATAAAGGGGTAGTATCATTTGCTACTGTTGTTAATACAACAGGATGGGTTGGTTTTGGTATTGCTAAAGGATTATCGGGTAAAATGGCTGGATCAGACATTGCTATTGGTTACGTATTACCTGATGGATCAGGGGAACTTGTTGTAAGTTATTCATAATTTTGACTGGCTCTAAGTCCTGCTTACTTTGATGTGCCGAAATTCGATGGTTGGTCACTTACCAACATATCAAAATCATCATAAAAATAAATGAGACTTGGAGCAAGTCAATTCATAATTATTCGTTTTACGTCATTTTGTTTTCAAGGAACTGCATTACACCTATGACATCTGATATTGCTTAATTTAATTTTATTTGTAATTGGTTTAAAAAAATGTTTCTCAAAATTGAAATTAAGATAATTAAAAATCTTCTAAGGTATTGCTTAGGCTACTTTTGGTTCAAATTTCCTATAAGACATTGCGCAGTTTAATTACATCCTCACCCCTTTCATGACACCCCTGGGATTCCTTGGCTTGTATCATTTATTGTAAAGTGATTGTTGTAGACATGATCAGCCAACGGCTACAGATAAGTTAAATTTTCATTTTCATTTGTATTTCGTAAATTATTATACTTCGGGATTAATCATTTTAATAACGATAAGAAAGGGGTGGATTAGATTTTTGGGGGGTTTCAACAGTTACCCCATTTTGGATGTACCTGCATAAACTCCGACAGGCTGTAATATTTAGCCTGCTCGCAGACTCACTGTCAAAATGTAATCTTGGTAAACAGTAATGTAGTCTACTGTTTACCAAATTTACATTTTGACAGTGAGTCTGCGAGCAGGCTAGTAGTATTGGAATCTTGAAAGTTTTCGGACCCTCTCTTCAAGCATATGCAAGCCTACTGCTACATTATACGATCGGATCATAATCGGATTAAATCCCACTCAATCTCAAATTCGTATCTAGAAATTAATTTTAATAATATATTTATCTATCGTTTGTTATGCTGATTTTTTTGAGCAAGAGACCTTTTATAACTGCATTATATATATGTCATTTGTCATATCCTTTTTTCTTTCCTTGTTGAGCTACTGTAATCAATATTTACCCATTTTTTATGTGATCATACCGAATTGACTCTATATTACAGCGTAGTCGAAAACATTACATAACAATGTAGATTAGATGGTGGATTGTATTGATGATAGGTATTTCAAAGTCAGTTCTACGTTTGACTGCAAACTTAAAGACAAATAGCTGAGTTTACCATTATAATACTGTCATCGCTAATACATAAAAGAATAGAATAAACATTAGTATTCGGCAAATATTTTGATCACTAAAGAACGAATGATTTGCGATTTTACGAGTACATCGTTACATTCCGGGGATTACATTGCAACGACGCGTTTTTTTATATAAATGTGTGGTACATTTTCTCCCTCCACTAATATGCCATATAATATGCAAAATAACCAATCAGATTATCAGATATCCTGCAAGTCCCCAAGATCCCCAAGAATCAGTAACCGTCCCCTTCTTTTTTTATTATATATATTATATGACATTGTTGACTGCCTCGAAGATCATTGCCATCTCAAATTTTTGCTGATGATGCTAAATTTTATTCTACGAGGTCAAATAATTCCTCTCCTGATGTTTTACATCGACGAATGCAAGCCAAGCTCCTTGTAATGGCTTACAAGGTGTATATTCGCCCTATTGCTGAATCAGATTCACCCGTCCGGAGTCCTTTCCTGCTCAAATATATTACCGTATATATTGAATGGATTCAACGTAAATTTACACGGATTTTATGTCAAAGATCACACATCAGGTACACATCATACGAAGATCGTCCAGAAAAGCTTGGCCTTGATAATGTTATTTAAAGTTTTGATGAATTTAGTTGATTTACAGCCTTGCACTCTGGTGAAGGATTCACCCACATTATACGAATACACGCGGTCATTTGAGAAAACTTTGTGCTCGCTATATTCCGGTAACAAATACTTAATCCAAAAATTCGTTTTTTTAATCGCATTGTTCCCTTGTAGAATGCTCTCGATATAGAGATTGTCTCGAGCAAAACATTACCCGAATTTAATCGAATTAGAAAAAATTAATCTCACTAACGTTACAAACTGATTTCGTATAGTAAAATATTCATATCATCAAAGCTTTGTAAATCAATGGAACTTTTTTATTTGTTTGTTCTAAATCTAACATTTTAGGTTTAGAATTTTTAAGGCCGCATGTAAGTGAGGATACAATTAAAAATATCCTCCTTTGCTCCATTTGCCTGTTAGCCATGGTGCTACAAATATATATACAATAATACATATATACATACATATATAGTAATAATAATGAGAAGGTCAAGAAAGACACATTCTTTGGTTGTAACTCCAAGTTTCACGTTATTAAACGATCATCAGACAACAAATACTAAATACTAAAAAATTTACGCTCTGCTATTCACTAGCATTGAGCACTATCCAATTGCCAATATTAAGTTTTAATATTTCTAATATTATTACTCTATATATTTATAATTATATACATACATGTATATAAATATATATACAGCCCCTGGCGGGCACAGGTCTCAAGCCGAACGCCTCTCAAATATAACAATAGCGCTATTTTATGCATCTGTGAACAAATATTTCCCAGAAATGCCCTTATTTCGTGCAAGAACTCCTCCGAGATTGCGGTTCTGAAAAACTCCAGAAGTCTTGTCGGTTAGATCCAAGCTTAAACTAACTCAGACTCGAATTTTATTGAAAAATTTGGCAAATACCTTACGTTTAAAGGAGCCGCATGAAAACGCAAGAGATTCTCAAAAATTGAACAACTTCGTGTCAAACCTATCCAAGGCAAGTTTGAATGACCTGTTAATATTTTTACTGTTAGCTGTATCTCTATATATACTGCACGGGTAAGCTATTTATTTTATCGTAGCTCGCTTTCGTATCAACAAAATAAACGTTTTTTAATCAACTAGAATTACGAAATAATCACCGCTATTTTCGCTTTACCTTACAGTTGCGGTAGCGTGGCTGTGAGTTTGAAACAGTTATCTTTCATTGCATAATATAAGGGTATTTCATGGCATGGTGCGACCAGTCTAAACAAACTTTGGAGTAATTTCGTTTGTATCATTCACTTACATCTCACAATTCACAATTCCTCGCCCTGGTCACAACTGATTAGGCCTATTAGTATTAATCACGTTTTGTCTGAGAAAATTAATCGCGAGTCAATTTTCCGTAGTATTTCATTTTTCAAGTCGCGCGGGTTATGAAGCAATCTTTTTGGAGCGAAGCGATGCAGGCCACAATGCAGGCCGCAAGCCCATGACTTGAGGTGCATGCCGCAAGCCCATGGCTTGTTCTGATAGAATGTCATTATGTCATTTGAAAATTGAAAACCAAATTAATATTTTGTCTCCAAGATATGATTCTGATGATCATCCTTTCGTCGATCTTTTCGCATAATCCGATTGTTTCATCTCCTATTAGGATCGTTATGCTACAGGCGACAAGCTACCTGAAAAAGACGAAATACAAGATTATCTTCTCTTTGGATATCGAGAACTCAATGGCCAAACAATATTGAAATTTAATCGATCAACTGAATCATGTGATGAGAAAGATAACAGTATCAATGTTAGTAAAAAATATTTATAGTCAGGTTTTCACTTGCTGTAGCTGTCCATTTTCTGAAAATGTTTTCTTTGGTTAATAGTCTATAGTTAATAGAGTTATTAGCTAATAGTCGGTTTCGCTAGCATGCGTATCAGCCCCAGTTTTTTTTTAGACCTCAGGTCTCAGAAAAAAACTATGCGGGCTGGTACGCAGGCTGCAGTTTGGCCAGCATGTTTTTTCGTGGGAACAGTAAGGCCTACATGTCACCGTTTTACTAATATCGTTTATGAACAAACATGCGATTCCTTAGTAAAAACTCTCAGATTGAAGAATGGGCTCATACATTTCTACAGAGAACATTATATGTTACTGACATAATATAACTCAACAAGTTTAACAAGTTTACTATACCTATTGTTATCTGCATGCATGTAAACCTCACAAGGCCTTAAAATCTTCTGTCGTGAATATCGTTAAATGAATCGAATTCTTGGGTGCGGCTTTCCCCTCTAAATAACGTTATACCGTCTAACGGATCAGTGCTGTACTCGGAGATGTACCGTTATAGTGAAATACGTGCTATTTACTCCATTTATTTAAGGTTGGAACGAGCAAATTGATTTATGCATACGGAGAAATTGATCCAGATCCTGAAGATGATAGTACAATCCGATATCATAATACGAAGAGAGGATCAAGGAGTGTCAATCTATTGGATTTTGTCAAGCATACCACGGCATCTAAAGTGACAGCAGAAGGCTATGTTGATCTAACAATGAATAAGGTAGATATACTTAGAATTATTTTTCTTGGCTTGATAATCTTACATACAGTATTTTTATACGGGAGTCCCACACAAACATTAAATTCCCCTACCAGACTTTGTCCTGGAGATTCATATAATTGGTATCGTCTAGAAATGGAAATATAGAATCAATTATAAGCCTACATACTGCCTATTCAATTGTTGTGTTGCCAATTTTACTCCATCACCAAAATAGAATTAATCTCTCTTGACTGTGTGAGGAAGTAAAACTATACTGTAAATAATATTTGATAATTTGAAGAAAGAGACTTGGCACCTTTGAAAAATCGGTATTATTAACATTATTCGATATTCTTACGATTATACTGTTATTTCCATTAGGTAAAAGTACCAAAAAAAAGTACTACATATTGGTGTGAAATCGTAAAGATACCACATAGAAATCTCGGAGGAAAACGCCACGTGACTGAGGTATGCTGCTAAAGCCCTGGCCAAATGACTTTTTTTATTTCGCCAACATTCATCGGATTTTGTTGAGTCCATTTTCGTCAACATCTTGAGGGTGGCCAAATGACTTTTTATTTTCGCCAACATTCATCGGATTTTGTTGAGTTCATTTTCGTCAACAGCGGATGATATTTTGAGGCTTGGAAGCTAGTCAATCGAGCCCACCAATCCTGAGACAGGCTACGTCATTGTTGACCAATCAGAGGAAGGTTCATATTTTCAACAAAGCTCAACAATGTTGAGGAAATAAAAAGTCATTTGGCCACTTCGCCAACATCGGTAGAGAACAATAGAACTCAACAAAATCTGATGAATGTTGAGGAAATTTTTGAATGTATTCAAAATCGAAATTCAACATCAGCCAACAAAATCCGAAAAGTTGAGGGTGGCCAAATGACTTTTTATTTTCTCAACATTCATCGGATTTTGTTGAATTCAACAATGTTGGCGAAATAAAAAGTCATTTGGCCCGGGCTTAATGCAATCTTTTCCATCCTGCAATGTGCTCGCTTACTCGCTTTCTTCTAGTTGCAAGTGACTGCCCGTATATTCCCTTCACTGATCTGCCCTTTCTCAGACGTGATACAGACGTGATATTTCTGATCCAATTTAACAATGAATTTCATTATATTTTATATTGACACAGACGCATGATGAGGATCCGGGTGAGGATCTCATTCTATTTCTTACATATATGGGTAGGCGTGAGCTTAGAACCTTTCCTGTATTTACCAGATTTGCAATAACTTTGAATCATGAAAGAAAGCACTTATTTGGTCATATTATTCTAACACGCCCGTTGTTACAGCTAAGCTATTAAAAAAAGTACGAACTATCAGATGGCTTTCAATTTATGCTTAATCAGCGATATTTTTAAGCATCATGTTCGAAGCTATGCAACATCCTACTTCCGCTGTTGGCACCATTTTCTATAGCATATATTGGAAGCATAATTATTTTAGACTAGGATTCCAGTGATTTTTAAAATATTATCAGATTGTTAAAATTGAGCTAACTGTGGTGAACTACCTTAAGTATGTCAGTCATGCCATGATTTAGATTCAATTTCAGGATTGCATAAGATTTAAAATTAAATTAAAATAACTGAATAAGTGAGAACTTTTAAATTATGAAATGGGTGAAAATCTTTGTCTATGATATGAATCTATCGTGGGGATCCCTAATAATAATATCCATCCATCGAAACAAACAACCAGAATAGCGTGGATACCAAGCAACACATCATTATAAGGCTGAGTCCTATAATACAGGCTGATATCGTTTGTGCATGGTTTAAGTTGTGCATACAAGTAGACCTACCAATTATCAAGTGTCGAGCTCAATTGATTAATGTATCTTAACCTATAAAATAGAGTTTCCAAAACCGTTTGTTCGTACATCAGTTCGTCATTTTTCAACCAAATATTTTGTAATTTTAACTCTGCTCAAATTAACCCAGCAGCGCTGAAACGTTATTGCTAGTATGTAAATGTAGCAATGCCAATGTTTATGAAAGTAAATCATGCTTGCTCTTCCTTTGGTGATGTAGATGAGACCAGTTATTCAACCAGGCAACGAAGGCATCGTTCATCATTTTCTGATTCATTATTGTGGAAAAAGATTAAACGATTCTCATGTTGGTGTAAGCTTTGAGTGCAAACGACCAAATATGTTGTCAGAAAAAATGGCAGCCAGTTGTCGCGCATTAACCATGTTTGCTGCATGGGCTATTGGTGGAGAGGTATATTTATTAACAAAGATCCCTGTATTACTTACTTGAATGTGTTTTTGGAAAGAATTAGAATAATAAATTAGGCCCTCTTATTGAAAGTTATTATGCTTGTCTTTTTGAATGCTTTATATGGTATCTCAGACACTGCAGATCAATTTCAACAGATCTCATGGCAGATAGGTCTTGATTGTCAATGCACAACGATGCGCTGCAGCTACTCACAATGCAATTCCCTCTGGATCATTCCATCCGCCATCCTCAGATGGAACTCATTTGATGTTTCAGATAAAATCAAGGCTGAGTTGACCTTAGGGGGATTTGAACCACAGTCAATCACATATGATCCGATCTGAAGTTCGGTTGCTCTGCCATCTGAGCTAATCCTCCCTAACTCAGTTACACATTACATAGGTAGATTTAAATATTATCGATGACTTAAGAATAAATTTACTGTAGATCAACGAAAACCAGAACAGAGTTCTAAATTAAAGTAAGCCTTCGTCAAATCTATATTGCATTTGATTTCATGCAACCAATTCATTCATTCATAATACGTTACAATTTTAGGCGATTAGAACTCCAGATGTTGCAGGAATTCCTATTGGCGAAGAGGGAGACACGTACTTTTTAATTGAGGTTCATTATGATAACCCTGAAAACAGAGACGGTAATGAAATAAATTATCCACATCTGCTGAAGTCAGTTGACTTTTTATATGGAATTCAAAAATGCATATTCTACCTTGAGCTGCAATGCATGCTGCATTATCAAACTATAGTAATTAGCTCCTGACCCAGGGGTGACGTCCATTGCGGTTCGACGAAATTGTTCAGATAGAACTTTTGCAGAGTAACCATAAAATGTGTCTGATCATGAAAAAGTTTCATTCACCAAATATATTTGTTAGGCTACCCTAAGCAAATGGAGAAAAAATGGACGAAAAAATAAATGGAATAAAAACAAAGCAGTGAAAAAGCTTCAAAAGTATACCTCAACAATTTTCATGTCAAAGAATACCATAGACAATTTGTATGTATTTTGAAAAACATACCTTTTAAAATCCAAACGTTTCCGTATAACTAAAAGTAATTTAAGTATATATTAAAGTATGCAACTAGCCCCATCTTGATCTGCATCACACAGCATAAACACGGGGAAAACTGAGATGATGAGATGGCATTGACCAAAGCACAAAGCACGTCATATTCAATGATTTATAATGTTACTAACATCGCAGATCTATATCAAGACGAGGGTTTTATAACTCAATGCAGTACGTTGTCCTGTGTCCCAAATAGATCATTTTTACATGCTTAATATTCCAACTATTTATAGAATAATGTTGAGGATGGCACTGCCCTATCAAATGCATCTATAATACACAGGGAAAATTTCATTCTTGCGAGAATATTTAGCTTGTTTCAATCTCAAAAGTTTCTTATTTTGAGCAAATACGTGCTTGTTTAAACAAATATATTGTACATTTTCACCTTTTGAGTGATTTTAGTTTGCAAGATTCATGCTAGCCAAAATCGATTAAAAATTGGAAATACAATATTAATGTGGCTTATGTGGATTGAAAGTTGGAAATGAAATAAAAATGTGGCATATAACAAACCATTTTTGCTTAAAACAAGATATTTTGGCTTGAAACAAGCTCAATTGACTTGAAACGAGCTAAATATTCTTACAAGAATGAAATATCACCTCTTATATGCCCTTTTAAAGGACCTATAGAAGAGTGATATCCATTTGCTTTTAGAGAAATAATGCTAAATATGAATACATGAAATGTACTCAAATAATTCAATATATATTCTAACAATTGTGTTTGTATTTTAATTTTAGATATAGTTGACAGCTCAGGCATGCGTCTAATGTACACTTCCAAACTTCGTCAATACGATTCTGGTATTATGGCAACAGGTTTAATATTTGATAAAAATCACATCATTCCTCCAAGACAAAAAGCGTGGCATAATTATGCGTTTTGTTATCCATTCTGTTCAAAGGTATGTCATCCATTCACCAAGGGGCCCGGGAGGGGTAACTTTGTAGATGTTGGATTGTTGGCATACCGTTATGATGAATGCATAATATTTATGTTCAAGTTGCCTCATTATAGATAGATCATGTAGAAGACCTGATATACCAAATAGGTTGATTCATAAAAAATCAAAAGTCAAAATTTTTACCTTCACTTGTTGTACTAAGTAACTTGAATACTTTTCCGATATTTTATGAGTCGACCCTACTGAGTTACATAAAATGACTTTTTATAATACATGATTAGGTTAATTCCAGAAACAATTACTACTTGTTTAATTAGGATGCCTGTAAAAATATTAAGAAGTTATTAATAAATTATAGATTCGTAGAAACAGTTTTTATCTTGAAATAACAACATTCAAACATAAATGCTTTTGATAATAATAATTATTTAAATACTGTAGTTAAAAAGGAAATGTATAATGAAGCCTATCTACGATGAGTGAGGTTTCCTCTCTAGACATCAAATACTATAGTAATAAGGTTCCCTCCTTGCTGGGTTACTTTGAGCAGAGTTAAAATTACCTTGGATATTTTTTCAGTTTCCCGCCTTGCTGGGTTAATTTGAATAGAGTTAAAATTACCTTGGATATTTTTTCAGTTTCCCTCCTTACTGGGTTAATTTGAGCAGAGCTAAAATTACCTTGAATATTTTTTCAGTCTCGTGCATTATCAATAATGCATAGCTGTTACTTTGGATATCGAATGTGGGAAAACCAGAGGAAAACCCTTGTTTTTGCGAGTTTGCGGTCGGGAGCTGCAAAGGAAAGCCAAGGAGAAGATTTTTTTATTTCGTTACAAAATATAACCTGCAAATAAAAACGAAACGTATATGATTGCGATAACCTAGTTAAAATCTAAGCGGTTCTGATAATACTATGTATAAAATATTTGGTTGAAAAATGACGAACTGATGGATGAACAAACTTGGAAACTATATTTTATAGGTTTAAGATATAAAGGAAATAATGATGCAGAAAATCAGAATCATAATTAAATAATGAACAAGCTAGACTTATATTTTAAGCATCATAACTCATTGAATCATTTTATTTCCAACAGGAAGTCAGTACATTGGAAAACAATGGTACCATTAAAATCTTTGCAGCAATGCCGCATATGCATGTAGCTGGGACAAAGATATGGACAACAATTGTTAAAGATGGAGTTGAACTACATGAAATTATACGAAATGATAACTACGATTTCAATTTCCAAGTATGCATGAACTTTTTATAGTTTTGTTATTGTCGGGGTTATTGTACTTGAACCATAGATGTATACAGACTCCGAATCCGAAAAAAGTCCTTATAGAAGATTTTGACTCCAATTCCGGCTCCAACGTCAAACAAATAATTCAGACAAACTCATGTAATAAGTCCAAAATTGGATTAATTTATAAACCTAAAATTAAGCAAACATAGGAAGAAAAAATTAAATTAACACAATCTGAAATACGTGACCAATCCATCCTCTAATGGGAATATCCAGCAAATTTTCAACTTTGCAGTGTTTATTAAGAAATTACCCGGATTTCATTCCAGACTGCCGCTCTGACTCCTGCTCCTACCTGGCAAAACTTTACTCCAGTCCGTCACCAGTTGAAATATGGATGCTCCACCGAGAGTCGCAGTTCGACTCTGGATCCTGTATACCTCTGATTTGAACGTTATTTATCAATGTAAATGACTCAAGCTAAAATCTGCATATACGTAACTATTGAAAATGAATAACTAAAACCTTAACTTATTATTATATACCACCTATATTTACCTCTAAGTTAACTAGAATAAATTATCCGCCATATTCAGATTAGAATTTCATTCGTTGGCTTGCCGTTTTTTAATGTATATGAACTTTGCATTTTTAAGTGACAAGAATAATTACTTATACTGGTTGAAATATGACCGATGTGTTGTTGAATTTATTCCATAGGAAACTGTTATGCTGCCAAAAGAAATACCTTTTAATGCCGTGAGTAGAATCATCACTCAGTTTGTTATGATTATTTTTTTATGCTATAAAAGTGTTAATGTTTTTGTTATGTTTACGTTTAAGTTAATGTTTTGCTATAGATAATTTGCAGCTTTATTTATTTTCTGCAAACTTTGCTTCTGATATCCTTCAATACTATCTTAAAATGTTTTAATTCGCTATATGTTACTTGTTATCTGCGTTAGAATATTTGACACAATCGAATCTTCAATCATTTCAAATGATTTCCTTTGGAGTTTTCAATAAAATTTAGAAAATGTCCCCAAGTTATCCCAAAAAAGTTATGATGAATGCATAATATTTTTATTCCAGGGTGAAAGTATGATAACTTATTGCCAATTTAATACAGAATCAAGACCAGAACCAACCTTTGTGAGTATCATACATTATTGTTAGAAACTCTATATAGACATGAATCCAAGACAACAACCACGCAGTGAGATAAGGTTAACGCAATCAGTAGATTCAACCACACTCGTTCAACTACAAACTAATAATATAAACACGTGGCTTAATATAATTTGCATAATTCATGCACTAATTATCTTGCATCTATAACGAAAACATTAATTATTCCAATATTCCCACTCATGAGTTATTTTGTTCGTCAACTCGTGATACAATTAAAATGTTCAGCATTCAAGTATCGATCAATCAGTAATGCACATTGATTGTCGTAATTTTTGAAACTGTTTCTTTGGTAGAGCTTTTGTGAGACCGTCGGCGACCATCTCCTTTGTCGGACAATATACCAGCTTGATCTCCTTGTTGGACAAATTCTCTTTTACGAAATGATGCTTCACATCGATGTGCTTGTTTCGCCCGTGATGCTTAGAACCTTGCGTTTTTGTCCTTGTATATGACTGTAGCCTCTTCTTGCTTCATGTCTAGATCATATAACAACGCTAGATCATGTAAAGCACGTCACTGATCGCCACATATTTCGCTTCGGTGGTTGATAGGGTCACTGTCGCCTGCTTTTTACTGAGCCAACACACAGGTCCTCCGCATAACATTAGAACGAATCCAATGCGGAATTTCCTGTCTTGACTTGTCTCCTGCCCAATCTGCGTCAACTTATGCGCTCAGATTTACATTCCAGTCTTCGGCCTTGAACTTGATGCAGTAGTCAATAGTCCCTTTGATGTACCTCAGTAGTCGCTTCAATGCACTCCAGTGCTGAGTAACTGGGTTCGAACAATATTGACTTAGCTGACTGAGCGTGCTGGCCAAATCTGGTCTTGTTCTGCATACAAAATATAGTTGATACTTCCAACGATGGCTTGGATTCGTTGCTTTTCAATTGATTCTTCTTTGTCATTCTCCGTTAGTTTCTCCTTGAGTTCTTGTGGAGCTCCAATTCGATTGCATTCCATCATTCCTCAATTTTCGATGAGCTCATTTAGGTATTTCTTCTGATTTAGAAAGAGAAATCTTTTTCTTCGATCTCTCTCTCTTTGCAGTCCCAGTACGTATCTTGATTCTCCAATGCATTTCCTCTCAAACTTCCTTTTCAGCCTTTCTTTCTCTGCCTTGATGATGTCAGTGTCCTTTGAATTGAACAAGATGTCATCAAAGTATAGGAAAATGATGAAATATGAATCTCTCACTCTTTTGGTGTAAATGTATTCATCTGCTTTGCCTTGCTTGTAGCCTGCATATGCATCTTACAGCTAACACGAGTAACTTCATACAGGGAGGACGTGCCGATTTTAAAGGGTACCTTTTCGGATCAAACTTTCTGAAACCATTTCGTGAAATTTATTCAATGCAGAACTTTGAAAGAAATTTAGTTGCTCAGATCAATGCTTTGAAGAAAATTTCGAATATTTCTGTTATCAGAACACTGTTTTTGCTGAATTTTGGGGATACATCCAGTGTGAAAGAATATATAGATATTAGATAACCTGGCATGAAACATTGAATACCATTTATAAAAATATATGCCTGAGGAGTAATTTTAATACTGAATCTAGGCTTTGGTCAAACGAAGTACCTGATTAATGTCGTTTGTAGATTTGTAGAACACACATTTATAGAAATTGTTAGTTTTAACTAGAACGTTTTTGTCTGTTGCCTTTAACAGTTTCTTAGCTTAATCTCGATTAGAAGTGCGGTATACTGTGTGTGAGGGAAATTGAAATTGAAATTGAAGGAATCTGAAGTTCTCAAACTGGCTTACTCACCTTGTCAAAGTACCGAAGTACCGTTACCCCTCTCTTCGCTGTGGTATATTGAATTATAGTCTATCATGAAACAGTTTCAGCTTCTAACAGTAGATTTCTATTGTTAACTATACAGGGAGGAGAATCAACAAGAGAAGAGATGTGTTATACATTTTTACATTATTATCCAAGATCAGATGTTGTTGTCTGTTCATCACACGATGCTGCTGTTGGGAGAGACTTCAGTTCAAAATATGCTTCTGCAAACGCATGGTAAGACTGACGAGGCATTGACTACAATCGATAGAAATTCTCATTATTATCTATATGAAGTCCCGTATAGTGCAATACGTTTCATTTCTAATTTAAATTCCATAAACTTTTACATGCATGAATTATGAAGAATCTGCACAGCAACATACTTAATAAAATCGATTAACTGATATATTATTATAATTATTATTATTTCTATTATTATTATTATTATTATTATTATTATTATTATTATTATTATTATTATTATTATTATTATTATTATTATTATTATTATTATTATTATTATTATTATTATTATTATTATTATTATTATTATTATTATTATTATTATTATTATTATTATTATTATTATTATTATTATTATTATTATTATTATTATTATTATTATTATTATTATTATTATTATTATTATTATTATTATTATTATTTATTATTATTATTATTATTATTATTATTATTATTATTATTATTATTATTATAATAATAATAATAATGGAGTCAAAGACTACGCATTCATTTTCTGTAACTTAAAGTTTCTCGCTTTATGCGATCATCAGACAGATACTATTAATGAAAAATATATACCAGTTACTCTTATTTGACAATAGTGAGAAAAAATTTGAAAAAAGAGAAAAACTATTGTTATACTTACAATGGTTTTATCTTTACAATTACTAAGTTATATTGTTATGAATTGTTATTAGTTTCCTTAATTAAATGGCGCTGTTATAAGGCTACGTTTTTGTTTCTTTGAAATTTGATAAATAATATTTATTTTCATGCCTACATTTTGATATGAGTTCAGATTTTTTATTTAATATGGCTTCTTTTGAGCAGATGATGTGGAATTTTTCCACTAAACATAGGTGACACTTTTTTGACATATTATTATAGGGTCTGCCGGTTGCCAGAGATGACCGTTTAATCGTGTAGTCTACGTCTTTGTTTTTGAGATCCCATATATACTTTGACAATTGTGTACTTGATGATAAGTTGCTGTGTTTGAAGGTCGATATGTGCTGCGTATAACGTGTTTTAAATGTTCCTTCCGTGAGACCGATGTAGTTTTTTCCTTCTGGATTGTTCGGTGTTGAGACGTTGGCGTTGTAAATTAGACTTTTTGATTGGCATTTATTATCAAATGGGCATTTTTCTTTATTTCGACAGTTACATAAAGCGGCGTTTGTGGCATTGTTTTCATTGCTGTTAGTAATCTTTTTGTTATGGTTCTTGATTATCGTGTTCATGTTGCTAGTGCAGCTATAACTTACCTTGACGCAGTTAAAGTTGAATATTTTGTTAAGTCTGTGGGTTTTTGGGAAATGTTTTTTGATTAAATTTAAAAATGTTCGCCCAACATTTGTTTTTACGCTTTTGTTGTACGGCGGGTTGAACCAAATAGTTTTCCGGCTTCGCGTTCTTTTGTTGTTGTTTGACTGTGAAGGGCGTGGCTTGAATGACAAGTTGGTCTGGTGTCCGCTTGCCTTCAAAGCGTCTTCGTAGATAACTTTAGATTTTTCGAAAATTGAATTGTTGGTTGATAGGTCGGAGATGCGTTGGTTGATTGCGATTGGAATTTGTTTTAGTATTACAGGTGGATGATTAGATTTCGTATTAATGTAGAGAGGCTGGTCGTTCGGTTTTCTGTACGGTTGGTAAGAGTTATTAGTTAAATTGAAGGTTAGGTCCAGGTAGTCGACCGTCTTCAGATTGGTCTTTGTTGTAATTTTAAGGCCAACATCTTTGAACAATTTTGTTAACTTTTTTCGAATTTTTTCAGCCTGTGGGCCTGACTTGTTTTTGAGGACAGCTAGACCGTCATCTCGATAAAGTCCTACTTCGTTAGCGCCATATATCTCTTTTAACTTTTCTAAAATGAATAGCCCGACCAATTCACAAACCTCCGCACCGTCGTGGCTGCCCATCGTTACGTCGAACAGATTTTCGTTGCCTCTTTTTGTCCACGCCGATCCTGAGCTGAATAGCACTGACTTCCTTGCATGCATGATTATTTTTGTGTCGCTTTCCGAGATCGATGTTAAATTTTTAGCAAAATTAATGGCTTGAGTTAGTAGATTCTCCGATATTGTTGGATAAAAGTTCTCTATGTCAAACACCATAAATGTTAATCTGTGTTTATTTTCCAAAGATTTGAACCAATCTATGACAGATGACGTATTTCTCCATTGGTTTACTTTTGTCTTTTCTTTGACACTAAGGATAATTTTTTCTAAGATCTTTTTACTAACAATGCCCATTTCGCTCTTTGCCGGATTGATTAATCGGCATGTAGGATTCTGTCGAAAATTATCTTTGTGATCTTTTATTGTGATGAAAGCTTCTTGTTGGGCTATAATGTCAGTTCTATTTTCAATTTTTAATTCTTTTGCGATATCTCTCGCCTCTCTGTTGATCTTGTTTACTGTGTTCTTATTTGCCTTCTTGTAGGTAGCAGTTACGTTGTCGTGTAGTAGCTTTTCATGTTGTTCTGTGTCAACCTCGTAGATGTTTCTGGTTTTATCTGCCGGTATAAATGCTTTCGATGATGTCTTGATTTTGGCGATGTCTTTCTTTAACTGGCGTTGGAAGTGGTCGTTCACGTACCTAAATTGGATATTTCGTGTCATTTTCATTAAATCAGCTTCAAAACCTTCTAGCTCCGTAATTTGTGATGGGCAATTTCTTGATTTGAAACCAAAATTTTCTTTCGCTGGGCTGTCGTCTTTTTCGTTTGTTTCATTCTCCTGGAAGAAAAATGCTTTCCATCGCATCCTTTTGATAACGCTTTCTATTTTTGCAATTAGTTGAATTAGATATGTTTTTCTGGGTGGTACTGGTATATTTTTCATTGAATAGTTGAATGTTGTTTGTTCCATGGTTTTTGCAATGAGATTATAGTGCTCTACTGCAAGCAGGAGCGTTAATATAATGTAATAATAATAATGATGATATGGTATCTAACAGCAGTTGATATAGTGCTCGATGTCATTTGACAGAGCGTGAATAATAATAATAATGGAGTCAAAGACTACGCATTCATTTTCTGTAACTTAAAGTTTCTCGCTTTATGCGATCATCAGACAGATACTATTAATGAAAAATATATACCAGTTACTCTTATTTGACAATAGTGAGAAAAAATTTGAAAAAAGAGAAAAACTATTGTTATACTTACAATGGTTTTATCTTTACAATTACTAAGTTATATTGTTATGTATTGTTATTAGTTTCCTTAATTAAATGGCGCTGTTATAAGGCTACGTTTTTGTTTCTTTGAAATTTGATAAATAATATTTATTTTCATGCCTACATTTTGATATGAGTTCAGATTTTTTATTTAATATGGCTTCTTTTGAGCAGATGATGTGGAATTTTTCCACTAAACATAGGTGACACTTTTTTGACATATTATTATAGGGTCTGCCGGTTGCCAGAGATGACCATTTAATCGTGTAGTCTACGTCTTTGTTTTTGAGATCCCATATATACTTTGACAATTGTGTACTTGATGATAAGTTGCTGTGTTTGAAGGTCGATATGTGCTGCGTATAACGTGTTTTAAATGTTCCTTCCGTGAGACCGATGTAGTTTTTTCCTTCTGGATTGTTCGGTGTTGAGACGTTGGCGTTGTAAATTAGACTTTTTGATTGGCATTTATTATCAAATGGGCATTTTTCTTTATTTCGACAGTTACATAAAGCGGCGTTTGTGGCATTGTTTTCATTGCTGTTAGTAATCTTTTTGTTATGGTTCTTGATTATCGTGTTCATGTTGCTAGTGCAGCTATAACTTACCTTGACGCAGTTAAAGTTGAATATTTTGTTAAGTCTGTGGGTTTTTGGGAAATGTTTTTTGATTAAATTTAAAAATGTTCGCCCAACATTTGTTTTTACGCTTTTGTTGTACGGCGGGTTGAACCAAATAGTTTTCCGGCTTCGCGTTCTTTTGTTGTTGTTTGACTGTGAAGGGCGTGGCTTGAATGACAAGTTGGTCTGGTGTCCGCTTGCCTTCAAAGCGTCTTCGTAGATAACTTTAGATTTTTCGAAAATTGAATTGTTGGTTGATAGGTCGGAGATGCGTTGGTTGATTGCTATTGGAATTTGTTTTAGTATTACAGGTGGATGATTAGATTTCGTATTAATGTAGAGAGGCTGGTCGTTCGGTTTTCTGTACGGTTGGTAAGAGTTATTAGTTAAATTGAAGGTTAGGTCCAGGTAGTCGACCGTCTTCAGATTGGTCTTTGTTGTAATTTTAAGGCCAACATCTTTGAACAATTTTGTTAACTTTTTTCGAATTTTTTCAGCCTGTGGGCCTGACTTGTTTTTGAGGACAGCTAGACCGTCATCTCGATAAAGTCCTACTTCGTTAGCGCCATATATCTCTTTTAACTTTTCTAAAATGAATAGCCCGACCAATTCACAAACCTCCGCACCGTCGTGGCTGCCCATCGTTACGTCGAATAGATTTTCGTTGCCTCTTTTTGTCCACGCCGATCCTGAGCTGAATAGCACTGACTTCCTTGCATGCATGATTATTTTTGTGTCGCTTTCCGAGATCGATGTTAAATTTTTAGCAAAATTAATGGCTTGAGTTAGTAGATTCTCCGATATTGTTGGATAAAAGTTCTCTATGTCAAACACCATAAATGTTAATCTGTGTTTATTTTCCAAAGATTTGAACCAATCTATGACAGATGACGTATTTCTCCATTGGTTTACTCCAATCGCAATCAACAAATTCCAATCGCAATCGGTTAAACAAATCCAATCGCAATCAACCAACGCATCTCCGACCTATCAACCAACAATTCAATTTTCGAAAAATCTAAAGTTATCTACGAAGACGCTTTGAAGGCAAGCGGACACCAGACCAACTTGTCATTCAAGCCACGCCCTTCACAGTCAAACAACAACAAAAGAACGCGAAGCCGGAAAACTATTTGGTTCAACCCGCCGTACAACAAAAGCGTAAAAACAAATGTTGGGCGAACATTTTTAAATTTAATCAAAAAACATTTCCCAAAAACCCACAGACTTAACAAAATATTCAACTTTAAGTGCGTCAAGGTAAGTTATAGCTGCACTAGCAACATGAACACGATAATCAAGAACCATAACAAAAAGATTACTAACAGCAATGAAAACAATGCCACAAACGCCGCTTTATGTAACTGTCGAAATAAAGAAAAATGCCCATTTGATAATAAATGCCAATCAAAAAGTCTAATTTACAACGCCAACGTCTCAACACCGAACAATCCAGAAGGAAAAAACTACATCGGTCTCACGGAAGGAACATTTAAAACACGTTATACGCAGCACATATCGACCTTCAAACACAGCAACTTATCATCAAGTACACAATTGTCAAAGTATATATGGGATCTCAAAAACAAAGACGTAGACTACACGATTAAATGGTCATCTCTGGCAACCGGCAGACCCTATAATAATATGTCAAAAAAGTGTCACCTATGTTTAGTGGAAAAATTCCACATCATCTGCTCAAAAGAAGCCATATTAAATAAAAAATCTGAACTCATATCAAAATGTAGGCATGAAAATAAATATTATTTATCAAATTTCAAAGAAACAAAAACGTAGCCTTATAACAGCGCCATTTAATTAAGGAAACTAATAACAATACATAACAATATAACTTAGTAATTGTAAAGATAAAACCATTGTAAGTATAACAATAGTTTTTCTCTTTTTTCAAATTTTTTCTCACTATTGTCAAATAAGAGTAACTGGTATATATTTTTCATTAATAGTATCTGTCTGATGATCGCATAAAGCGAGAAACTTTAAGTTACAGAAAATGAATGCGTAGTCTTTGACTCCATTATTATTATTATTCACGCTCTGTCAAATGACATCGAGCACTATATCAACTGCTGTTAGATACCATATCATCATTATTATTATTACATTATATTAACGCTCCTGCTTGCAGTAGAGCACTATAATCTCATTGCAAAAACCATGGAACAAACAACATTCAACTATTCAATGAAAAATATACCAGTACCACCCAGAAAAACATATCTAATTCAACTAATTGCAAAAATAGAAAGCGTTATCAAAAGGATGCGATGGAAAGCATTTTTCTTCCAGGAGAATGAAACAAACGAAAAAGACGACAGCCCAGCGAAAGAAAATTTTGGTTTCAAATCAAGAAATTGCCCATCACAAATTACGGAGCTAGAAGGTTTTGAAGCTGATTTAATGAAAATGACACGAAATATCCAATTTAGGTACGTGAACGACCACTTCCAACGCCAGTTAAAGAAAGACATCGCCAAAATCAAGACATCATCGAAAGCATTTATACCGGCAGATAAAACCAGAAACTTCTACGAGGTTGACACAGAACAACATGAAAAGCTACTACACGACAACGTAACTGCTACCTACAAGAAGGCAAATAAGAACACAGTAAACAAGATCAACAGAGAGGCGAGAGATATCGCAAAAGAATTAAAAATTGAAAATAGAACCGACATTATAGCCCAACAAGAAGCTTTCATCACAATAAAAGATCACAAAGATAATTTTCGACAGAATCCTACATGCCGATTAATCAATCCGGCAAAGAGCGAAATGGGCATTGTTAGTAAAAAGATCTTAGAAAAAATTATCCTTAGTGTCAAAGAAAAGACAAAAGTAAACCAATGGAGAAATACGTCATCTGTCATAGATTGGTTCAAATCTTTGGAAAATAAACACAGATTAACATTTATGGTGTTTGACATAGAGAACTTTTATCCAACAATATCGGAGAATCTACTAACTCAAGCCATTAATTTTGCTAAAAATTTAACATCGATCTCGGAAAGCGACACAAAAATAATCATGCATGCAAGGAAGTCAGTGCTATTCAGCTCAGGATCGGCGTGGACAAAAAGAGGCAACGAAAATCTATTCGACGTAACGATGGGCAGCCACGACGGTGCGGAGGTTTGTGAATTGGTCGGGCTATTCATTTTAGAAAAGTTAAAAGAGATATATGGCGCTAACGAAGTAGGACTTTATCGAGATGACGGTCTAGCTGTCCTCAAAAACAAGTCAGGCCCACAGGCTGAAAAAATTCGAAAAAAGTTAACAAAATTGTTCAAAGATGTTGGCCTTAAAATTACAACAAAGACCAATCTGAAGACGGTCGACTACCTGGACCTAACCTTCAATTTAACTAATAACTCTTACCAACCGTACAGAAAACCGAACGACCAGCCTCTCTACATTAATACGAAATCTAATCATCCACCTGTAATACTAAAACAAATTCCAATCGCAATCAACCAACGCATCTCCGACCTATCAACCAACAATTCAATTTTCGAAAAATCTAAAGTTATCTACGAAGACGCTTTGAAGGCAAGCGGACACCAGACCAACTTGTCATTCAAGCCACGCCCTTCACAGTCAAACAACAACAAAAGAACGCGAAGCCGGAAAACTATTTGGTTCAACCCGCCGTACAACAAAAGCGTAAAAACAAATGTTGGGCGAACATTTTTAAATTTAATCAAAAAACATTTCCCAAAAACCCACAGACTTAACAAAATATTCAACTTTAAGTGCGTCAAGGTAAGTTATAGCTGCACTAGCAACATGAACACGATAATCAAGAACCATAACAAAAAGATTACTAACAGCAATGAAAACAATGCCACAAACGCCGCTTTATGTAACTGTCGAAATAAAGAAAAATGCCCATTTGATAATAAATGCCAATCAAAAAGTCTAATTTACAACGCCAACGTCTCAACACCGAACAATCCAGAAGGAAAAAACTACATCGGTCTCACGGAAGGAACATTTAAAACACGTTATACGCAGCACATATCGACCTTCAAACACAGCAACTTATCATCAAGTACACAATTGTCAAAGTATATATGGGATCTCAAAAACAAAGACGTAGACTACACGATTAAATGGTCATCTCTGGCAACCGGCAGACCCTATAATAATATGTCAAAAAAGTGTCACCTATGTTTAGTGGAAAAATTCCACATCATCTGCTCAAAAGAAGCCATATTAAATAAAAAATCTGAACTCATATCAAAATGTAGGCATGAAAATAAATATTATTTATCAAATTTCAAAGAAACAAAAACGTAGCCTTATAACAGCGCCATTTAATTAAGGAAACTAATAACAATACATAACAATATAACTTAGTAATTGTAAAGATAAAACCATTGTAAGTATAACAATAGTTTTTCTCTTTTTTCAAATTTTTTCTCACTATTGTCAAATAAGAGTAACTGGTATATATTTTTCATTAATAGTATCTGTCTGATGATCGCATAAAGCGAGAAACTTTAAGTTACAGAAAATGAATGCGTAGTCTTTGACTCCATTATTATTATTATTCACGCTCTGTCAAATGACATCGAGCACTATATCAACTGCTGTTAGATACCATATCATCATTATTATTATTACATTATATTATTATTATTATTATTATTATTATTATTATTATTATTATTATTATTATTATTATTATTATTATTATTATTATTATTATTATTATTATTATTATTATTATTATTATTATTATTATTATTATTATTATTATTATTATTATTATTATTATTATTATTATTATTATTATTATTATTATTATTATTATTATTATTATTATTATTATTATTATTATTATTATTATTATTATTATTATTATTATTATTATTATTATTATTATTATTATTATTATTATTATTATTATTATTATTATTATTATTATTATTATTATTATTATTATTATTATTATTATTATTATTATTATTATTATTATTATTATTATTATTATTATTATTATTATTATTATTATTATTATTATTATTATTATTATTATTATTATTATTATTATTATTATTATTATTATTTATACGTGGATTTCGTTATTGCGGAGAAAAAGTATTTTGTATTTTAGGCAATGTATTAGCTCAGTGTGATGCGAGAATGGAATTCCTTGTTAAGCAAGACATCCGAAGCATGATAATGATACAGCCCCGATACAGATTCATGTTCATTGAATATATGGCACGTTGTCTGTTGAATAATACACGGACTTACGCACAATAAACCATAAGTTAATTAAATTCATAATAGATTAACAAATCAAGCACACATCAACATTGCAAAACTGAAATGCATGCAATATAATGGTGAAAACTATTACGAGGTAAAAGATGACATGCTAGAAGAGCAAATTATTAACGTAACGTCTAGTAGGCGTCGTCATTTTCGTGTTGTATTTGTTGCTATTTAGCATTACAGTTCTCTCAACATTTTTTGCTGATATTTGGCTCCTCGACATTTTCTGAGTTCATCTGGATCAAATTTTGACACTGTTACTTTGATGTTCTTAGGGGTTTGTATAATTGGACTGGAGTATCATGGGATAGTTCTAAAACAGATGCATTGAAGACAATATTGAATGAAAAGGAAACCGATGGTGTTTGCACTATTGACAGAAATGGAACATTTGTAAGTATACTATATTACTATCAAACTGGGTCTAGCAGTACGGTTATATTATTTGAAGTAATCAAGTATATAATCAAATCAATAGAAATAAAGCCAAGACTAGACGTTGTCTCAGTTACTCAGAGTTTCGTGCGATAGCCGTCTGATGAGAGCTATCGCGCGAAACTCTGAGTAACGGAGACAACGTCTAGTCTTTGACTTTACTTCTTTACTACTCTGCATATCCACATCGAGTACTCTATTGATGCTTTGCCACCAATAAAGTTATTAATAACACATCAGTGTCATCAATAGAGTGCTCGATGCGGATATGCAGAGCAGTATAGAAATAAATTCAAAGACTATTAGATAAAACCATCCGATGAGCGCTATCGCGCGAAACTCTGAGTAACGGAGACAACGTCTAGTCTTTGACTTTACTTCTTTACTACTCTGCATATCCGCATCGAAAACTCTATTGATGTTTTGCCATCAATAAAGTCATTAATTAAATCATTATAAATCAATGTATTTTACATTCAAAAACATGATTACTAAATGAGAAAAGGGCTCACCAGGGCGTGTACTTCTTCTCACCTAGCTACAACAATTATTATTATTAACTATTATAACTTATTAACAGAGCCGAACATTCCAAATACAGCATGAGTATTAAAATCCGAGAAAATATGGGTCATTCTTATTGTATCCATCTCTTCAATAATGGACAAAATGGAATAGAAAATTAGTTGATTGTAGAGTATCACAAATTCACAACAATTAAAATTTGAAAATGTTGGTTTTTGTCCGTCACAATTTCTTTCAGGTTAACATATTCAGCACTGATCACATTCCTTATATCGAATTTATTAATGGCGTGAGGTCTCAGGCATCCTATAAAACAGGAATCGAGAATCAATATAGCGTGAAACGGAAATTTGTCATGTTTTTCACCTATATTTTGTTTAAAAGGATAGAGGAAATCAATTCTCCTTGCGAAATTGGTAAAAATACGACCAAAATAATACTTTTGCCATAGGTTAGGTCAAAAAATAACCGGATTTTTTCTCCGTGATCTGAAAATTAAAGCCCTTAAGAAACTCTCCTTCTCAGGCCGTGTTTCCTTCTCCGCGTTGTCATTGATGTTTGGAATTAAAGCTAAGCTGAGGAAATTTACATTTTTGAATCTTATCGAGTTTATTGTTAAAGCCGTCGTTAAAATATAGCCTCTTTACCAAAATTAAACAAATACGCTATAGGCTTAAGAATCTCAGGTTCAAGAAGAAAGCACAAGGAGATATACTTTATTATTTGAATATAGATTATGGATGTATATCAGTAGATTAATTTTTGTAGTCTAGTTGAAATAAATCGCCTGATGATCTGCACCTTCTGGTGTGAAACTTAAAGTAGCATAATTGCAGCATGTTTCAGTTTTGACTCTCATTCTATAGATTTATATCTTATATATATAAACATGAAATTGAGTTGAAATTATTTTGATTTGGATCATATAAAGGTCAATCCATCTATTAGATTTCTTAATCGGATCATCTGATTATTTTTCAGTCTTATCTGAAGGATACAATCACCAAACCAATGATCAGTTCTCCACTACAACGCCCAATGTCAAGATGTCAGCAATCAAGTTACTCTATCAGTTACGTTTCAACGTCGTATTACTCGAAAGTTACTTTATTAGTTAATATTTTTGTAACATTAACTGCATATTATTGTTAGTCAAACTGACTCATTATTTCGTTGCTAAGCTATTCAAGGTTGTTAATCATTGTATGATTGATCAATGATTATGGACATTTTGATGCCATATTATTCTATTTTTATTTATGCCACAGTAGTAATAGAAACAGTCAATGTACAGCATGTGTAAAAACATTCCATGCTCAATCAGCGAGCATCTTTACAACATGTGTTAATTACTTTTGTCTAATATTCGCCTAATGACTATACGTGCGTTTTTTTACTTCAACTTTCAACCTTGTCGATTGAGCCTTGAAAAATTTGAAAGTTTCTACTTACACTGCCAAACCTGCTATAACGGTCACTTCTACACAGTAGTAGTCGGCCTTGCAATGCCTGTCTAAATTTGTATTTTCTGTTGATTCAACCATGTGTATAACGGCCACCTGCGTATAGTGGTCAATTTATCTATCTATCATAGCTGGCTGTTTTATGTACAGTTTTTACCGTATCAGTGATTAGAATAGCTGAAGTCGATATTTTGAATCATTTAAATATAGCTGCAATTAAATGCATAAAATTGATCAGCGGTCTTTGCCCTTCGTCTTCGAATACGATGCATTATTCACTGATTCACCATTACTTGTTTCTTGAGAAATGGCATCCACTTTTCAACTTTGAATCCGCAGGGTCCGATGGTCAATTTTATGCCTTACCAGACTGTAGCTTAACTGCAGGATTAATTTAAGGGTATAGTTGATGCATGAAGCGGAAAACCAACTTTACGTAATTCTTGACATTAATTTGATGAGAGATAATTGCATGCAAGAAAAGTTATACTTTAACTGCGATACAGGATAAGCAGAATTTCAGGATCAAGATAAATCAAATGATTTGTGAATAGAGGAACACTCAAATCTTTTTCAAATTCTTTAACAAGTTGAATTTAGAGAAACAACACTTATCACTAGTATAATAGATTGGAGGTAAGCATGAATAAGTTATAGTAACTTTGAAATGATATTGAAAGATCTAATCCTATACGAAGCGGCCACAGGTAGAGTGAAGTACAGGAGCATGTGGCACAGGTCTATTGTAAGAAGTAAGATTATATGCAGTTTTGTAAGTGGGGCAGTACATGTTGTTTCCCATGCTATATGATAGAATTCTCATGAGACGATATATGCTCTATATTTACTACAGTAACATTGTCGATCTTTGTTTTGCTCGTGAAAACATGAAATTTTAGGGTCTTCATTCTCATTTGTTGTGAAATTTTACGGTTTTCCTCTATTCTTGAAAATGGCACACCACCGTCAAAAGATTATCACCAAATATACCCCCCACCCCCCAAGAGATAGGCGAGAAACTAAAATTAACTTGGATTACGAGCTATCCAATACCTTGGATTTATTTGTAAAAATCTATTGAAGATATTTTTCAGGCAAATAGGGAAATTATACAGTCACATAATTTTCCCAGGGGGGTAACTTCCATACTTTTGGTATATGGGGACGTTCAAAAATTAAAGGGCCACAAAATTCTGCCAAAATTCCATTTGAACAACCCCGGCAAAGCGCAATGGAAGTTACCCCCGGGAATATTTTACAGTCACACTCCTTTAATAATTAAATTGCTGATTTCTAGAATCTCCCACGGCTTACAAAGGTAATTGTTCTAGAAACCAACCTTATGCTATAAATGCACTGATAAAAATGAAAAAATTCAACAAAAAAGTGCTTTATCTCGATTGAGCATAATTGCTGCAATAGCATTCAAGATATAGCATATACGTACACTAATGCAACCAGCCTTGGAAATTTTGATAATTTTGATGAAAGTATCCCAAAATTTGTAAACAAATTTGAAATACATAAACACCATAAATCAGCATTTGATTATTCAGATTAATTTCTTTACAAATGATATTCAAAATTGTTTAAAATCCCACAAAGAATAATACCAATTCGAAATGGTCCCTGTATTTCTTTGTATAGGAGTTACCCCCGGAATTTAATAGGTGACAACACACTGCTGGAGGTTAACATCACCTACCACAGTTTTATGCTGTATTTGCTAAATTTTTCTCGACACCGACAAAACAAGCACGGAACTGATTGTATATATGGTATTGAATATGACAATGTATTCCTTACCCTTATTTTTAATTAGCTATGTAGCATGCTTGTCTCTGGCTGCTTCATATTCAAATCTTCGTGTTGAATATGATCACGTAATGTATTTAGATGAGAGTGAAAAGTATCAGTTATTATGGTCAGTTGATCATGATAAAGGGGTAGTATCATTTGCTACTGTTGTTAATACAACAGGATGGGTTGGTTTTGGTATTGCTAAAGGATTATCGGGTAAAATGGCTGGATCAGATATTGCTATTGGTTACGTATTACCTGATGGAACAGGGCAGCTTGTCGTAAGTAAAAGTTATGCATAACCTCCTTATAAATAATTAAGTTTTACTTCATGGTTTGAGAGGATTATTAGCTTTAATAATTTTTGACTCATGGTTACGAAGTATCCTTGAGTCCGCTTGAGTCTATATATTTTTTCTGATTGTTTTACTATACTTTCTTTTTACTTATTTTCAACTCTTGTTTTATTGTTCTATTCTTAATATCTATCTCACATTTTTTTATTCTAGTCGATTAAAAGTCGGTTATATTGGTTTGATTAATTTTCTTTTGCTTTGATTTGTTTTGTTTTAATTTATTTGATTGTTTGATTTTATACTATTTTATTGAATTGAATTTTTGTTTGTTTTATCTGTAGTTTTACATCATTCGATTGGATTGATTTTACTTTATTGAATTTGATTTGATCTGATTTTTCTTTGATGATTTGATTTCGTTTGATTTGATTTGATTTTCTATTGAATTTGATTTCATTCGATCTCTTTTGATTATTATCATTCGCCATGAGTCCGAGTGTAGCGAAGCTATTTTTTTATTTTTGTTAAAGGATCGGCACGCCACTGGTAATACATTACCGAGAAGGGACCAGAAACAAGATTACCTCCTGTTAGGTCATCACGAAATAAATGGCCAAACCATTTTGAAGTTTAATCGATCAATCGAAGCTTGCGACGAAAATGATAACAGCATTCAGGTACAGTTTATACTATATAGTGATGCCCTCTGTGATAAAAATAGAGTGTAGTAGACTGGGACAATACTAAGAAAATGTAAAACGTTGTACCATAAGCTTGTATCATAGGAACCATAGTAGTAACACATCCATAGGATTTTGACCACCCCACCTGTCTATCATGTGGCGCTCAATCACAATTAATTCACGCTCAAATGGAATATAATAACTCTCGTTCAATTTTCAATTACAGTGGCGTGCTAGCCTGTGTGAGACAAACCTATCTTTGCGAAAGTGTGAACACCGTGTTTACACTTTCGCCAAGATAGGTGTTACTCTGCACGCAGGCTACGTCGTGCTAGCTAGAACATATATATATATAGAAGTGTTCATATCGCATTTTATTGCCAGTGTTTCAATATTTGCGCCATTGGGATGTATTGTCACGGCCGTAACTATATTATTCTGTGACAAATGTGAGTCAAAATCGGGGAGTAATATTGGGTTTATCGGGGGTAACCATTCCCCCCTCACACACATGATTTACGGCCGAGGATAAAGTTCTGGTTTTCCTGCTGAGTATAAAACGGGTTCTGTTGTTAAATATAAGCCGAATCTGCAGAAGCATTTCAACAAAGGACAGAAACGTAAAATATGCTAAGCCTTCTAATGCTAATGTACTATTTATCGTATAGGGTGGAACAACAAAATTAATCTTTGCATATGGTCTTGTTGATCCTAACCCAAATGATGACACATCAATTGCATATCATTCAAATCGCAGAGGTTCAAGAAGTGTCAATTTATTAAATTATGCTAAACATACACCTACGCTTACCACTGGAAAGTATATTGATCTAAAAATGAATAATGTTAAAGTTCCAAAGAAACATACAGTTTATTGGTGTACTACTGCAAAAATTTCACGTAATCAAGTTGGTGGAGGAAAACGCCATATTACAAAGGTAGAATTTAAAATCAAGTTTGTAGAATGTAGATTCATACGTTGAAGAGATTAACTTCGTGTCGCTTACCAGAGATCCAATTATACAGAAGGATCAAATGTCTTCAATGAAAAACTCAAACGCTATCGTGACGTCACAGGAAAACGGTTGATCTTCATTTCAAAGTAGAAGCAGGGCCGTCCCTAGTATGGGGGTATTGGGTTGGGGGCGTGACATCATCTCTGACTACTTGATGATGTCTCCAGTCGGCAAAAGAGGTATATAATAATGTGATGTTCGCTAAGTTCTAAGAGTAGAAGTAAGAGATAACTTCAACTTTAGGTATTTTACAGGACAGACGAAAGAAATTTTCGGCCCCAGGGGATCTCTTGAAAACATGGCCCGAAAAGTTTTCCGATATTGACTTTAGGTCTATGACAATTTAAACATCAATTTGTTTATTTACTTCTGAAAATGCTATATTCTTGCTGCTACAATAGCTAGTGTATTGTTCATGTAATTTCATATAATCGTTCATAACTTATTTTCGTATATCTTTTATGTAGCTTATAATTTCCTTCTTTGATATATTTCTCCTCTCACAGATTGCCCCTGTTGTACAACCTGGTAATGAAGGCCTTGTTCATCATCTCCTTATATATGATTGTGGTTCAGAAATGATGAATGATACACATTTGGGTGTCAGTTTCGAATGCAGCTCACCTAATATGCCACCAGAGAAGATGGCTTCAAGGTGTCGGTCTCAGGGAATCCTCTACGTTTGGGCTATAGGCGGAGAGGTAAATGAAAATCTAGATCGAGTCCACTGGCAGGTTATTTTGAAAATAAAATACTAGAATCCTAAACGAGTGGTCTTTGGATTCTAGATCATTCATAACAATAGGACAATACAAACATGTAGCAATGTATACAAAAATTATATTTACTTGATATCGGGAATCAATTTTAAAAGATCCAATCCAGGAAAGTCATTTATTTTCGTTCTTTTCTATAGCCGTTCGTTCTTCCAGATGTTGCTGGTTTTCCAATTGGTGAAAATGAAAATTCGTACTACCTTCTGGAAATGCACTACGACAACCCGGAGGTCAAAGAAGGTAGATTCCTATGATGTTTTTGTATTGTAGATACTAACAAATGCAAGGGAAACATTTATCAAAATTTGTTTATAGTCCGCACTTTTTTGTCTGCTTACTCGTTCGATATTTGTTTGTGTAATTAATTCATAGTAAGGAAATGAATTTGGCAGTTAATAGGAATAACATAATACCATTTGTAAAACATTTACAATGCAGAGACAATTCGAATAACTTTATAGTCTACATTTAAACAACAAATAACTAGATGACGAAGCAACACATTCATGTGAACTATTCCATGGATTTAGAGTTCTAGACGTAAAGAAATATTGTCTAAGGTGGTAGCAATTCACTGGCGAAAGTGTTCTGATTCTCTTCGAGTGTCATCCAGTATCATGTGTACAAGGTGCTATATCTACGTAACAATTAAAACAACTTTAAGAAAAAGCATAAATCAAAGGCGTCTATACTCTAAAGTTGATGATGATGATGATGTTTGTTAGTTTCATTTATTGTCAATATATCCAAAATAAATACAGGATGTGTGACAGGTTTGTAAGATGTAGTCTTATTTATACATATTTAATTAAGTTATTTACATGACTACAGACTAGATAATATCATCAACATGACTTTCAGAAAGTCGCTTTTTTAATGACTTCGAGATAAATATCCCAAGTCTTCTTGTGATTTGGGATGATGCTTTGCTAAACAAAACCTTTAACTGTTCTTTGGTGTCAATCTGTCTGAAGTTTGTACACTTCATCGTCAATATAGTTTTCATGACACAATTTGCATGTTTGTTCTGGGTATGGATTGTCAAAGTATCTACCAGTCTGAACCCCGAGTTTATGTGCACTAGTTCGTAGTTTAGTTATTGCACGCCTAGCGGAGGCATTTGGTATTAGTAGGTAACTTTGAAATTCAAAATGTTAATAAACATTTACATAAAACTTTAATTGATTGGATCTGTTTAGGCTGTTAGTGATTAAGTTTTAAATGTTTCAAAGTATTTGTCAATTAGTTCTTCTTTAATTGTATTGATTAATTTTTTTACTCCATTTACTAGCAGTGTCTTCGGATAGTATTAATAAATGGTCTATATTGACCTCTGACAAAAAGGATTTAGCTTTTCCTAGCCAAGATGTTGGCGAGTTATCGAGCACTTGCTCAGAAAAAGATTTATATATAATCGTGCTTCGATCGGAGTTGATCAGTCGTAGCAAGTACTTCAATACAGTGACTTTAATGTCTATCTGCAGTGGTGCAATGTCTAGATCTCCCCTTACTGCTAGGGCTTTGGTATTTCCCTTTACGTTCAGCATTTGGAGCATGATTTTTCTTTGCAGTGCTTCCAGTATGTTGTTCTCTACTTCTCTTCACTAGTAATAGTGTCTCCCCAAATATCGGAAGCATATAGAGCAGAATTGGTTTAACAACGGTATTATATAGCGTATGATGGATAGCAACATAGTTCGTGGGGATCCCTTCAACGAGCGCCAGCTCATGTTCCAGGCCTTTTCACCTCTTTTACATAGCTCTTTTATATCAAAAATCTGTTTCATGATCTATGGAATATGAATCCAAGATATTTACAACTATCAGTGCAGGTAAGTTGTTTCCCGTCTATACCAAATTGTGTGAAGGTCCCGATGGTTGTAATTTGGAAACCACGATACATTTTGACTTGTCGTGGTTGACATTTAGTTTCCATTTGGAACAATATTGGGAAGTTATATCAATACAGTTTTGAAGCCCTTGTGGGGTGGAAGAAAAAAGAACAATGTCGTCTGCAAACATCAGACAGTTTAAAGGTTGATCTAGCAAGATAATAGGATCAGAGAAAATTACATGTGATGGTTCTGGAAAGGTCATTTACATAGATATTAAAGAAATTTGGGCGAAGCATGCAGCCTTGCCTTAACCCAATGTTTGCTGTGATTGCTTTGGTTAGCTTTTTGTTATGGATAATGAATGCAGAATTGTCAGAGTACAAACTTTTGATCGTGTCATAAAACTTGCCATTGATATTGAGTTGCTCTAGTTTTTCTAGGAGCCTCTTTTGGCAAACAGAATCAAACGCTTTTTCAAGTCAATGAAGCAGGCATATAGCTTTTGGTGGTTTTTTGTATATTTTGCAATGATTGTTTTTAAGTAGAATAAATGGTCGGTTGTTCGGCGATTTTCTTGGAAACCGCCTTGTGTTGTGTGAATTAATTTGTTTGTTTCAAAAAAAATGGTTTAGTCTTTCGGTATGAACGATACAGAAAAGTTTGCCGAGGATGCTTGTTAAGCTTATTCCTCTATAATTAGAAGGGTGGAGCAAGTCGGCAGATTTGGGAATTGGTAGGATCATAGATTCTTTCCAAGCAAGAGGGAAAATACCGCATTGTAAAATGTAATTGAAAGTTTTTTGTATATTTGTAGGAATTTATCAATCGTACAATGAATCATCTCTGATAGGACACCGTCAGTTCCTGGAGATTTTCGAGTTTTCAAAAGTTTTAAAGACGAAGATGATGATGATGAAAGATTGCACGTTCCAGTACTTGAATGTACTTAACATGACACAGATTCGAGACTAGTGAGCAATTTTCTAGTAGATGTCGAACGTTCGTCGTATAAGCCACATAGCTATTATATCTGGGTTGAAGGAATAACTACTTTCGAATAGTAAAAATGAACGTCGACATGTTTGGGAAGCTATATAAGAGCAGTGTCCGCTAGGCTTTAGGTTAGAGGTAAGAATAACACCTAGATACTTGGTCTTGTGTTGAATTGATAAAATATCATCTCCAATTTGGTAGGAACAATTATTTTTAATAGTTTGTGCCAAACGAAACAACGCAGCAGTTATGATAAGCAACAGTCAAAAACCAGCAATCAGCCTATCGAAAAATGTTTTCGAGGCTGTTAACAAAGTCAGTAATGAGATCAGAATTTCGAGGGTGATAATGTAAGACCTTCGATAGCATCAGTGATATCATTTATGTAATTAGAAAAAGTAGTGATCCGAGTAGTGAACCCTGCGGGGACCACTTTTTACAGGTAGAAAGGAAAAATAATCATTCTCAAGATAAACAGACTGGAAACCCGGCCAGTCAAAAAACAATTAATCCAATGTAGTAGTTCATAATCAATGCCAATGGCTTTCAATTTAATTAATAATTTGAATGGGAGACTGCATCGAAGGCTTTGGCAGAGTCAATATAGGCAGTTAGAGACATTCGATTTTTATTCGTTTATTTGCATCGGCTGTCAACCCATCTGAGGTGACAGGAAATTTGGAACGTGTCGTGTCGACCTTTGAGAGAAATTCGTAGCGAACAGCAGAAGCAATTAAATCATTTTTATATAGATAGGCAAGCATTGAATTCAAGATGACTAGCTCCATAACTTTTCATGCAACACATGTCAGTAAAACTGATCGATGGTTGTTGCAACGTGAATGATCTTAAACATTGGACACACATATGCTGTTTCCCAGATAGAGGGATCTTTCCATTCAGCATTGGAAAAATCAAAAACGATTGAAAACGGGATTAATTGCAATGTTGGTATAGACTTCAGATATAATGCGGGGAAATCATCAGGTGTCCTAGATGTTTTACTTGGTAGTTGATTAACTGCAGACATAATTTATTCAAAGCCAAATTAGACAAAACTAATTGATTGACAATTTTGCTGCTTTCTACAAAAAAAGGGAGGAAATGCCATTGTCTTTCGTGAAAACCGAAGAGAAAATTTGTGTTTTAATTTTGTTGCCAATCAAAGATGCAAATTTCCTCCAGCACTAAGCAGAACTCCACACAGGCAATATGGGGAATTGTTAAACAATCCTAAATTGATCCTAATCACAATCATCATGATCTCTTTGAGCTCAACAATTATCAATTCGGCATAACCTTAAAACAAAAACTTTTATCCTAATAACTAATTTATATATAGCCTTGTATAATAATAATAACAAAAATTTACTTTATAACCATTTATGTTCAAGTTTTAACAACCTTATTAGACATCAAGAAACAGTAGCAACATAATTAAAAGTAAAAAATGTAAATATCTATAAATATCAATTTCTATAATGTAACAAACTGTTTATGTTTCTCAAATATACTACATCCTACTACGAATACTACTAATACGGGGAAATAGCATCGATCACTAAAAGGATTCCAATAGCACGGTCAAAAATCACAATGATGATCAATTTATTGTCCAAGGAAGGAAGCGTCTTGCACAATTTAAATTGCACAAATATCGGAATAAACGGTACATGACCGGATTAATTTTTGAATAAATACATCTAAGTTGACCAAAACCAATAAAGTGTTTTTCTCAACACCAATCCTGTCTCAGACTGAAGCTCTAGTAGACCAATCGGCTAAGTTTCGAGTGGGTGGTCACGTGGCATGTAGTGGGTGTTTACAGTCGGATGAATGAATGATACATACGTTTCTGCAGTTATCAAGTGGATCTAATTTCGTGTTATTAGAGGATTTATTTAATTTCCAAGTTCAGAAAAGTCTTTCTGTGCATAGTTGCTTACTCGACATTGTAGCCTGTGTGTTTCATGTCTTATTTATTCTCCTGGGAGAAAAATTACAGGAATTAAAAGGTGTAACATTTTCGCCGCAAGATCAGCCAACTTTTAGCTGTGAATACATTACTTTTTGGGAATATTATTACGTTTAAATTCTGGAGTTATGCATGGAAAACGAAGAATCACAATTGTAACACTTTTTAGATGGAAAGAGCGAAGGAAAAGGATAATTCAATAAGGTTAAAAGGCAAACAGAAATTTGCTTTGAACGCTACATTTTGGCTCCATTTTCTTACTCGTTTTCCTTCTACGATGATTAACATATGAGCTCTATGCTATGTGAGAATTATTATATAAGCACCAAAATAATATAATTCACGACAATTAATTGAAACTATGGTATATGATGCGTTTTATGATGATATGTACTGTCTATAACAGACCCTGGCCCCTTCGAGAAATGCAACTATGAAAGTTTAACTTCACATAAAGCTATGAAACTCAAATTACTTGTAGTCTTGTCGTCTGACTACAGTTTAATGTATTGCCTGGCTTCAGAAATATATGGGTTGCCGTGTAAAACGCTAACAGTGTCATAACTCTGGTGAAAAGCTACACGAACTAAATCTGATTTTCCGTGAAGAACTCAACTGTATAATTTGTTTGAAATCAAATGTATTTGTAACTATAACATTGAAATAGTATAATTCCTGTCAAATTTATGGTATGTGTTGTGAAGTATATATGATACTGATATGTTTTAAGTCACAATGAAATTGGATTTAGTAAGAATTCAATTGGAATTCACTTGCAGTTTGCCTTTTTTGTAACCGATTTATCTATAGGTTTATTTTCCCTACATATTTTGTGTATTGTCGTCGTAGTTATTATCATAATGAAAATTCAAATGTAAACAAACTAAAACACATATATTTATATGAAAGTGAAAAAAATAAGACGTGTTATCTTCTGATCTTTAGTTGAAAATTATATAGTCAGAAATTATTATTGGAAAATGATTTGGAATAGAACTTTATCAAATTTGAAAATAAACCAGTGTTATGGAAATTAAAATGCAATGATATATAAAATATCCTGGTAATTACAGCCAGTAATTGTTATAAGAAAGTACATGACTGTAATTAATGAAATAAAATAAGATTTAAGGAAATAATAAATAGTTTCCCATTCTATACTTTTTCAAAAGTCAATTGAATCTAATGTTGAATATTGAATAACCGCGTTCTGAATAATGAATAATCATTAAGAAAATTTCGTACTGTGCTGGTGTTGTTAGGTAAAAGTGAATGTAAAAGGAGAGTTCTGGGACAATGGGTTCTATACAAATTCAAACAATGAAACTAACAATGAAGCTAACTTTAATGACCTCGTTGAAGCTAACAATGAAGCTAACTTTAAGGAGAGTTCTGGGACAATGGGCTCTTTACAAATTCGAACAATGAAAATAACAATGAAGCTAACTTTAATGACCTTGTTAAAGCTAACAATGAAGCTAACTTCAATGAGGTGATTAAAGATAACGTTCAACAATGAAGCTAATAATGAAGCTAACTTTAATGATCTCATTAAAGCTAACATTTAAACAATGAAGTAACAATGAAGGTAACTGTAATGAGGTCAAGAAACAAACAAACAAGAAATGAATTCACTGAATATTTTAGATTATGGAAAATGAACTATTACTGTAAAAATATTGTAAATAATCAAAATAAATCTAACCCTGTACAAATAAATAAACTGAACATAGATGATCAATTAGTTACTGATAAATCAATAATCGCCAATAAATTCAATTCTTATTTTTTAGATATAGCTAAAAAATTTAGCAGACGCCATCCCAATCGTAGATAAAAATCCAATCACTCTTGCAAATAATTATATCAATTCAATTTCAAATTCTAATCTTCTTTCAAATCAATTTAAATTTCAACCAATAACAAATACTGCTGATACAAAAGCTCTCATTTATGAATTACCAAACAAACGTACCATAGGTGTTGATAAACTCGAAACCAGGCTCCTAAAACTCAATGCGCATAGTATACTATCTCCAAACCTTACAAAAACAATTAATTTAGATTTGAAAAATGGCCTTCTTTCCTGAGGCTTTAAAACATCTCAAGTAATTCTTTTGCACAAAGGAAGTTCGATTGTTGAGAAAACAAATTATAGACTATATCGATTCTTCCTATAATCTCGAAGATCTTGGAAAAAGATTGCACATAATCAAGTAAACCAATATTTACCATCTAATAATTTATTAATTGAATTCCAATCTGGCTTCCGTAAATATCATTCTACTGACAGTAGTATATTATGTTTTTCAGAATTTTGTTTTGATATTATCCAAAATCGCAAATTTGTAGGTGTAGTCAGCATAGACTTAAAAAAGCATTGGTAGATATTTATATACTCCTAGATAAACTTAAATTATATCGAAGCGATGTAAATAGTATAAACTTCTTTAAATCTTATTTGATAGTTAGGAAGCAATTATTAATGTAATTAATAAAAATCCAGATCCAGCTGTAATTAAGCATGATGTTCCCAAAGCGTCAATCCTTGGGCCATTTCTCTTTTTAATTTATATAAATGACATTTGTGTTACCGTAAAGAATTGTAAATTAGATCTTTATGCTGATAACACTCTTAAAAATATAACAGAAATTGAAAAACTAACACAGGATTTAAATAAAATATGCATGTATTTGGCTGTGTTCAAATAAATTGAGTTGGAATGTATCTAAAACTAACTCGTTGTTTGAATGTTAGCATTAACGAGGTCATTAAAGTTAGCTTCATTGTTAGCTTCATTGTTTGGATGTTAGCTTTAATGACCTCATTAAAGTTAGCTTCATTATTAGCTTCATTGTTTGAATGTTAGCTTTAACGAGGTCATTAAAGTTAGCTTCATTGTTAGCTTCAATGTTTGGATGTTAGCTTTATATGACCTCATTAAAGTTAGCTTCATTATTAGCTTCATTGCTGAACGTTATCTTTAATCACCTCATTGAAGTTAGCTTCATTGTTAGCTTCAACGAGGTCATTAAAGTTAGCTTCATTGTTAGTTTCATTGTTCGAAATTGTGAAGAACCCATTGTCCCAGAACTCTCATTTTACTTTTACTGAGTGAAACAGAATTTAATTTAGGCAAACCGACGCGTGATGAGCTGACAAGGAATGTGAACCTAGTAGATTAGCACAACACCCAATGTTTCTGTCCGTAGTTCTACTGCATTTTTGTTTTGTTGATAAATGCCAAAGCGAGACGTTTCGTTACGATACATTTCAGCGTTCAACTGGATCCTGTATAAGAGTAGCTAAATTAAATTCTATTTTTCTCTTGATCTTCTATTCTATAAATACTGTATACTTTCACGTTTATTTTAAATCTACTTTCTTCCTTTTGTTAAAAATTTGTGGTAGCTTTTCTTGAAAGGAGCAGCGTGTTTCTATTGAGAATCAGTGCTCGTTCTAATTTTTACAATGACGTCATTTCAGGAGAATTTGCATGTGATCATTATTTTGATGTCAAAAGAGACAATGTATTTATTCTATTGTAAATTAGAAATCGGTTATCCGTGTTAAGTACTCTGATACGAACAGTTTGGGTGCTATGAGACACTTAAGAGTCTGGAATTACTCGCCTGGTGGCTCGTGATTTTGTAAGCCTCTTTCGTGCCTCATTACGCACCCAGCCTGTTCATATCAGAGTATATAAAAGTGAACACCGTTTTCTAATTTTTGTAATATAAATACGAACGTTTACATGTGTATTTGTGTGTACAACTTGGTATTCTCGCCTCTGCCCATCAGGGGTTTATGAATGCTATTTTACATGAGTAATGTTTTAATGATCTTTACATCTTTTTAGAACTTTGATAAGATCAATGTCTTTGCTGCATTCCCACATATGCATACTACTGGTGCTGGTCTTGTGACAAAACTTGTAAGAAATGGAAAAGAAGTTGTAGAAATTATTCGAGATGATAATTATGACTTCAATTATCAGGTAGGCATTGTCATAATGCACAATACAAGAGAGGTATACTGCATAGGTATGTCTAATCTATATGGCAAATTCCGAATCCGAATCTTTCTTGGAATAGAGTGTGCATAATTTTGTTTGCTTGGCATTGAAAAAGTTTTTATGGGAATTTGAAATATGATCATATTCTATGCAGTATAGGCTATATACGTTAGTCAGCATTGGAAGTACAATTTCCAAATATCGACCTTACAGTTCTGTTACTTTTAAATAAACTTACAATATAATAAACCGTACTTTATTAAAGATAATTAGAGGACTCGACGACGTTATTTAAAGGGTTTCCATGGTGGTTATAATTCTCGTAATCCTGGATAATTTTTTCAACTTATCGTTTGCCCGAACTGAGTCATACAGGCACGAAAAGTCAAAAATCTACACGCAAATTTGATTTTGTAACTAAATTCATAACTTTTCATGAGAATGTTGGTATTATTTATCTTTTGAAACGTGAAAAGTGATGATACAAATGTTTCCTTTAGTAATCTGGAGCTCCTGTTTCCTTACTACCAAGTTGATTTTCAAAATCCGTTTCTTATATGGACCCCTTTTAATGAACGAAAGTTTCGCCACTTACAACTCGTCAAATTGCGGCATATCAAAGCGGGACTTATAGATCAGTCAACAGGATGAGTGAGTCCTGTGAATTGGAGATATTTCAGATATTCAGCAATGTAGCCTAACAGTAACCAATCGTGTGATAGCCACGAGCTCAGTGGAAGCATGCTATTGGCATCAAGCACTTTATACCACTTTATTTTTGTTGTTTTCCTCAGCAAACTCATATGTTACCAAAAGAAGTTGTTGTTAATGGGGTAAGAAGCGTCATCTTACATTATATAAATATTACAAATATGTCTTTTTAAGCGAACTATGCATACTATGATATAACAGGACACACATTGACAACATTGATACATCTCACTGACGTGTTTATTCTGTATAAATATTCGTAATAAGTTAAATAAAATAAATATTATTAAATACGATGTTACTCTGCGGGTTTCGTTTTCAACCTTCGTGTCTGACTGATGTTTTATTTTAGGGAGACAGTATCATTGTCGACTGCATATTCAACACCGAAGCAAGAACTGCTCCAACTTTTGTAAGTTAGAATTCTAATTTGGTCATACTAACGTCCAATTCCCACCATTTACATTCTGATTGGTGAGTTGTGATTTACACCAGGTCAAGGCTCGGTAGTAAGAAATTAGGACGATGCAATAAAAATGTTCCTAATATTATAAAATTTATATGCCATGTATAATACGTCATTGAATTGTATCACATCTTACCAGTGTCAAACAAATAATTCAACCTTCTAGAATCACAAATGATTCTACCTTCTAGAATCATAGAACATTTTTCAGTTTTTCTTTTGAATTTTTATTGAGGTTATGTCTGAAAGTCAGGATAATATCAATTTTCTTCTGATTTTGCGTAATGGTTGTGATGAAATAGCAGTTTAAAAGCTTGCAACAACAATATTACTTGATTAACATACAAGTTTATTTGAGACCAACATTTCACAGCAATACGAATCTCCTAAGCGTGCTTTACCCGTCTTTGTGATTCTAATTTTCCATTTCTGTATAGGGTGGCCAATCAACAAAAGAAGAAATGTGTATATCTTTCTTGCTGTACTATCCTAAAACTGATGTAACTACCTGCTATTCAGAAAATTACCATGTTGGGATGAATTTTAGCAGCAAATATGCCAAGAAAGAGGGGTAAACATGATTATGTTTATATTGATATTAAATTGAGCTAATTAATAATTTGAGTGCATAAGATTACCAACAATGAAAATGAAATCAATGAAATAACAAATCCTGTGAAAAAAGCTTAATCTGTCTCTAATTAAGAAAGACTAACATTAAAAAAATTTAATTTGGTACGAAAGAAATGTAAGTAAGATTGGAGACCGGTGACCTTCCACAATATAAACAAACTTGATTCTGAAATTTCCCCTTATTTTAGAAAAGGGTTATAACACGCTTTCAAATGTTTTTATTCATCTCGAAGACTGGTACTTTCAACATTTCTCTTGTTGTATATATGAATACAAGCTTGCTTGCTTGTGTATAAGTTTTTGCTTGTCATTAAAGAAATTTGTTGTTACGAGCAATTGATGTTTTGAATTGTCCACATTGTCTAATATCACCCTGCATCATACCACCTCCACAAAATCGTTTTTCCACTTTCCATTCTCCAATCAAATCTTAATATTATAATTCCGTTAAAATCCCGTTTTTCATCCCTACTTTTATAATATGAATCTAACAACTATATAAATCATATCAATTATATAATCAACTGGAATGATTGGCTTGATGATACTTTGATATGATTAGGTATAAATACGACTGGAGTAATGTTAAATGGACCGAAGATATGACAGCAGAATTGAAGAAAATCCAAGAAACATCCGTTAGGAGTTCAGCGTGCACTTTTGTTAAAGGAACTAGGAATCACGTAAGCTATAACATTCCCTGTGAAGTTTTTGTGATTTTTACATTCCTTTATTTTTGTTGCTTTTAATATACTAATATATATATATTTTTCTTCTACAATATTAATAGAATTGTTATTATAGTGACGAATTAGATGAAATTTTTATTTTCATATTAATCAAATAGCTAATCATTCATTAAGTTCACGAACGCAATGAACGATATTCTTTCTTACATGCAGTTATAGAATTAACGGTGGTCCTGCCATCCATATCAATTTGTTTTTCTCATTTTATTGCAGACATATTTAACTGAAAACTTACCTAAGCCAGTCATTCGAGATCCATTACCTCAACCTAAATCGAGATGTCAAAGTGATACTGGTTCCAGAAGTCTTAAGCTGCAAGCATCCTTTGTTGCAGTACTAGGGATGTCACTTGTGCCCTTGATATTAGCGTTGTCAAGTTAAATTGTATTATACTTGTACGCTAACATTATGTAGTCCTATACTTGAAAAGAAAATATTTTTTAGTTCAATCCTGCAATCAACCTTTTATTGTTCATATAAAATGTTACATTATTATAATATGTTATATCACCTGTAGTGTTTTACTAATTTCATACTTTGTACGTTCAAGATACATAAACACAATAACAAAATGTTAACTTCATTTTTTAAACGTCAGCAATATAGGCACAATAAGTTAAAAGATTTTTCCCAATGATGAAATATTGAAGATGAAAAGATGAAACGAACAGTATACGATAAAGGAGACAGATAAAGAATGGCAGTAACGCTTAAGGTCAACCTCTCTCGAACCAACTCTCTAAACGAAGCTCGACACTAGATCTACGCGGATTGCAATTCGATCATGTGCAAGAGTCATTATTCCCAGGGTCAGGGTAGGGTTAGGGCCCAATCACTGGATAACCACCCGTTCGAGTTAAATTCATTTCTGTTTCTTGAACTTTTACCGGTGTAGCTCATTAGGGGTGTTTCTGACTAGCGTGCAGAACATGCTGGTTGAAATATGCAGGTTCCAATAATACGCATGCGTTGCTATCAATGAAATCAAAGAAGTACCATAGTCAAGTATCAAGTACTATAGTCGTCTTTTGCATTACTGCTTTAAGACTCTTCCGATAGATAAATCTAGATTATCAGCCATTTATGCAAGATGAAATGCCATGCTATAGACTGGGGTACTGCATAATTGTCACGTTGGGTTGGAGCTCTACCTCTACATATAATTATCAATGTGGCGAATGCCATTTTGAATATTTAAGGTGAATGGTAAAATTTTAGATAGATCATTTGTATATGCTTAATATTTCAATGCATGATTTAAAGAGTAATGGTGAGACGGCACCACCCTATCAAATGCGCTTCTACCATTTTTATTCTGTGTACCCTTTTAAAAGGGCCTATAGAAAATCTGTATCCATTTTCTTTCTGAGAAACGATGTTAAATTTACACATGAAATACACACGAATAATTCAATTGTATGTACTCTAAAGATTGTGTTTGTATTTTAAATTTTAGATATAGTTGACAGATCAGGCATGCGCCTAACGTACACTTCCAACTCCGTCAATATGATGCTGGTATTATGACAACAGGTTTAACAATTGATGCAAATCACATCATTACTACAAGACAAAAGGCGTGGCATAATTATGCATTTTGTTATTTTATTCTGTTCAAAGGTATGTCATTCATTTACCATTCATTTACAAGGGGAGGGGGAACTTTGTATAATGTATATGTTGGACTTTTGGTATACCACAGTGATTTGTACGGTATCTTTTCAAGTTCCCGAGGGGGTGTATCATCCATTTACGAAGGGGCCCGCTTTATGACGACAAAGTCACAAGTTGTGTGGTTTGTGTAATAGACTTAGATAGGATTAATTACGCGATGTTACGTTTGATATGGCGTAGCTCTGTAACGGTAATCTATTTTTCTCTCCCACAAAACTGTGGTAAGGAAGAGAATATATCTCAAGAGTAGCAGAATTCAAGATGGTTTAATTAATGATTTTAAAATTCCCGAATTTGAAGAAAATAGAAACCAGAATATGTTTCATTCGAAGCGCGTGTTATTTATATTATATTTTGACATATTTTCTCACTTATATTTAATAACACGCATCGAAAAACTCTCTGGTGTGACCAGTGACCACAATAGCTAGCTAAGTAAAATTTATTGTTGCATGTGCCCTAACTGAAAATGGAGTATTCTTCTGAGGGAAATGTTTGGTGGGAATTTGGGAAACGCTATAATAGCACAACAATCGTCGGTTTTTTAATCTTGGCCGACTGAAGGCTCCATTTTCACTTACTATGGCATTAGGCTCAATCCTAGCCGTTTTCACAGAAACAAAATCTGTCCATACTTTTTTTCGTCTAACACTCTATATAAAGGTATTTTGTGTGAAGTAGCTGAATAAAATCTATTGAAACGCTCAGTCGAAAAAATTTCTCGTACCCTTCGTAGGCTTCGTTATAACCATTTTTAACTCTATCTGCAAGCTGTTCGTGAGTAAATATTTCTACAAGATATCCTTTTCATGATCTAAGTGTGAATATAAACTGACTCGATTTGGGCAGGCATGCACAGACGACTTTTCCTCTAGATAGTAGGTACGGCAAAATATTTATTGTACTTTTTAGTATTTATTCAAGTATTACTAAATTATTAAATAGACATTTTTAAATTATTATTTCAACTTTTTTTGAAGTTGATATTTGTCTAGTAAAACTTAAACCATATAATCGTATAGTTTATACCACTGTAGATAAATATATTATACTCAATAGTCTAACAAAGTGTTCATCTGTTGGGACTGTTTTGCATTCCAGGCATTCAATTATTATAAAACTATTGAAAATTCTTCACCACATTACACTGTAAACTTCTATACAATATCGGAAAATAGTACAAAAATGATAGAGGGCTCGGACCTTCTTATTCATGTTTGCAGCTGTATGCTAGAACTACGTCAGCAATGCAGACTCTATACTTTTTCGGTTTTGCGGTATATCTTCATTGCATAAATTATTATCCTCACTATCAACGTTATCTGATTTACAAAATTAGGGTTTTGCAATGTGAAGTCTAGTTCCTGACTGTGGATTATACATACGCCACCAATTGTTTTACCAGTCTAGTACTCTTTCCGTTGGCTAGAAAGTAGAAGATGTTATCATCATGTCAGTTTTTAGGTCATGTCAGTCATCATGTCATCTGTAGTTTATAGGATGCTGTAATACAGTGCAGAAGTTACTTTGCACAAAATGCCTTTCTACGGTGATGTTAAATTAGATGGACAGATTTCGTTTCTGTGAAAAGAGGACTATAAAGCCGACGGTTATGGTGTTCTTATAGCGTTTCTTATAGCGTGTCCATACATTATGATTTTTACCCTCAAAAGAATATTCCACTTTCAGTTCAGACATATGCTTACAACAATAAATTATACTTAGCTAGCTATTGTGGTCACCAGAGAATCTTTTGATATGTGTTAAATATGTGTGAGAATGATATGTCAAAATATATAATCTGTATCGCGCGCGATACAAATGAAACATATTCTGATTTTTATTTTCTTCAAATTGATGAACTTTGAAATCATTAAATCATCTGAAATTTTGCCACTCTCGAGTTTATATGTTCTTTCTTACCTCATTTTTGTGGGAGGGAAAAATAGATTGCCGTTACAGAGCTACGCCATCTCAAATGTAACATCGCGTGATTAATCTGATCTAAAGTCTATTAGAAAAACCACACGACTTGTGACTTTGTCGTCATAAAGCTAAATCCAATCCCTTTTTTTCCTCAGCGACATTTGGGTCAAAACACCATTTTGATGGCTACAATGGCCCACAACTGTCACGGCACATTAAAAAATAAAACGCTGCAACATGTTGAAAACGTAAAAAAACATTCTTGATATTAAAAATCAAGCTGTCACACATTGTTTAAAAAATATAAAATAGACACGCAAAATAAATGCGTTAAACATCATCCGAAAAACGAAAATCACCCTTCGCTGTGAAAGATTGATGTCACGATTTTTTATTTAGTTAAGTGTGTGCGAGCTGTCTTTTTTTAACAAAGTTTGCCGTGGCATTTGGCAAAATCCAAGGCAAACTATAATAATCATTATCATCATCATTTACTCAGGAATTCATTTTCACAGGACTCGTGAATATTTGATTACAGCAAATAAGTCGCGACCGTGATTATCAATGTATTATAGTAGTAGGAAAAAGAGAGTTCTGGGACAATGGGCTCCTTACAAATTAGAACAATGAAGCTAACTTTAAGGACCTCGTTAAAGCTAACAATGAAGCTAACTTTAATGAGAGTTCTTGGACAATAGGCTCTTTACAAATTCGAACAATGAAGCTAACAATGAAGCTAACTTTAATGACCTCGTTAAAGCTAACAATGAAACTAACTTTAATGAGATTTCTGGGACAATCGGCTCTTTACAAACTCGAACAATCAAGATAACAATGAAGCTAGCTTTACTGACCTTATTAAAGCAAACGTTTAAACAATGAAGCTAACAATGAAGCTAACTTTAATGACCTCGTTAAAGATAACTTTCAAACAATGAAGCTAACAATGAAGCTAACTTTAATCACCTCGTTAAAGCTAACATTCAAACAATGAAGCTAACAATGAAGCTAACTTTAAGGATATCGTTAAAGCTAACATTCAAACAATGAAGCTAACAATGAAGCTAACTTAATAAGGTCATTAAAGCTAACATTAAAACAATGAAGCTTACAATGAAGCTATCATTTTAAATGAGTTCATTAAAGCTAACATTCGAACAAGCATCATCATCATCATCATCATCACCACCATCATCATCATCATCATCATCATCATCATCATCATCATCATCATCATCATCATCATCATCATCATCATCATCATCATCATCATCATCATCATTTATTCAGAAGACCTTTAAGTTTACATCAAACTTGTTTTCAAAGGATTGATTAGGCTATACACTACAACATACATATATATAAGCAGGAAATAAAACATTAACAAAAGATAAGAAGTATTTAGTATTTACACAATGAAAAATAGAGAGCTAAATAAAGTTTTATCATTCCATCATATGGTTCTTGAAGAGACATTTAAAACCCTCCTTTTTGAGACTCCCGTCATTGAAGACGTTAGATCATTCCATTTGTGAGAACCAGCGTATTGAAATGAATGGTGAATGGGATCGAGTGCTGGTGGTATTTGGATGTTTGAAAAAATTGGAGAACAGAGGAGGAGCAAGATTAAATTTAATTTTATGGGTGAACATAAATTGGTGCGATGTTATTCTGCCTCTGATTGAAAGCCAACCAAGTCGACTACTCATCTCAGAGACAGAAGTGCGATAGTCACAACGAAGAACTGCTCTCATCCCTCTGTTTTGTAATCTCTGGAGGCGATCAAGATGTTGCTGTTTGCTGTTCCCTCATACAACAACACAGTAATCAAAATGATGCAAAATAAAAGAATTGCAAACTAAGGAGACTGTGTGTTGGGGGTATATAACGTCGAGTGTATTTCAATACACTGATGCCTATTGATCACTGATACACTGATCACTATTTATCTTGCTAGTCATGGCATTGATATGGTCATCGAATGATAGGCACTGATCAATATTAACGCCTAGATATTTTGAAAGGGTTACATTATTATTATAGTCATTATTCACAGTTTCACTAAAGATTTGCGTCGGAACTTTGATTTTTTAGATTTAGTTTAGTACCTGTGACCATACAGACGGTTTGTTTTATATACATTCAAACTCAATTTATTTGAACACAGCCAAATACATATATTATCTAAATCTTGTGTTAGTAGTTTTTCAGTTTCTGTTATATCTTTATTGGCAACGTATAGAAGAGTGTTATCAGCATAAAGATTTAATTTGCAGTTATTTACAGTTTCACAAACGTCGTTTGTATAAATTAAAAAGAGAAGCGGCCCAACCTCTGTGAAAAAACTTCATGAGTTCATGAACGTGAAATTGCCCAAAAGTTCATGAACTGTTGATGAACTCATGGATTTTTTCCGCAGGGGAAGGATTGACACTAGGGAACAGCATGTTTTATTACACCTATATCTGAATTTTTATTAGTTACAGTAACGATTTGCGCTCTACCTATCAAATAAGATTTAAAGAAGTTCATACTCTTTACATCGCTTCCATGTAATATAAGTTTATCTAGGAGTATATAAATATCTACAATATCAAATTCCTTTCTTTATAAGTCTATGCTGGCTATACCTACAAGTTTGCGATTTAGGATACTATCAAAACAAAATTCTGAAAAACATAATATATTACTGTCAGTAGAATGGCATTGACGGAAAGCAGATTGGAATTCAGTTAATAAATTATTAGATGGTAATATTGTTTTAATTGATTAAGAGCAATCTTTTCCAAGATCTTAGAGATTATAGGAAGAATCGATATAGGTTAATAATAATTTGTTCTCTCAACAATCGAACTTCTTTTGCACAAAGGAATTACTTTACCGGTTTTTACAGCCTCGGGAAAGATACCACTTTTCAAAGATAAATTAATTATTTTTGTAAGGCTTGGAGATATACTATGCGCAGTGAGTTTTAGGAGCCTGGTTTCGATATTTTCAACACCTATGGAACTTTTGTTTCGTAATTTATAAATGAGAGCTTTAGTATCAGCAGTACTTATTGGTTGAAATTTAAATTGATTTGAAAGAAGATTAGAATTTGAAATTAAATTGATATAATTATTGGCAAAAGGGATTGGATTTTTACCTACAATGGCGTCTGCTAAATCTTTAGCTATATCTAGAAAATAAGAATTGAATTTATAGTCGATTATTGATTTATCAGTAACTAATTGATCATCTATGTTCAGTTTAGTTATTTTTACAAGGTTAGATTTATTTAAATTATTTACAATCTTTTTACAGTAGTACTTCTTTTTACATAATTTAAAATAATTAGTGAATTAATTTCTTGTTTGTTTATGCAATTCAAAATAATTAGCATCATTGGTTCTAACAAATACTTTGTGATAGTTATGTCGTTTATTCTTCAGCATCATAGCATGGTCATCTAAATAAATATTGTGTTTTTTTATTTTATCCTTATTTTATTTCAAGGGCGCAAACTGGTTAACGATGATTGTAAAAAAAACAGTCAGCCACGCATTATATGCATCTTTTATATTATTGATATAAGATAAAATGAAGCTACAAATTTTAATGAGTTTATTGAAAAGTATCAGTAGAACGAAGAATCCATATAAATAATATGGCGCAGTGTAAAGCCTATGATTGAACACCCTATGATGAGTTGGAAAGCGTTAAAGCAAAATTGAGCTCTATGGATGAGAATTTGTTTACAAAAAGATGCAAACAGTGGAAAAATGCAGACCAGGCCACCTTGAGGGCAACAGCACACATCGATTGTCAATCCTTGGATGGTTATTATATCATGTGTCAGGAAACGGTGGCAGGAAAAGAGGATGAAAGTAAACTGGACGTCATATATGTTACACTCAAGTGAGATCATCGAAATGATTCGAACATTGGTTTTTATGCGACCTGGTATGCGACGCTCAATGGAGATTCACCAGAGGGAGATGTGTCAATTTCCCATTCTAGAGAAGGAGCCTCCAACGATAATGTACAAGGTGAAGCAAGATGACGAAGTGACATATAACGTTTTGACCATGTGGTTGCAAATCTTGGGAGCGTGCCCGAAAGCGATTGGCAAATGAAAAATCGCCTGGTTACGATTGAAATAATTGCCAAAGAGGTAGTAGCACATGTGAATGAAATTATACGAGACTTGTGTTTTGGTTGTCAGCTCGATCCTCAAGCAAATAGTCAGCCAGCCTGATCATGATGTGCGTTGTATGAGTTTAGAGGAGGGACAGTTGCGAATTGCGTTTGATCGAGCAATGGCCAAAGTCAAAGTCAACTTTCGTTTGGTCAATTTTGAAAGGCGAAACAGGATGAAAGACATCATTTTTGATGTATTAGAATACTGCAAAGACTTGTATTACACTGTAACAGATATTTTATAAGGCTATTATTGGCTTGTCCCTATTTATGAAAAGGCAAAATCATCTCATGAAGGAAGGTGACCCAGACACTCACAATAACATGAATAATAATAATGATACCGAAACTAAATCTGCTTAATCTTCTTAGTTTTGCAAATGTAAGTAGATTTTAATTTTTTTGTAAAATATGAAATGATTTGAAAAATTAAAATGAAAAATCAATTGTATATATATATATATACTAGCAATGAGTTTGGTCCATAATGGACCTTCTATGATAAAACTTTCAGATCACTTATAATTAAACAATTGACTAAGCTTTCTATCGCTGTATAATACGGAGTATGAACTCTGGAGGAGAACATGAGACACAATACGCATTGAAACGATGTAGCATTAATCAATACATCTTAATCATTCCTTTAATAAAAATTTAATTTATTTCACATCAATTGAGTCGATTGAAATGTATAATTTAACGTAGCTTTGTCTACATAGAAAAACTTTATTTTATGTGTTGAAAGGAAGCCAGAACACATTAATTATTATAAATTACAAATACTCAGTCAAATTTCGAAATCTGAAACTATCCATAAAAAATCACTTCAAATCCGATCAGATCCGAAGACCTAAAATATTAACCCGAATCTGACCCGACACGATCGGATCGCGTTCGGTTCGAATTCATAAATCTTTATTGCAACTTCTAGTATGGGTCTATGACAGTGTTTTAAAATAATATACTTCATCTGATATTTTATTTGATATCATTGCATTAAAAAATTCAGAGATTTTGAAAAATTTCATACGATCGATAATCTAGCGGGCAGCCAAATCGAATTCAAATTGAAATCTCCAGAACAAAAATATTTTGCTTTGAATTTAAAAGCTGCGTGTAAATTGTTTGAACAAGTGAAACTTGAAATTGAATCAGTTTTATGATAATTAAAACAATACGAAATACTGAATTACATTGAATTACCAGTATAACTAGGCCAAACAAAATATTTTTTTGAAATCAAAGAAACGTAGACCTATTTCATGTAGTGTTGATATCAGCAATACATATAGCGCGGCACAAACGCTATGAAAATTAAAGAGACTTTAGGTCTTAATTCAATTTATTAAATGAAACAAAATGCCGTTCATTACTTTTATCAAAATCGAGATATAAAAAACATTTCACTTTTAAAAAGGCTATTTTGATACATAATTTGTGAGAACACTGAGCAAACAATCTGTTTTGAAATGAATAATCTATCGCGGGGCTTAAAAACAAATTAATTTGCAAGAATTTTCAAATTGACGTTGGCGTTCGACTAATTCGAAAAATATTCAAAGTTCGAAGAGATTATCTGTCTACAGTCTAAAATTATAGAGTTTAGAATTAATCAAGGCATTGCACAAAAGTATTTCTATAATTTATTATTTAATATAAAAAACGAATCATTTGGTTTTGAGCAGCAGGGCTTTTATTTTCAGATTTTGCTTCCATAATTAAGGAAGGAATTATAGGCATTGATTAAAATTAAAATTTCATTTTGTTGACTTGCTATACGAATAAGACACAGTATGTTACTACAGTTTCGAGAATAAAAATAGCGATGTCTTGTTATTATCTTTGATCAACATTTAATAAAGTTAATTTCAGGTATATCAAATTTAACAAAGTTAAATTGAATTGAGCGTATGATTTGTGATAAATAATAATAATTATAATATTTTCAGCGTTCAAAAATTTTGCTTTGAATTTAAAAGCACAAAAACATAATTCAAAAACATTTTTAAATAGTTAATACAGTTTGGATGAGTGTAACAAACCTTGTGTTACAAAAATAAAAAGTGAAAAGGTTGCACGAGATAATCGATCATAGCAAACAATATTTATTAAAATGCAACTTACCATTTTCCAAATGAGATCCAAATAAAAACTATACGAGCGGCATAATCTCCCAACAACATTTAAATACATAATAGCGGGTTCTCTGAGTTAATACACCAATCAATAATAAGTTAACAACCATATTTTATCGAAGGAGAATGTACGCCCGATAAGAATAAAATAAAGATTGTCTTTTATTCGAAATAATTCTGACAAAAATGATCATTTCATATCGTGATCAAATGCATGGTAAAGTAGATTCATTTTCTACATAGTAAATTATCCTTTTCGTCAGACATCATAACATGAGCATTTAAATATTACCATCGGCTATGGTATTTTATATCTTTGAAGCTGCACTAAACATTTCCACTCTATAAACCATCGTGTCCGTTTCAATAAATTCTGAATAAATATGCATATCACGAATCTGGCAAAATGAGTTGTTTTCGTTTTTCTATCAAAATAATTAATTTATTCATAATCGTCTTTCCTTTCATTCGACATCTGTAATGTATTATAAATAGCGCGTAGAAATATTGACAACAAGATGTAACATAATATCAATATCGAATTAGTATAGCGATTTATTATAGAATTTTATTTCCTTTTAAAAGAATGTTGATGCTATTAGTCTGGAAAATTTGATAACAAGAAGCACTATGAGGTCAACATTTCACATCTTTTGTTTACTTTTAAAATTTTATTTTCAACGAACTCTTAGTATTTTGATAGACTGCCATGAAAATCACAGGCCTACTTGCTGAGATTGCAAAGATCAAAAATATATAGGCTCATATACTATCATATCATAATATTATCAGATTATATATATAGTTTGAAATCAATACACGCGCTGTCGCCTTCTTCAGTAATACGTTGTCGAAGCAATAGGTTTGTTGATTAGTACAGTCAAGGCGCGTACAACAGTAAGTAAGGGGTTGGATCATTGGTTAATGCTATGGTATTACAATATTAGGGTCGTAAGTTCAAATCCGCCATTCAGCAGTTTTTATCAACGATTTTTCTGATTTTTTTTTAATATGAAGCAGTAAATCATTGTTAATTAACAAAAGATATCGTTTGATCATGTTAATAACAGAAATTAGTGGACCATGTGTCTTGTCGAAGCTAAATTAATTTAATACTGAATATATTGCATGCAATGCCACGAGTTTGACCGGCCACATCTTGACGGCGTTATTTTGTGAACACCATATTAGTGTTGTATATATTGCAATAAAGATTTATGAATTCGAACCGAACGCGATCCGATCGTGTCGGGTCAGATTCGGGTTAATATTTTAGGTCTTCGGATCTGATCGGATTTGAAGTGATTTTTTATGGATAGTTTCAGATTTCGAAATTTGACTGAGTATTTGTAATTTATAATAATTAATGTGTTCTGGCTTCCTTTCAACACATAAAATAAAGTTTTTCTATGTAGACAAAGCTACGTTAAATTATACATTTCAATCGACTCAATTGATGTGAAATAAATTAAATTTTTATTAAAGGAATGATTAAGATGTATTGATTAATGCTACATCGTTTCAATGCGTATTGTGTCTCATGTTCTCCTCCAGAGTTCATACTCCGTATTATACAGCGATAGAAAGCTTAGTCAATTGTTTAATTATAAGTGATCTGAAAGTTTTATCATAGAAGGTCCATTATGGACCAAACTCATTGCTAGTATATATATATATACAATTGATTTTTCATTTTAATTTTTCAAATCATTTCATATTTTACAAAAAAATTAAAATCTACTTACATTTGCAAAACTAAGAAGATTAAGCAGATTTAGTTTCGGTATCATTATTATTATTCATGTTATTGTGAGTGTCTGGGTCACCTTCCTTCATGAGATGATTTTGCCTTTTCATAAATAGGGACAAGCCAATAATAGCCTTATAAAATATCTGTTACAGTGTAATACAAGTCTTTGCAGTATTCTAATACATCAAAAATGATGTCTTTCATCCTGTTTCGCCTTTCAAAATTGACCAAACGAAAGTTGACTTTGACTTTGGCCATTGCTCGATCAAACGCAATTCGCAACTGTCCCTCCTCTAAACTCATACAACGCACATCATGATCAGGCTGGCTGACTATTTGCTTGAGGATCGAGCTGACAACCAAAACACAAGTCTCGTATAATTTCATTCACATGTGCTACTACCTCTTTGGCAATTATTTCAATCGTAACCAGGCGATTTTTCATTTGCCAATCGCTTTCGGGCTCGCTCCCAAGATTTGCAACCACATGGTCAAAACGTTATATGTCACTTCGTCATCTTGCTTCACCTTGTACATTATCGTTGGAGGCTCCTACTCTAGAATGGGAAATTGACGCATCTCCCTCTGGTGAATCTCCATTGAGCGTCACATACCAGGTCGCATAAAAACCAATGTTCGAATCATTTCGATGATCTCACTTGAGTGTAACATATATGACGTCCGGTTTACTTTCATCCTCTTTTCCTGCCACCGTTTGCTGACACATGATATAATAACCATCCAAGGATTGACAATCTATGTGTGCATCTAACCCTGTAAAAATAACTAAACTGAACATAGATGATCAATTAGTTACTGATAAATCAATAATCGACTATAAATTCAATTCTTATTTTCTAGATATAGCTAAAGATTTAGCAGACGCCATTGTAGGTAAAAATCCAATCCCTTTTGCCAATAATTATATCAATTCAATTTCAAATTCTAATCTTCTTTCAAATCAATTTAAATTTCAACCAATAAGTACTGCTGATACTAAAGCTCTCATTTATAAATTACGAAACAAAAGTTCCATAGGTGTTGACAAAATCGAAACCAGGCTCTTAAAACTCACTGCGCATAGTATATCTCCAAGCCTTACAAAATAATTAATTTATCTTTGAAAAATGGTATCTTTCCCGAGGCTTTAAAAACCGGTAAAGTAATTTCTTTGTGCAAAAGAAGTTCGATTGTTGAGAGAACAAATTATTATTAACCTATATCGATTCTTCCTATAATCTCTAAGATCTTGGAAAAGATTGCTCTTAATCAATTAAAACAATATTACTATCTAATAATTTATTAACTGAATTCCAATCTGGTTTCCGTCAATGCCATTCTACTGACAGTAATGTATTATGTTTTTCAGAATTTTGTTTTGATAGTATCCTAAATCGCAAACTTGTAGGTATAGCCAGCATAGACTTAAAAAGAAAGGAATTTGATATTGTAGATATTTATATACTCCTAGATAAACTTATATTACATGGAAGCGATGTAAAGAGTATAAACTTCTTTAAATCTTATTTGATAGGTAGAGCACAAATGGTCACTGTAACTAATAAAAATTCAGATATAGGTGTAATAAAACATGCTGTTCCCAAGTGTCAATCCTTCCCCTGTGGAAAAAATCCATGAGTTCATCAACAGTTCATGAACTTCATGAACAGTTCATGAACATCTTTTGTGGGTTCATGAACAGTTCATGAACAGTTCATGAACAGTCACAAAGAGTTCATGAACACTTCATGGACCGGTTCATGAAATGGTTCATGAACCTGAGATTGACCAAAAGTTCATGAACAGTTCATGAACTTTTGGGCAATTTCACGTTCATGAACTCATGAACTTTTTTCACAGGGGTTGGGCCGCTTCTCTTTTTAATTTATACAAACGACGTTTGTGAAACTGTAAATAACTGCAAATTAAATCTTTATGCTGATAACACTCTTCTATACGTTGCCAATAAAGATATAACAGAAACTGAAAAACTACTAACACAAGATTTAGATAATATATGTATTTGGCTGTGTTCAAATAAATTGAGTTTGAATGTATATAAAACAAACCGTCTGTATGGTCACAGGTACTAAACTAAATCTAAAAAATCAAAGTTCCGACGCAAATCTCTAGTGTAACTGTGAATAATGACTATAATAATAATGTAACCCTTTCAAAATATCTAGGCGTTAATATTGATCAGTGCCTATCATTTGATGACCATATCAATGCCATGACTAGCAACATAAATAGTGATCAGTGTATCAGTGATCAATAGGCATCAGTGTATTGAAATACACTCGACGTTATATACCCCCAACACACAGCCTCCTTAAATTGCAATTCTTTTATTTTGCATCATTTTGATTACTGTGTTGTTGTATGAGGGAACAGCAAACAGCAACATCTTGATCGCCTCCAGAGATTACAAAACAGAGGGATGAGAGCAGTTCTTCGTTGTGGCTATCGCACTTCTGTCTCTGAGATGAGTAATCGACTTGGTTGGCTTTCAATCAGAGGCAGAATAACATCGCACCAATTTATGATAACGCATAAAATTAAATTTAATCTTGCTCCTCCTCTTTTCTCCAATTTTTTCAAACATCCAAATACCACCAGCACTCGATCCCATTCCCACGATGACATCTACATCCAGTCAAACCATCACCATCCATTTTAATACGCTGGTTCTCACAAATGGAATGATCTAACGTCTTCAATGACGGGAGTCTCAAAAAGGACGGGTTTTAAATGTCTCTTCAAGAACCATATGATGGAATGATAAAACTTTATTTAGCTCTCTATTTTTTATTGTGTAAATACTAAATACTTCTTATCTTTTGTTAATGTTTTATTTCCTGCTTATATATATGTATGTTGTAATGCATAGCCTAATCAATCCTTTGAAAACAAGTTTGATGTGAACTTAAAGGTCTTCTGAATAAATGATGATGATGATGATGATGATGATGATGATGATGATGATGTTTGTTTGTTTGTTTGTTTTGATTTAATACCAATATACCAGTTTACATAGATACAGGTGTGTGGTAAGTATTATTTAATATTATTATGTTGTTATTCGATATTTGTATATATATATATATATATTTTTTTTTAATTTTTTTATTTAGCATAGTTGTTATAGGAACCTATTTATCCCTGTTGCTTCTAAATAACAACATATTAAATTAATATTGATTCATTATATAGTTATAAAATTATCAAAACATGTGTCATTCTATTATTCACTATTGCAAATTATTATACCGTTTCTGCAAAGATTCGTAAAGAAATCTTCCCAACAGTTTCTTTGTTTGTAACTCTGTTTGGGAAAAAAGCAGTTCCAATTTCTCTGTATCCGAGAATACCTGAAAATTGTTATGCAACCTTTCTGATTTATTAAAAAAACGCTACCCTCAAGTTACTATTTATATTACAGTCAAAGAGTAGATGTATCTCATCGTCGATACTGTCACTATCGCAATGGGGACATGGCCGGTCATCGTAGGGAATGTTAGAATATCGTCCGGTCTGTACTCCGAGCTTATGAGCACTGATTCTGATCTGAGTTATTGCTATCCTAGACTTTTTGTGTGGAAGTAGCAAATAATTTTCAAATTCAAATTTATGTTTGATTGTTTTGTAGAATTTCAATTGTTTCGATTGGCCTGGAGTGTTAGAGTTTAGATTAGTTTGCTCAAAGTTGATTTTGTATTCGTTATTTAATTGATCTTTTATAGAGTTGATTAGTTTTATTTGATCAGAATTTTGATTTGTTTCTTTAGAGATCACAAGCTGTAAATTGATTCCTATTTCGGACAAATGATGTGTAACTTTACCCAGCCATGAAGTTGATGAACTGTTGACGATTTGTTCACCAAATGCCTTGTACAGTAAACTACTTTTTTTGGAGTTAATCATTCTAACAAGGAATTTGATCATATTAATTTTAACGTCAATCTGTAGAGGGATGATCCCCAATTCCGCTCTAACAGCTATCTTACTGGAATTCTTTCTAACATTTAATATTTTCCGCATAATATCTCGCTGTACAGTTTCTATTTGGTTATTTTCAATGTGAGTAACAGAATCACCCCAAACATCACTAGCATAGAGAAGTATGGGTTTTATCATGGTAGTAAACATTGTTTTGTGAATTGCGACATAGCTGGTTGACGACCGCCCCATAGAGCGCTGTGTTATTGCCCATGCTTTTTCGGCTTTTGTGCAAAGTTGCTTAATACCAAAACATTGTTTTGAGGAGCAATGAAACGAAAATCCTAGATATTTGTAATTTTCGACCATTTCGATGGGGGTATTATTAATGGAAAAGAAATGTTGCTCATCAACATATTTTTTTGAGAAGATCATGCATTTTGACTTTTCATAATTAATTTTGAGCTTCCATTGCTCGGCGTAAAGATATGCTTTCTCCATGCATTTTTGGAGACCCTTTTTGGTTTGAGAAAATAAGACTATATCGTCGGCAAACATTAAACGATTCAATGGCTTATCAGCAAGAAAAACTGGATGTGTTGATTGACATGTTAAAGATTTTGCAAAATCATTGATATAAATATTAAAAAGATCAGGACAAAGGATACACCCTTGGCGAACGCCAACACTGGGTGAGATCGACGTAGTCAAGAGATTGTTGTAAATGATATGTGCTTTGTTATGAACATATAAGTTGTCAATTATTTTATAAAAAATTCCTTCGATGTTTAATTGCTTTAGCTTCAATAAAAGGCCAGGATGCCAAACAGTGTCGAACGCCTTTTTCAAATCAATGAAACAGGTAAAAAGCATTTTATTATTTTTTGTGTACTTTGAAATAAGGGTTTTAAGGCAAAACAAATGATCTGCCGTTCGTTTATTTTTTTGAAAACCACCCTGTGCTTCATGAATTATATCATTTTCGTCAAGGAAATGCTAGAGCCTCTCATTGAGGATAAGACAGAACAATTTACCAAGAATACTAGTGAGGCTTATTCCTCTGTAATTATTTGAGTTGAGCTTGTCCCCAGATTTAAAAAGGGGTAAAATAAAAGACTCTTTCCAAGAATTTGGAAAGTAGCCAGATTGAAAAATTTGATTGAATAGGTTTTTGTAAACGTCGATAAATTTATCTGCCGTTGCATGGACCATTTCTGCCAATATCCCATCCCTACCAGGTGATTTTTTTTTTAAGAGTTTCATGGCAGAGATAATTTCCCTTGTGTCTATTGCCCTGTCGAGATCTCCCAAGAAATTGGATTCAGAGTGGGATTGCATAACAGTATAATTCCCATCTACAGTATCTGACTCGATAGGATTCTCTTCATGGAGTTGCTTAAAATGAGATAGGAGCTCATAGGCATCAGGCAGTGTCTCATTTTTATTTTCAGAAGCTCGAAATGATTTCATTAATTGCCAAAATTTATTTTTATCGTTATTCATGGCGTTGTTTAGATTATGCAAAGCAGTATCATTGTGTTGACGTTTTGACAGTTTGATTTCTTTTTTATATTGCTTTCTTAACCGGCAAATCCTACCTCGAAGAAATGGATCATTAGGGTGCCTTTTCAAAAGTCTGATGATGTTATTTAGTCGTGATTTTATATGAGAACATGATTTTGTGTACCATCGTGTTTTGAATTGCCTAGCATGTTTCTGCTTTTTAAATGTTTTTAATTTCAAAATGCCTTGAGCAGACGTTGTGAGCAAATCCGAAATTTTATCGATGATCTGGTCAATGTCTTCAGTTGATGTTAATATTTCTGAAGAGAGTGATTCAATAAGGCGTTTATGAGATTCGCTAGAGAATCGTTCCGCGTAATCAGATTTCTTTTTGTCGCACCACAAATATCGGGGTGGTCTCTCTTCGACAAGAATGCTTGAGCAATCATTGTTGGTATGCCTTAGAGTAACGTTAAGATACAAATTAATTGAGCAATGATCTGAAAGTAGCAATGCATCTTTATCAACTTTGATTGATTTGAGAACTGATGGTGATTGTAAGTACAATTGTTCTGAGGCCAAAACAAAATCGACGAGACTAGACCCAATATTACCATGGTATGTAAATTCACCTTCCTCGTCACCTTTTAGTCGGCCGTTAAGGATCCGAAGTTGGTTGCTAGTGCAAATACTGATTAAATGTCTACTATAATCGTTGATTGTATTATCTCGAGTTTTTCTTAGAACTAAATTGTGATAGTCGGGTACATACGGCGGGAGGTAAATCAAAAAAGGAGTCATCATCATTGGAAATAAAATCCTTTAATTTGCCTAGTCGAGCATTGAAGTCGCCGCCAACCAGCACATCGCAACCACCTGGTACATTTATCAATTCGTTTTGCAAAATTTCAAATACGTGATTTTTATGAATAGGATTTACCGAAGAGTATTGTGGACTAACATATACGAAAGCAATATACAAGTCATTATTGAGACCAAAAGCTAACCTATTCATTTTTAACCACATTATATCTTCTGAATTTGACGGAATTTCGGTAAACGCATGTTTAATATTACACTTTGTGAGGACTGCTAATCCTCCTGAACCTGTACTACAATTTGGTTGTTTACTTGTTCTATGTTTATAAATTATATCATAATTTGGGGGAGGGTGAAAATGTGATGACCTTTGAGTCCATGTTTCGCTAAGAAAAATGACATCATTTTTTAAAAATTGTTGAAAATCAGGATTCGCTAGCTTAGAGCCCAGACCGTTGATGTTCCAAAAGGTAAATGTAAGATTTTCAGGGATTTCCATAGTTTATATTGGAGAATTTCGAGGGATGAGACACATCTCTCGAATGTAAGGGCTTTACTATATCTATTGTAACGCTATTTCTAATAAAAATATTTTTTAAACTATTCTTAACATTACTATAACTAGTTTCAGTAGCTAAAATATCAATGATATCACACATAAACTTATCTGAATGGTAACTTCTATGGATATTCTTCAATGTGTACTTGATGTATATCTTTGTAATAATCTTGTAATTGTATATGTAAATCATTTTTAATAATGTCTTTGTGGATGTTGATATATTTGTGGCGGAATATTTTCCCATGCTGAATGAGCATCGTAATTTCTATCGGTACTGCGATGGAGAGTAGGCATTAAGTTTAATGGTCTTGCCATTTCTTGAGGGGGTATAGTAGACGTAAATTCGACAGAATTACTAAATCTGTTATGAAAAAGTTTCATGAAATCTGAAAGAGTCTGTTGCATTATCTCCTCTTTTTTTCTCGGTGGAATAACATAATTGGGTTGAATAACCGATTCTGATTGGTTGGACTCGGTGGTCATAGGAGGTATACTAGGCATTCTTTGATCTACATTTATTTGCGGAATATGTTGAATATTTGGTGTAATCATATCATGCTGTTGGGTGTGTATAGCTCTGATGAAGTTTCTGGATAGTAGCTTTGTCCCGTGTGTATTTGTATAAATACTATCCTGTAAAAAAGTGGTTTGTTTTGTTCTAGGGTCCCGTTATTCTTGGTGACAAATATCCTGCTGTTGTTAATGAAGGTGATGTTTTTAGATGTGCAAAATGTTTCTAATTGATCATTTAGACGCATTGTTATTAATATTGAACTATTTTCAGGCTTTGGTAACATTGAAGAATAATAAATTTGAGAACTTGGGAATAAAGTTTTTGTTTTCATGATTGCCGTAGTAATGTCGGCTAGAGATACTTTCTCAATCTTTTCATGGGAATCATGTGAGCCAAAATGAAGAATTATGTATTTGTAATTAGTGTTAGTTTTTGCAATGTTTTCTATTTCTGTGACAAACTGGTGAGTGGGCATTCCCTGACAGATGACTTTTTTAGCTTTGGATGATTTTGCAATTTTCGTAGGGATGACGTGACGAATGTGTGAGTCGGCTACAATCAAAAGGTGATGATGATGATGCTTCTGAAAGGGTAAGAGTATCTTAAGTATTAGTTGTATATTTATTTACAAAAATGATGGAATGTGAAGAGCAAAACGATGAAAATTATTCTAACAGCCTAAACATTTTAAATAAAATGGCAAATAAACTTGACCCGGAAATGATTATTACCACTAACATAGAGCCGAAATATAGAGATGGAGATGTATTACATCAAATTAAATTCAAAACTAACCAAAATGAAATATGGATGTCTGCATGTAAAATATACTTTGAATCTTTGGGCATGATTCCATGGATAAAAGACACTAAGGGCGAAGGCCGAAAAGTTTTAGTCATTTCCCCAAGGTCAAATAAGAAACACAAAATTCTGACAATGACATTTTTTTCAAGTGGAACAGTAATGACATCAGGGAAAGAGTTAACATTATTCATAAACAAATGCTTTGACAAAATAAAAGAATCCCGATGATGATGATGATGATGATGATGATGATGATGATGTTTGTTTGTTTGTTTCATTTATTGTCAATATATCCAAAATAAATACAGGATGTGTGACAGGTTTGTAAGATGTAGTCTTAATTATACATATTCAATTAAATTATTTACATGACTACAGGCTAGATAATATCATCAACTTGACTTTCAGAAAGTCGCTTTTTTAATGACTTCGAGATAAATATCCCAAGTCTTCTTGTGATTTGGGATGATGCTTTGGTAAACAAAACCTGTAACTGTTCTTTGGTGTCAATCTGTCTGAAGTTTGTATATACTTCTTCAGCTATTTTGAAAAATTGATCGCGTAGATCGGTATTATCAATGCATTGAAACAGAAGGTGCACTTCATCGTCAATATAGTTTTCATCACAAAATTTACATGTTCGTTCTGGGTATGGAATGTCAAAGTATCTACCAGTCTGAACCCCGAGTTTATGTGCACTAGTTCGTAGTTTAGTTATTGCACGCCTAGCGGAGGCATTTGGTATTAGTAGGTAACTTTGAAATTCAAAATTTTCATAAATATTTGCATAAAAATTTAATTGATTGGATCTGTTTAGGCTGTTAGTGATTAAGTTTTTAAATTTTTCAGAATATTTATCAATCAGCTCTTCTTTGATTGTATTGATTAATTTTTTTTTACTCCATTTACTAGCAGTATCTTTGGATAGTAATAATGAAAGGTCTATGTTGACTTCTGACAGAAAGGATTTAGCTTTTCCTAGCCAAGATGTTGGCGAGTTATCGAGCATTTGCTCAGAAAAGGATTTATATATAATCGTGCTTCGATCGGAGTTGATCAGTCGTAGCAAGTACTTCAATACAGTGACTTTAATGTCTATCTGCAGTGGTGCAATGCCTAGATCTCCTCTTACTGCTAGGGTGTTCGTATTTCCCTTTACGCTCAGCATTTGGCGCATGATTTTTCTTTGCAGTGCTTCCAGTATGTTGTTCTCTTCACTAGTTATAGTGTCTCCCCAAATGTCGGAAGCATAGAGGAGAATTGGTTTAACAACGGTATTATATAGCGTATGATGGATAGCAACGTAGTTCGTGGGGGATCCCTTCAACGAGCGCCTGCTCATGTTCCAGGCCTTTTCACCTTTTTTACATAACTCTTTTATACCAAAGATCTGCTTGCATGATCTATGGAATGTGAATCCAAGATATTTATAACTATCAGTGTAAGTAAGTTGTTTCCCGTCTATATAAAAATTGTGCGAAGGTCCCGATGGTTGTAATTTGGAAAACACGATACATTTTGACTTGTCGTGGTTGACATTTAGTTTCCATTTGGAACAATATTGGGAAGTTATATTAATACAGTTTTGAAGCCCTTGTGGGGTGGAAGAAAAAAGAACAATGTCGTCTGCAAACATCAGACAGTTTAATGGTTGATCTAGCAAGATAATAGGATCAGAGGAATTACATGTGATGGTTTTGGCAAGGTCATTTACAAAGATATTAAAGAGATTTGGGCTAAGTATGCAACCTTGCCTTACTCCAATGTTTGGTGTGATTGCTTTGGTTAGCCTTTTGTTATGGATAATGAATGCAGAATTGTCAGAGTACAAACTTTTGATCATGTCATAAAACTTGCCAGTGATATTGAGTTGCTCTAGTTTTTGTAGGAGCCTCTTTTGGCAAACAGAATCAAACGCTTTTTTTAGGTCAATGAAGCAGGCATATAGCTTTTGATGGTTTTTTGTATATTTTGCAACGATTGTTTTTAAGCAGAATAAATGGTCGGTTGTTCGGCGATTTTTTTGGAAACCTCCTTGGGTTGGGTGAATTAATTTGTTTGTTTCCAAAAAATTGTTTAGTCTTTCGTTAAGAACGATACAGAAAAGTTTACCAAGGATACTTGTTAAGCTTATTCCTCTATAATTAGAAGGGTCGAGTAAGTCACCAGATTTGTGAATTGGTAAGATCATAGATTCTTTCCAAGCCAGAGGGAAAATACCGCATTGTAAAATGTTGTTGAAAAGTTTTTTGTATATTTTTAGAAATTTATCAATCGTACAATGAATCATCTCTGATAGGACACCATCAGTTCCTGGAGATTTTCGAATTTTCAAAAGTTTTAAAGACGTCAGAATTTCATCTTCCGTTATGGGTAGATTTAAATTTGAACTGTCGTGAAAATCGAGAAGGCTTGGTGATGATGGTACTCGTAATGGCATTGATGCTTCGCTAGTTGAATCATCGACGGTTAGAGTATCTTCGTGTAATTTTTTAAAATGCAGAAGTAAATCTTCAGGGTTTGGCATTTTTTCGTTTGACGATTGTGTTTTCAAATTATTATTTATAAGTTCCCAAAATCTACTTCTGTTGGTATACATAGCATTATTAATTTCATTTAAAACTGTTGCCTTGTAAGTTTGCTTCGATTTTTTTATCTCGGTTTTGTAAGCTTTACGCATTTTGAAGAGACGTCCGCGTAGGTAAGGGTTGCTTGGATTGACTTTTAATAACCGAATAATGTTGTTTAGCTGGGATTTTATTCCTGAACATGTTTTTGTATACCAATTTGCTTTGGGTTGCCTTTTGGAAATCTGTTTGCTGAATGATTTTAGCCTGAAAATGCCATCACACGAGAAAGTTAATGTATCAGTTATAGTAGTTATGAAGTTATTGAGGTCGTCTTCGTTTTCGATAATATTCGATTCAAGTTCTTGAAGGGTCTGTCTAACTTTTAGTTGGTCAAATTTTGCACTATACTCTGATACTCTATCATGCGACCAAATATAGCGAGACGGCCTGGTATTAGTAAAGATATCAGGATTAACTGTATTCTTTGGTATGATACTGTCAAAAGTTAAACTGAGATGCAGTGCACAATGATCAGAATAGATTAAACCTTCTTGGTCAACAGAAAGTGATTTGAGGATATGCTGGTCATTCAGATATAATTTTTCAGATGCCAGTACAAAATCTACCACGCTCGATCCTTTAGCGTTACAAAAGGTCATTTCTCCATTTTCATCTCCTTTCAGTCTACCATTTAGAATTCTCAGCTGGTTACTTGTACATATATCAATCAAATGTCTGCAATATTCATTCCGAGTGTCGTCTCGTGATTTTCTAGAAACAATATCAAAATCTAGCTCGTATGATGATGGTAAATCGAAAAAAATATCTTCGTCATTTTCGATAAAATCTTGGGCGTTGCCTATTCGCGCGTTAAAGTCACCCCCAAGAACCACGTCACAATCGCATGGGATGTTTATAAGTTCACGTTGGAGAATATCAAAAACATGGGACTTATGAATAGCGTCCACAGATGAAACGTGGGGGCTGATGTACAAAAAACCTATATATAAATCCTTTTCAAATGCAAAGAATGTTTTATTAAGTTTAAGCCAGACAATGTCATCTGACTCTGATTGTATTTCAGTGATACCGCACTTGATATCATGTTTAATTAAAGTTATTATTCCTCCTGAATTTCGAAGATTATTTTTGGATTTTTTAGATCTATTTTTGAAATTAGCAGTATATTGGTTTTTAAGTGGAATATCATATGTTTTGTTATTATTCAACCATGTTTCACAAAGGAAAATTATTTCATTTTGAAAAATATTTAAAAAATCAGGGTTCTCAAACTTGGATCCTAATCCGTTGACATTCCAAAATGTAATGTTAAGATAATGATGATGATGATGATGATGATGATGATGATGATGATGATGATGATGATGATGATGATGATGATGCTTGTTCGAATGTTAGCTTTAATGAACTCATTTAAAATGATAGCTTCATTGTAAGCTTCATTGTTTGAATGTTAGCTTTAATGACCTTATTAAGTTAGCTTCATTGCTAGCTTCATTGTTTGAATGTTAGCTTTAACGATATCCTTAAAGTTAGCTTCATTGTTAGCTTCATTGTTTGAATGTTAGCTTTAACGAGATGATTAAAGTTAACTTCATTGTTAGCTTCATTGTTTGAAAGTTATCTTTAACGAGGTCATTAAAGTTAGCTTCATTGTTAGCTTCATTGTTTAAACGTTGCTTTAATGAGGCCATTAAAGCTAGCTTAATTGTTAGCTTGATTGTTCGAGTTTGTAAAGAGCCGATTGTCCCAGAAATCTCATTAAAGTTAGCTTCATTGTTAGCTTTAACGAGGTCATTAAAGTTAGCTTCATTGTTAGCTTCATTGTTTGAATGTTAGCTTTAACGATATCCTTAAAGTTAGCTTCATTGTTAGCTTGATTGTTCGAGTTTGTAAAGAGCCGATTGTCCCAGAAATCTCATTAAAGTTAGCTTATTGTTAGCTTTAACGAGGTCATTAAAGTTAGCGTCATTGTTAGCTTCATTGTTCGAATTTGTAAAGAGCCTATTGTCCCAGAACTCTCATTAAAGTTAGCTTCATTGTTAGCTTTAACGAGGTCATTAAAGTTAGCTTCATTGTTAGCTTCATTGTTCTAATTTGTAAGGATCCCATTGTCCCAGAACTCTCCTTTTCCTACTACTTATTATTATTTTATATTATTTTACGTACAGAAAATAAAATATATATATCGTCATGGTCTTATTTCCCCAGAGCATCATGCTTTTCTTGAGAAAAAATCTACCACCACACAGCTCCTAGAAACATTGAATGATTGGACAATTGCCCTTGAACGTAGAGAATGTGTGGACGTTATGTATATCGACTTTGCAAAGGCCTTTGATACGGTGTCTCATAGTAAACTGCTTCTGAAGCTTAAGGCCTATGGTATCCAAGGAGCTTTACTTGAATGGATAAAAGAATATTTATATAATCGATCAATGCAGATTCGTGTGGGTGACAAGCTATCAAAATAATCTCCTTGTGTCAGTGGTGTCCCACAGGGATCTGTACTTGGACCTCTTTTGTTTTTGGTGTACATAAATGATGCCCCTGAAAATTTTACTTTTGCCAAATGCAAACTATTTGCTGACGACATGAAACTATATTCAATCTACAACCTTGATAGTCAATATTACAAGGACATTGATTTGTTCCAAAGTGCTATCAAAGATTTTATTAAATGGGCGGAAACCTGGCAGCTTCGAGTTGCGGTTGAAAAATGCTCTACTCTCCACATTGGAAACAGAAACCCAAATACTATTTACCGTATGCTTGATTGTTCTATATCTAACGTTACTTCATCTGTTCGTGATCTTGGTATAGATATTACTTATGACCTTTACTTTTCTACACATTGTAAGATTATCACTCGTAAAGCCTATTGTTTGACAAATTATATCCTGAAAACTTTGAACTGGAATGATGCAACCCATCTTATGAAAGCTTTTCTTGTTTATGTACGCCCTATTTTGGAGTATGCGTCTTCTATTTATTTACCTTACTTGAAAAACGATATAAATGCAATTGAAAATGTTCAACAAGATTCACAAAGAAGGTCTTTCTTCGGTGTTTTGACGACAACGAATCATCATATGACGAACGATTAAAAAATCTTAATTTGACAACGCTGGCTAGCAGGCGTTTATATTTAGATCTCTGAATGTTTTACAAAATTATATATAGAAAAACTCACATGGAATTACCAGAGGGTATGATCCTCAAGGGCACTAACACAACTAGGAGCCATAATTTAGTTTATCGCATTGACCTCGCAAAATGCGATGTACTTTACAATTTTTATTTTAATCGCTTTATTCGACATTGGAATACTCTCCCCCAAGATATGGTCATGGCAAAATCTTTATCAAATTTTAAGTGGAAACTTTCCCTGAACAAAGATAATTAAATCGTGTAATATTATAAATAGAAAATTTAATGTAAACCGCATAGTGCAAGTGTATCTAACTCCTTCTATGCGTGTATTCTTTGATTAAGTTTTATATTTTATCAATAAAGACACATATATGTTAAAAAGTACCTCATTTTCAAGCTTTTAACAAATCAACCTTTATCTTAGTATGTTATGCTCAGACATGTATCGTAGTGATTTGAAAAGACTAGATGAAAAAAATATAAACCTATTTAAAGTGTGATTTCACCACTTTTCTTCAGATTTTTAAAAAAGACCATTTTTTACTTTCTTAACTTTAAATGTCTCTCACACTTAATAAGCGCTACAATTCACTATTTAACTTAGTATGTTATCCTAAGACATATGTGGTAGTGAATTAAAAAGACTAGATGAGAAAATATAGAGTCTATATTTAGTAACAGCCACCTAGGTTGACCTTAGTGTGATTTCACCACTTTTTAGATTTTTAAAAAAGCACTTTCTTAACTTTAAATGTCTCTCACACTTAAACAAGCGATACAATTCATTATTTAACTAAGTATGTTATCCTAAGACATATATGGTAGTGATTTAAAAAGACTAGATGGTGTGATTAGGGTGTGTTATGGTCCAATTAGAGACAGAATAGTTGGAGGCATACAATCAAATGTACTTCGTGGAGAACTATTAAAGAAGCCTAACTTAGATCTTAATACTGCATATAATTACTGTAGAACCTTTGAGGCAACTGAAGTTCAATAAGACAAATTTACCGCTATATCTCGTGAAACTCATGACATTGAAGCAACTGTAAATGCTATCAATCAAAGGCAAAATGAAAAGACAACTAAGAACTGGAAATGTAAATACTGTGGCTACCAACATGCGAAAAATAAATGTCCAGCGTAAAAACAAGAATGTCAGTCATGCAAAAATATTGGTCATTTTGCCAAGATGTGCACGAAAAACACACTCACTACTCCACGACAACATGTATCTACTGTTTCAAAATCAGAAAACGATGACAATGATGATGTGAATTATGTATACTTTGGTTCTGTAGAATGTTCATCAGTTACTCAAGCTTCAGAGAAAAAGAAAAGGAAAGAGTTAGTTACCTTGATAGTCAATGGGACACCAACAGAATTCAAGGCAGACACTGGAGCGGAGGCGATAATTATTCCTTATGATTTATATAAATCATTGACAAGCAAATCTCTAAAACCTTCCAAACAACCTCTAAGAGGGTGGTTATCTGAAAAACCAGTATACCCAAAGGATACATCACTATGATGACAACGTACAATATATGGACAGTTCCAATTAGATTTCTTGTTGTAGAAGAAAATTTCACACCGCTACTTGGATGCGAATCTTGTTTAGACTTGGAGGTGTTGACATTTATGGAAGTGGACATTATTTTTAATATGAGTAATGAGCGCCACACTGGGCCAGAGTTGGTTCAAAATGATTTGTTATTGAAAGAATTTCAAGATTGCTTTCATGAAATACCTGGCTGCCTTCCCAGAAAATTAAGCCTTGAAATTGATGAACAAATTACACCAGTGGTTCATGCACCAAGGCGTCTACCTATTGCTTTTCAAGATGCAGTGAAGGAGAAGCTAGCTGACATGGAAAAAAATGTCATAATAAAGAGAGAGATTGAGCATACGCCATGGGTGTCTTCAATGGTTGTAGTTGATAAAAGAAAATGTAAAGATAATAATCGACCGGGAAAGAAAGACATTAGAATCTGTATTGATCCTCGTGATTTGAACAAAGCATTGAAGAGAGTACCCCATCCAATGGCAACTATAGAGGATGTAGTCAGCCGACTTGAAGGGGCCAAATTATTTACATCATTAGATGCGAGCAGTGGATATTGGCAGTTACCAATGGATGAAAAGAGTTCCAAGCTACTAACGTTCAACACACCTTGGGGAACTTATCGATTCACCCGTTTACCTTTTGGAATTGCTCCAGCACCTGAAATTTATCAACGTGAAATGGAGCGCCTTTTTGCTGGACTTCCTGTTGAAATCATAGTCGATGATTTCCTTATTCATGGTACTAATCAGGAAGACCTAGATAAGAAAACACGAATGATGCTGGAGCGCAGCAGAGAAGTCAGTCTTAAATTTAATCCAAAAAAAATTAAGCTGCGCACAAAAGAAATATCATATGTTGGACATATACTAACCGGAAGTGGAATAACTGCTGATCTGGGTAAAATTGAAGCAATTAAGAATATGCCACCACCTACCAATAAAGAAGGAGTAAGAAGAATACTAGGAACAGTAAATTACCTGGATAAGTTTATTGAAAATAAAGCAGACATACAAGCTCCAATAAGCCACCTCACAAGACAAGACTCGTCTTTTGTTTTGGGCCCTCAGCAAAAGCAAGCATTTGAACAATTAAAGGATCGATTAACAAGGTCACCTACATTGGCATATTTTGCAAATGATAAACCAACAGAGCTGAGCGTAGATGCAAGTGGTAATGGCCTTGGTGCTGTTTTGATGCAAGAGGGATGCCCAGTGGCATACGCCTCTAGAGAATTAACATCTTGTGAACAACGATATGCCAACATTGAACATGAGCTGTTGGCAATACTATTTGGAGTTAATAAATTTCACACGTATTTATATGGAAGAACTGTTCAAGTAACAACTGATCATCGCCCACTTGAAGCGATATTTAAAAAGAATCTCAATGATTCTCCTCCTCGTCTTCAGCAGCGGATGCTATTGACATTGACCAAGTATGATTTACAAGTGAGATATGTCCCTGGAAAAGAGCAAGTGGTGCCCGATTGTTTGAGCAGAGCAGCCCTTGACCAACCGGGTAGTAAAGAAGATATTGATGATGCTATTGCTGTGAATTTGGTTGCTAACCTTGGGTTGGAAAATAATTCAGTTAAACATTTCCGTACTGCTATAGAAAAAGACCATGTGTCACAAACTCTAATTAAGTAAATTGTTAAGGGTTGGCCATCTGACGAAGTCAAGTTGATGATGCAGCAAAACGTATTGGAATTACAGAGAAGAATGAGTGTAGATGGAGGTATTATATTCAAGTCGAATCGTTTGGTTGTTCCGAAAATTATGAGGAATGAAATTTTAACAGAAATTTAAAGCTCACATATGGGAGAAAGCAAAAGCCTGGCATTTGCTAGAGATTATGTATTTTGGCCTGGAATGACTGCCCAAGTTAATGACAGAGTAGCTTCGTGCAGTATCTGCAATGCATTTAAGAATAAGCAATCAAAAGAACCATTTTATCCTCGAGAAATACCGAGCATCCCTTGGCAAAAAGTTGAGTCTGATCTATTTGACTTCGGTGGACACACATATCTATTAATTACTGACTTTTACTCAAAATATTTCGAAATTGAGCAGCTACGACAGCCAACTGCCCCATGTGTGATCGTCAAAATGAAGAAGATATTTGCAAGGTTTGGGGTACCAGAAAAGGTTTACAGTGATAATGGTCCACAATACTCAAATACTATAAACTTGTTTTCCACATCTCATAAGTTTAATAAGTTTGCAGCAGACTGGGGATTTTGTCACAGTACCAGTTCACCAGAATATCCCCAGTCAAATGGTGCCGCAGAACGTGCTGTCCAAACTGCGAAAAGAATATTGAAGAAGGCAGTTAAAGCAAATGGAGATGTATTTGAAAGTTTGCTGAAGCATAGAAACACCCCATTTGAAGACGCTGGCTTTTCTTCAGTCCAATTACTAATGAGCCGACGTACTAGGACAATGATACCAACTCATCGTCAATTACTTGTGCCTATTGTAGCAGACCAAGATGTTTTAGCGAAGGCATTGAAATTCCGTCAAGAGAAAATGAAAGCCACATATGATATGACAAGTAAGCCATTACCTGGTCTCTCATCTGGGGACTCTGTACGAATTCGCCCAGGAAATGAAAAGGAATGGAGACCTGCTGAAATACTTCCAAGGTCATATCTTGTTGAAGACAACTTAGGAAGAGTCTTTAGACGTAATCGGAGACACATTCTAGCTTGTCCAAAAGATATGCCGATACCATCAATATTTCATCTTGAAGACAATTATAATGACCATTCAACTACAACTCACAACCAATCATCAGTTACGCCTCCATAAAATGAAGTAGCATTGGATGCACCACGACGATCTGGTAGATTCCTAAATAAACCTACCAGATTAATTGAAAACTGTTAAATGCTTAACTTTCAGTTAATATTGTTAAGAGAGATGTTATAAGTTGTGTAATTAATTTGCATACAATAAATATTACATGAGTGAGGCTAAACAAAGAGGACGGCCTGCTAGGAAACATGTGTGATTTAAACTAGCTGGTTATTGATATTAATATACATTCTTTATGTTCTTTACTTGAATATTGTTGTTTATGACTCGTACAAATTATAAAAGAAGGTAAACTTCAATGTTTACCTTGTCAAGAATTTCAAGATATTTTCAGCTACTTGCAAACACTGTTTAGATCGTAATTCGTATTTAATTAAAAACATTTACAATTTTGTATTCTTTTCGATCGATGATTAATTACACGAAAAAAATATACATGCTAACAAAATAATCACAATCCAAGACAATATTGCAAAATATTATATTCACTGCATCTAAATCCACGGTTTATGAAGATATATTCCCATGCGGGAAACTCGTTTACAGCAAATCAGAATACAATATACCTCGTTTAAAATTTTTCCGTAAATTTCTTTCCGTTTCCGTAAATCAGACGTGCCCAAGAACACTTAGTTGGACTGTAATAAAATATATCTATCTACAGTCGCATGAACTATACGATAACATGGTTTCTACACTTTTACTAGACAAACGTCAATTTTAAACTTGAACTTTGAAATTATAATGGAAAATGTCCATTTAATAATTCAGTAATACTTAATAATAATTCAGTAATACTTAATAATAATATTAGTAATAATAAAATTTATGTTTATCTAATAGCAGATAATATAGGGCTCTATGTCTTCATTTGACAGAGCAGTAAATAATAATAATATATGGCGAAAGAGTCAAAGAATACACATTCTTTACTGTTACTTAAGTTTCACGCATTTCACAGCGATCTTCAGACAGATTTTTAACTCAATAAGTAAAAATAGTACTCATTGAGTAAAAAATCTGTCTGAAGATCGCTGTGAAATGCGTGAAACTTAAATAACAGTAAAGAATGGTGTATTCTTTGACTCTTTCGCCATATATTATTATTTACATTAGTAATATTAATAAATCCGAAGAAGTACAATCAAGACTTTGCAGTACCAACCATCTCGAGAAAAAGTCGTCTGTGCATGGTTGTGTATGGTGAGTCAGTCTACATTCACATTTAGATCAAAAAAGGGTATCTTATAGAAATATTCACTCACGAACAAATCAGATAAAAGTTAAATATAGTTATAACTTATATAGCCTAGGATCAAGCTCGAAGGACACGTGTCCTAAAGTGGGAAAAACCTTTGAAACTATAATTTTGTTATTTGATGTATTCGAGTCTGAAAACTACTATGGTGTAATTTTTATTTCGATTTGGAATTTCCTTGTTGGTGTAAACTACCATCAAAAAGGTGCTTTACGCCAAATCTCTCTGAGAAAAAACAAGAGACTGGATCTAGCTTTATGACGTATAACCAAGCACGAAATGTATATTTTTAGTAGAGAAACGTATGGGACTGTCACGGGGTATATTTCTCACTTTAACACAGCTCAGGTCTCTGGCACGCAATTTTATTGCAGGCAAGGTTGAAGCCAAAACCATATATTTAGTCTATTCGAAAAAAATTATGATGTTTAGATCGCTTTATGGACTCCGAATTAGAGCTTTTAAAATGGCGATTGCTTTTGAGATAACTGTCTGAGGAACGATTTTTTGCGTGACATAAAAAGACAGATATAAAGAAGCATAATCCCTTTCAACAAACCACAAGCAAACAAATACGGACGCGAATTTGAGAATTATCCTACAGAGATATGCCGCTGCCTGTTACCCATCTAGCTACAAGCGCTGTTCAGTGAACAAGTGATCGGGGAACAGAGTTGAACAATAATTAGAGTTGTTGCAATATTTTTTTTAATCGTGAAGGCAATTATTGAAAACGAAACTTATAAAAATAGGAAAAGGTACGTGTTAATCTTTATTTCAGGCTTTTTTTTAAATTCAAATATATTGCCGCAATGATAAAAAGTTTGAAATCGAAAATCATATCAGGCAACAACGTCTATCATTTCCCTCTTGAAAAATTTGAACGTGAGCCTGGTTTTTTTCATAAAGCTAGATCCAATTTTTCGTTTTTCTGCGAGATTTGGCCTAAAATATGATGGTAATCTAATTACAGCAACAAGGAAATTCCATATCGAGACTAATTTCAAGACTCGAATACATCATGTATTAAATTATTTTTTCAAAAGGTTTTTCCCACTTTAAAGATTTGAGAAGGACTGTGGTCACACAGAATATGTAACTAATATGTGTCATTTTTCTTAAGTAATTGGCGAGTATATATGTTTGTTCATGGCTCAGCCTTGTCACAATTTTTTGTGGCTTTTTGGTGCAACGTCACCTCAAACCTGACGTCGCGTGATCAGCCCAACCATAAATTGTTTATCTTGCCATTTTTTAAAAAACGGATTTGGATAGATTTTTTTTATTTGTTCATGTTGTTGTTGAGTTTTCACACAGTGCGACTCTTTCCCCGTCAAATTGACTTCAAACATGGTATTTTGGTGATTCTCGTGTCACACTTTCTGAAAACTAAAAAAGAACGATTTTATTTTCCACAAGAGAGTTTGACTGTGATTTTTTGCCAACATTCTGAAATTTCAGCGCCAGCCGTTATCTCAAAAGTAAATTTGAGATAACGGCTAGGGGTTTTGTCGAAGTCGGCTGATTTTCTAGACACGGTGATTTTCGTTATAGAGATCACTCTCGTATTGTCACTCCATTGTCGTGATCACGTGCATGGGTTTTCGTTTCATTTTTTATCTCAAATTTGTAGTTATTGGGAGGTTTTCGTTTCATTCTCGTTTTTACTGACATTTTTGAGTCATTTGAATTGAGTATATAGCATTTTAAATATAAACTATTTCAATGAAATTAAATTCGTAATCTACTTTTAAATTTACGCTATTTCCATTTTATGTAAGGCGGGGATTCACGATGCCATTTTTGATGCAATTGACTTGAAACACATATCAATGGATTCGTTATTAACCAGAGGCGTACATGGCTGGCTTCATTTCTTAAATAAATACATCGAAGTTGATAAAAACCAATGAAAACTGTTTCCATTTTCAACAACAATGCTTTCTCAGACTGAAGCGCTAACTAAGCAGTTTCGCACTTGAATGACTTTCTATTGTCTCCGAGCAACAGTGCAGATCGATCTTTTGTTTCCTGTATGGTCATGCGTCAGAATGGAAATTATATAATCAATGTTTTTTGAAAATTATTTATAACTGTTCGGATAGGAACGATATCACATTTGTAAACAAACCCATGCTGGGGAAATTCTTATTTATTCAACATAGTCTCACATGTCTACTGATAATGATAGTCGGCAATTTTACTGCAATGAAAAGACATTAATATAGAAAACAATATACATACGAACTTCCTCTTTATCATCGACAACAAATTATTATTATTTATTATTATATATGAGCGATCGCATATATAGATTTAACGAGGATTCAAATGCGATGAAACTCGATTGAACAGTTTGATGGGAATGTAAACAATAATAAATAGTTTTTTCTTTCTGGAAAGTGGATTGAATCAATTATTGAATATTATTTTATTAATATTATTTTACTGCAATGAAAAGACATTAATATAGAAAACAATATACATACAAACTTCCTCTTCATCATCGACAACAAATTATTATTATTATTATTATTATTATTATTATATATGAGCGATCGCATATATAGATTTAACGAGGATTTAACGAGGATTCAAATGCGATGAAACTCGATTTAACAGTTTGATGGGATCAGTGTATTTAACTAAAAAATGTAAACAATAATAAATAGTTTTTTCTTTCGGGAAAGTGGATTGAATCAATTATTGAATAATCAAATCGATGGATTTATAAATGTTGTCATGATGTGAGTGTTGTTACAATGTTTAGTGATGAAGCTAAATAAAATGCAGACAAACCCGGGAGTTGTAATAATGGCCCTATTTATATAATAAATTCAAATGAGAATATTGCTTCACTTTCGAGAGTCGGCGAGTCGTTTACACAGGACTATGTAATAATCTACTTTTAAATAAAACCAGTAATCATGCTATTGAAGATAGGACTGTTTCATGCGTATGAAGCTGAATTAGGGTCAAACTCGATTCACATGGCGATGACATATTTCACATGGTGATGATGTGTTTTCACATGACGATGATTTATCCTGAATCAGTGTAGTGTTCAAGCAAAATCACCCCCTTCGTACTGTGACAACGAAATGGCACTATTTGGAACGTTGTTTAGTGTTTTAAAAGTAGATAAAATTGGAAAAGTATTTAGCTAGCATGATTATCGACACCACTTTGCCTATATGACTTGGAATATGTAGAAAATACTGTTCATGGCTGAAAATAATTGATGAAATAAGATGTAAAGAAGTAATAAATAGTTTTCCCATTCTATAAACTTATTCAAGAGTCACTTGAATCAAATGTTGAATAAACACGTTATGAGTAGTGAACAATTATTGGTATTTCTCCGGGCTATGCCGATGTTGTATAGGTGAAACACAATTTAATTTAATAGCCATAGCCCCCGACAAATTGTTACCTTGCAACTTGAACTTTATGACATTCAGTATGATACTCGGGTTTGTGATGTTTCTTGGGTTTTTTTGGGGGGCTATGGCTACTACTTCCACGTGCTTTGGGATAAACTAGATAGTAACAAATTTTGTAAATTTTCTCAATTAAATTGCGGCTTCGATCGGCTTTTCTACATGGATTTGTTCATGCATTTATTTTGAGCCAGTTAAACCAGATGATTCACAACACAATATAAGCATGCATTTGCATGCAACTCGAAGTCTAGTGAAGAAAAAGATTCAAGATGTTCAACATGTGAACATCATGAAGTTGGTTTGGAACCATATGCGTTTTTGGAATAAGATTCAGAGTCAGACAACATATGCTGTTAAATTAAAATTTCCAGAGAATAATTTTATACGTAAATTGTGTTCTTAAATTAAGGGAGGAGAGAGTGCTATCATAAATGTTGTACTTTCAGTCTAATACATGCTTTGATGCTGCGATTCACCATCAGCGTTTTAACGAAAGCTGTCGATTCAATGTTATATATGTGACGAAGAATTATTGCAATTATCATTTGTATTCGTTTGCGAAGGATACCGTCTTTATCTTGCCATTGCTTATCAAAATTGTCAAGAGATTAGTAATGAGAAGAATCGGAACTAAAATTTAATCTTTGTTTTAGTGATTTCAACCATAGTAATCGACAATAATGCAATAAATTACAAAGCTATGCCCCAATGTTAGGTAGGCGTATTAGCGTAAGCCTATATGAAATTAAACTAATGAAGATGACAGTGACACAAATACAAAATACAGTAAATAAATCAATCAAACAGCTCCATCAATCCATGATAACTACGTAAAAGACTGGAGGAGTAAATTAAACAGAATATCAATAATATCGATAATATATATATATCCAAATGTCGAAAGTCTAAATTCCAACTGAAAACATCATCGCAAAATAGTTGTTGCTATATTTACTACACCTAAATCCACCGCTCAAAACGATGTATTTCCACGCGGTACACTCGTTCACAGGAAAGCAGAATACAATGGATCTCGTTTTATATTTTTCCGTAAATTTCTTTCCGTTTTCCGTAAATCAGACGTGCCCACACAGCAACATCGGAGAACAAGGAAGTAACACGAAAAAATAGCAAAGGCATGGCAGCGGTGAGTCAAGCCATGTGGAACACTTGCATAACTATATTCTATTGTCTTCGAGCGTGCGAATAGCCTAAACGTTATGCTTACGCTGCCTTTTATAAATTAAATTCCCCCGTGATCTCACCAAGCGCTGCTATTGTTCCCCCTATGGAATGTGGGATCACAGCTTGAAGCAGACAGAAGGCTTCGATATTTGCGGTCAAACTCTTCTTAAATAGTAAGCATACAGTTATATAAATCGGGCAAGAACACAATCTAACCTTATCAAAATTACGTGATACCAAGGTAAAAAATTCGGGAATCTAAATTTATAAAAATCATAAAGTAACGTCATAATAGTAAATCAGAAATAGCAAGTGTTTGTATGGGAGAGATTGACAGCTTGCCGCTTGCGTCAAGCTGTGTGTGCTTGACGTTTGGATTTCGTAATCGCAGGTTGGGAATTGACAATATGCCATGCATATGTCAAATAGTTTAGCTACTGGGGGTATCGACTTCATGTTATATATAAACATTGCCGTTCATCAAATTCTCCCTTTAATAATCGAACTGCCACTGCAAGGGGTTCATGGTTATCATATTATCTTGGATAAATACAAAATGAATTTCTTAGTTCTACTTTTAATTGGTTTTGCAACAGTCTTATCAAGTGTTGATTCCTATTCACGTCTTCGTAGTGAATATGATCATGCAATGTATTTAGATGAGAGTGAAAAGTATGAGTTATTATGGTCAGTTGATCATCTCAAAGGGGTAGTATCATTTGCTACTGTTGTTAATACAACAGGATGGGTTGGTTTTGGTATTGCTAAAGGATTATCGGGTAAAATGGCTGGGTCAGATATTGCTATTGGCTATGTTTTACCTGATGGAGCAGGACAACTTGTGGTGAGTAAATACGTCAAGATATATCTTGTATTAACTCTGCCCCTTCATTATTTAAATCCGAAATTGTTTAAGCGGATTGTCGTGTTTTTCAGGATCGTTTTGCAACTGGTGAAAAATTACCTTTGAGAGATGAAAAACAGGATTATCTTCTGACAGGTTCACAGGAATTAAATGGTCAGACAATTTTAAAATTCAATCGATCAATTGAAGCTTGTGACGAGAAAGATAATAGCATTCAGGTTTGTACAATATTTCAGTAGTATAGAATCTTTCTTGTTCAATTTATCATTTGTGTCGTTATCATTAAAATGTGCATCATTATTTCGCATAATATGCGCTTGTTATTGCTGTAGCATGGGAGTAGTGTTGAGATGTCGAACTGGCATCAACATCTTGACTGAAAATTAGAAATTAGCGCGTCTGGAATGTAGTGTTAAAATGTTTCTGTTCTAGACCGTCCATCCACCGCCAAACGGTACCGGCTATTATGAAACTAATGCAAGGCTATAGCCTGTGCGCAGACCCAAACCTTTATTGATGATTAGTAGTATTGGTGGATAGACTGAACTAACAATTTGCATGGCTATGTCAGTCATCTTACTACGTATAATTGCAATTTTATATCATTTTTTTATTATTATTTTCCTCTTTTTTCTGGGGGGGGAGGGGGAGACTTTGTTTCGACGGGATGATTTCACATTATATCGGAAAAGTTCCCGTTAGCCGATCTGTATGGAAGTGCCATCCCCCCGTTATGAAGTGCCAAAAGGCTCACTACTACTTCTTGATCGGCGCAGTACTTGTTTAGAGATCGCGTTACTTGTTTGCGAGATCGTGTTACTTGTTTTGGCGATCCCGTTACTTTTCCTTGCGATCGCGCTATTTGTTTGGAGATCTCGCTACTTCTTTTGGCGATCGAGCTACTTGTTTAGAGTTTCCGTCACTTGTGAGAGAATCACGTCACATACAAAATTTAAAGATAATTATAGCCGTGACAAGTACAGTTAGCGGTGATTTATTTCAAGAACTCTAAATCACAGATAATAAGGATTCGGTAAAAATATAACACGGGAAATAATGTACGAGAAATATTCATTTACAATAGCTTGTGTAACCATTTTTGTTTAATGACTATAATTCATTGAAGGTCATGCTGTAAGTTTGTTGCATATTTCAATAACGAATACTGTGTAATTATTTCTATAGTCTAATAATTTACGGAAAAGGCTTAATTTTGCCTCATTTTGTGTCAATTTAATATTCATATATGACACTTTCTAAAACTACAATATTGTATTTAGCTTCGATAGGAAGAAAATGTGAATGAATTACGAATTTACTCAGTATCTGCTTACAAGTTAATTATAAATAATTGTCTTGAAATTTACCGAATACTATACTCAAAACCACACAAAAACTTCAAGGAAACAAAATGAAATTGTAGGTTGGGTGATTGTCATTACACCCCAGTCAATCAAGTCTTATAACGAATATAAATTTCCATCGAATCGAGATACAATATTGTAGTTTTAAAAATTATCGACTTCTATTTACAAATTATTAGACTATAGAATCGACAAAAGATGAGGCAAAAGCCTTATCCGTAAATTATTAGACTATAATAATTTAATAATATATTATTCATTACTGAAATATGCAGCAGATTTACAAACATGACGACCTTTAATGAATTACAGCTATTAAAAAAAAATGATTACACAAGCTGTTGTGAATGAATATTTCTCGTACATTATTCCTAGTGTTATATTTTTACCGAATCCTTACTATCTTCTTCGATGTCGACTTAGAAATCTTGAAATAAATCACCGCAACTGTACTTGTCACGGCTATGATTATCTTAAACTCTTGTATGTGACGTGATTCTCTCACAAGTGATGGAAACTCTAAACAAGTAGCACGATCGCCAAAAGAAGTGACGGATCTCCAAACAAGTAGCGCGATCGCAAAGAGAAGTAACGGGATCTCAAAAACAAGTAACACGATCTCGCAAATAAGTAACGCGATCTCTAAACAAGTACCGCGCCGAACAAGAAGTAGTAGTCAGCCTTTTGGCACTTCATACCCCGTCGGCCTCTGAGAATAACTAGATATGTGAATTATAGATATATTTGAAAACAATGTGATTTGTACAATGTTACATAATGCCTTGTTGACAAATAGGTGAATATCGAATACTTCCCATGTAAAAATGTCATCAAACAAATCACACAATTTTGAGGCTCCCTTATTTCTAGTAGATTTAATATCAAATTTAGATTATCTTGTGACTGTGAAGCTCAATTTTAAAGATATCTTCATATTCAATTAAGAACACCATGTTCAAATTTTTTATTCAAATTATGTTATATTATTGTTTTGTCAAAACAAAAGTCAATTTTATTGCTAACTACAGTAATTCACTTTTAAATATTCTTCTAAAAAGGATTTACATGGTTCGTATGTATTTTTAAAATGTAATCCAAAAATCTCTAGAGAGCGTTCATTCTGGGAAGTCAAGTTATAAATCAAGTAAACATATTATATATTATATGACATCAATATTGATATTTAATATTATTTATTGAATATTGAATGATAATATGTGACTGTAAATTAGAATTTTTTTCTGTATTTCATAATAGAGTGGAACAACAAAATTAATCTTTGCATATGGTCTTGTCGATCCTAACCCAAATGATGACACATCAATTGCATATCATTCAAATCGCAGAGGTTCAAGAAGTGTCAATTTATTAAATTATGCTAAACATACAGATACATTTACATCTGGAAAATATGTTGACTTGAAAATGAATAATGTCACAGTACCAAAGAAAGAAACGACTTATTGGTGTACGGCTGTAAAAATATCTCGTAGTCAAGTTGGAGGAGGGAAACGTCATGTTACAAAGGTAAGAAAATATTTTAAACAAGTTCCTTGTTTTTTACACATTGAATATATAAATTATCAACATAATAGACACAAAAAGGCACCACCCTAGACAGCAAACTCTCTGAAAAGAGTCTCAGGGGGGATGTACAATGTGCATTGTACATTGTGCAACTCAAACTATCTAAAATTTCACAAATTAATAACACAATACTCATGAGTAGCCTAAACGTTACCAATTTATATTCATCTTTTATTGCCGTTTTTGGTCTATCGTTGTATTTTATTTTTAATAAAGTGATCTTACACATTACACGTATTCTACGTTCAATTTTTCAGTTGTTTCTGTGAACTCCGAAGTTACAAACTGAAATATTACTTGTAACTGAAATATTATTACTTCACTATCTTAATTTTTCCTCCATTGTTTGTTTTTAGATTGCTCCTGTTGTCCAGTCTGGTAACGAGGGTCTTGTTCATCATCTCGTTATATATGATTGTGGTTCAGATATGATAAATGAGACACATTTGGGTGTAAGCTTTGAGTGTAAATCACCTATTATGCCACCAGAGAAAAAGGTTGCCAACTGCCGTGTTCAAAGTATTCTTTATGTATGGGCTGTTGGAGGAGAGGTGAGTCGAGAGACGTTAGTATGATATATACATGCTGAATCACTTGTGTACTTCCATATAGGCGCTATATGGGGACGAGCCATTTTTATGGGTAACATTTTGGCATCATGCTGGTAAGTTTGAGTTACCCAGAACGTTGGTGTGAGGTGCCCAATCGGCATATAATCTATTCTACAATTCAATTTTTGGCAAGTTTTGGTACGAGTTTGGTGTAGTATCATTTTCATAATTTCCATGGCAACATTTCCAGCAATCATTTTCCGGCATTTTCACGGTATTATTACGATTACCTAAATAGAACATCCCTGTACAAAAAGAACCGACGTACCTCTATGGATTTGAACTCCCATTTTTGATTGGTTTTAATTAGACAATAGCAATTGCAAAAGTCTAAACCTTATAACGATTTAAATTTTTCAGCTTGAAATCTTTAATCGTGTTATATTTCGTTACTGACTTATTAAATTATTTTGATTGATTACTCCAATATTTTGTCCATTATTGAAGTTTTTGTAACACCTTTACAAAAGTGTGAGGTGTTTTAAAATTGTTACTGTTTTGAATTTTAAAGTAAAATTTGAATTTTTCGACTTCACTCGACAAGATGTTCTGATAATGCACCAAATCTCAACAATATAATAGGGTCAAACTGCATGGTTTGCCAAGGAGCGACGCTAGTATTTGTAGTAGGCATATCAACAACGACAGAACGATTCATGTTATTGTGTTTATTGATATCTGTAAAAATATATAACTGCCTCTTAGCTTAAGCTTACATCGACTGACCTCAATCAACTTGGTCAGCTATAATTACATTATATGTGTTAATTAATTGTTATACGAGGCTAATGTACTAATATGGAAACGAGGCTGTTTCCAGCACTACATGTGTCCGCCCAACAAAGACGGAGTCATGATCAACTTCGTTATGAATTATATGTTTGTAAAATAGAATAAAAGTACATCATTAACGCTAAGGCATTGTAAAAAATATAACATTTTATTTTAGTAAGAAAGAATCAATGTTTATCAAGTAAAGTCATATATCTATGCTTGTGCAGACTATGCAGTCAAAATGTATATATATATATTTTTCAGCTAATAGTAATGATAATCCGGAAAAAGGTTAAATTTAAGAGTTCGTCCATATCTAGATGTTTTCCGAAGCAAAGAACTAGTATTTGTTGTAATAGAAGGTATATTGTGTAATCCTGATTGGTTTGGCGAGTTTTTGTCAGCCACAGTCGACAACAAAGGCGCCGATGACGCCGATGCCGAAGATAGTGACGGAGATGTATCGGAGTTCAACAACTTTGATCGCGTCAAAGACGCCGTCAAAGGAGTTGAACTCTCGTACACTGGCTTTAATCGATCAACTGAGATTGTATCAGATGTGGTACCTTTCTTGATTGTAAAATATTTCGAAGTTCTTTTGAGGACTTCATAAGGTCCTGTATAAGGCGCTTCCAACGGTCTTTTTGGTCGATCAACACGTACCCAAACTTGGCGACAGGTGCTTAAATCCTTGGGCACAAAAGACGAAACTGATTGATGTGCTGGTGGTTTGAAACGTACCGTTCTAAAATGTTCTTGTAAGGTCTGTAACAGATGATGTGAAGATAAGAGCTCTTTGTCTTCTATACAAGCACGAGGAACCAAAGGCTTCAAGCCAGTTAATAGTTCAAACGGTGATATACCATCTAAATCCGGCCAAATACGTAATGCTAATAACGTAGACGGAAGACCATCAACCCAATCTTGTCCCAATGTTCTATGCATACGCTCGACCAGACCATTCGTCTGTGGATGATAGGCAGTTGTCCGAATCTTTAGGAAGCCTATCAGTTTGGCAATCTCACTAATTAGATCACTCTCAAATTCAGATCCACGATCTGTAATTACATATTGCGGGGCAGAATACCTGGCTACCCACTCATTAACGAATGCCTCTGCCACTGTTGGTGCGGTGTGATCTATTATTGGAATTATTTCTACCCAACGAGTGAAACGATCAATCATGGTTAATAAGTAGCGGCAATTAGTGGATTGGTGAGTTAGTGATGAAACAGAAGGGGGGACAAAAACAATATCTAAATGAACAGTTTGTAGTCTTTCGCAAGGAATATCGTATGGCAAAGAGGGAGTTTTTGTGTGTCGTGTTACCTTTTGACGCTGGCACGCTTCGCACTGCTGCACCCATTCAGATATCACTTTTTTCATTTTAGGCCAAAAATAACGGTCACAAATAAAACGACAAGTCGCTGCTCGGCCGTAATGGCCAATGCCGTGAATATTTGCAAAAACTTTCGGACGCAATTCTGTGGGAACAAATGGGCGAGGTGTAGGAAATGAAAGGTCACACCATAATTTACCCTCTGGAAATTGTACTTCGGATAGTCCTGCAGTCGGAACAGTGTATTTATTTTGAGCCTGTACAAGATCAGACAATGAAACAAAACCGTGGGTGATAGAATTGACAGAATCAGAAGTGGGATTTTTGACAATGTCACGCGAAAGTGTATCAGCGACTATGTTTAAAGGAGCAAAAATGACCGGCAGGCGCTACGCACTTCGGATCACGTGCATGTTTATTGTTCATAACACAATGTACATTGTTGACATGGATTTATAACAGATTAAGCCTGCGCAGAACAATAGTTTCAAAGCGAGACGGTTGAATTACGCTAAGCATAAATTCAACTTGTGCTCGCAGCGGTCGCCGGTCAATCTTGCCCCTTTAAATGTCCTGGTACATGAATAATGTCGTCAACAAATTCCGAAAGAAAACTAAATTGCCGAGTTTGGCGAGGTGAACGAGATGAATTAGGAGTGGTTGATTTAAATGCAGCAGCAATGGGCTTGTGATCCGTAAATACAGTTATTTTAGTACCCTCGATGATAGTACGAAAACGTTTGATCGCTGCAAAAATAGAAAGCAGTTCCCTTTAAAAAGTGGAATATTTTTGTTCTGTCTGAGACAATTGTCTAGAGTAAAATGCTAGCGGTGCTGTTTGTCCGTTGTGCTCATGCAAAATTGCACCTATTGCGTGGCCTGAAGCATTGGTTGTGACAGAATAAGAAGAACACTGCGGATTAGGATGGCACAGTGTTACACAGTGATTGATTGCATTTTTAAGATCGACAAACGCGGTTTCATGTTTATCAAGCCAAACAAACGGTTCAACTGGTTTTTCTTTGCGTTGATTTTTCGAAGGCGGTTGAGTCGAACGAGCTAAATCTTGGAGAGGACAAACAAAATTAGCATAATCAGGTATAAAACGCCGATAAAATGAAAACATGCCAAGTGAACGACGAAGAGATGAATAATCAGATGGAGACGATAAATTTAATAAGTCTTCCTTTGATTTTGTTTTTGGAGAAATACCTGATTTTGAAACTGTAAAACCAAGAAAATCAACTTCAGTAACGCTAAAAAGACACTTTGATAAATTAAGACGCAAATTATAAGAAGCAAAACGTTCAAAAATTAATTGCAATCGATGATCATGTTCAGCTTGAGTGGCACCGTAAATTAAAACATCATCAATATAAGCGAAAGAGGGAATACCACGCAACACGTCATTGATGAAACGGGAAAAGGTAGCAGCACTATTTTTTAAACCCATTGGCATACACAAAAAACTGAAAGAACCAAAAGGGGTTGTGACAGTAGTTTTATCGATGTCATCAGCATGTATAGGAATTTGATAATAAGCCTTGGTCAAATCTAACCGGGAAAAAACAGTATCTCCGTAAAGTTCATGATGAAATGACTGAATATCCGGTAACGGATAGCGATCCGGTTTTGTGATGCGATTGAGCGCCTGATAATCCCCTACAGGTCGAAAAGAGCCGGAATCTGACTTTGGGACGAGATGTAATGGGCTTGCTCAAGCTGAATTTGCAGGACGAATAATGCCAGCTGCCAAAAATTTTTCAAATTCAGCGCGTGCTATGCTAAGCTAAGCGTGCTATGCTATGCTTTGTGGGTGCAAACGTCTAGGCTGACAGAAAAGAGGGCCACCAACAGTTTCAATACGATGAACCACCTGATGTGGGGGCGTTTGAGAAATTGTGAGTGGTGAAAATAAAATTTGAAATTTGTGAAGTAATTGAGATAATGACTGTGATAAATGTGTTGGAAAATCGAAATGAGTTGATTCTAAAGACATTTGACACGAGCGCAGTGGGGTCGAAATAGACGTGTGCGTGTCGGTCAAAGTACTATCAGAACAATTTAATAAAATTTGGTGGCGAGAAAGAAAATCTATACCCAATATTGGCTGTGTTACATCAGCGATGACAAATTCATGTTGGAAACGACGATGTAATTTTGGAAGACTGATTTCAGTTCTCGATTCACCGAAAACAGAAATACTTTTACCAGAAGCAGAAATGAGTGACAATATTGAGGATGACACTGGGAGTTTACTTTGTTTGACGATAGACGTGGGTACAAGTGAAACAGCCGAACCAGTATCAATTAAAAATGCCATAGATGGTAAAAACGGAACATTACCGGTAATAAATAACAAAGAACCACGTTGAGAATTCACACCCCCAACGTTGCTTAACGGTTTTCCGGAACCGGAGAAGTAGAACGTGACTGTGCAGGAGAATTTCGAGTGGTACGAGTAGAAACGTGACTGGGTTTAGTAGCAGGCCATTGACACCACGCTTTGCATGACCTTGCGTCGCCAGCGTAAAAAATGTGAGCACGACAAATTTGTGGAGGTTGGTTTTTGTGAAAAGCCTTTACAACATACACATCATTAGAGTTATTATTGAAATTGTTAGAATTAGAATAATTGGGTTTGCTATTAGTGCGACGGTTAACATTACTCACTTCAATAGCAGATTCATTAGATGTACTAGCTATAACCTGAACTGAGGGAATAGAATCTAATTTAGTAGCACCCCAAACGGTATCAGCAATCGTCAAGAATTGGTCAGAAAGCAAATGTAAATGTCCTAAGAGAAGATCACGGACCTTAGTGGGCAGAGCATTCATTAGGCGGTGATGAACCAGGTTTTCATGGGCAGGGATACCAGACATTGAAAAGGCTTTCTTAATTTTTAAAGCACAAACACTTGGTTTAAGACCGTCAAGAGATACCTCACCTAATGCTTCCTCAAGGCGTTGTTGTTCAGTCTTCTGAAAAAGTTGTATTATTTTTATCTTGATATCAGTATAGGGCGTAGCAGAGGCAAACAGTTCCGGTGTGACTACCAAATGTCCAATGTCTGATGGTAATTCAGCTACGATGTATTGGAATCTTGTTAGTTCTTTTATAATCCTTCGTATTCCAAATAAACACTCCACTTGGTAAAACCAAAATACAATTTGTAATCGATGAAATGGCGGTAGCTTAATAGTTGCTGTGGAAATTCCAGCAGACGAAATGCGGTCGTCATCTTGAAACGTTTGTATTAGGCGAGGCAGAGGAGTCGACGTAGTAGATATTGATGTATTCATATTGTGAGAAGGCAACGGGTTATTCTCGGGGTCACCATTTGTAGTAGGCATATCAATAACGACAGAACGATTCATGTTATTGTGTTTATTGATATCTGTAAAAATATATAACTGCCTCTTAGCTTAAGCTTACATCGACTGACCTCAATCAACTTGGACAGCTATAATTACATTATATGTGTTAATTAATTGTTATACGAGGCAAATGTACTAATATGGAAACGAGGCTGTTTCCAGCACTACATATTTTATTAACGTGATCTATTTTTTCTCTATTCTAGCCATTGGTTTTGCCAGATATAGCTGGTCTTCCAATTGGTGAAACTGAACATACTTACTATCTTCTCGAAATGCATTATGACAACCCTGAAAGGAAAGAAGGTAATAAATTGATATTTTGCTTCACGTATCGCCAATAGGTTTGTTGCCCAGGGTCTGACAAAGGTTCAGCCTTTGGGAATCCTAGAAGCATTTCAACGTTTTCTTCTGAATTTAGTTGTTTTCATGTTTGACCAATAAATCCTCAAAAATATCAATTTCCTTCTAAATTTGTTCTAGCCTTCCAGACCCTGTTTGTTGCTGTTATCTAATGGGTATAAAAATATGATCGTCATAATTCTTTTCAGTCATGTCTTGTTCCTCATTTTTTTGTTGGAGCAATGACTGACAAATTTGATATGAAAACGGCAAAACACTCAATATCTTGGTGATTATCATGTGCAAGGTGCCTTATCACATTGTTTCTAATTATGATTCTCCATTCTGATTGTTTATTTGTCACAAATTGATGTCGTCGAAAGAGCAGCCATTTTACATTTCAAATTTAAACGAGGAGATGGATGAAAACCTTTGAGTATTATTGCAGTAAATGCAAATCATAACTTAAAGATGAGGGGCATGATATTAATTAATTTACATAGAAGATTGTATATGTTACAAGATGATTTTTTGCAAATTGAATCCGTACATTATAGTTGACGAATTTAAGCTTACTTCCATTTAATCTTATTTTGATACATTTTCTTTGCTAGGTCAAATCGATAGTTCTGGTCTGCGTCTCTATTACACGGAAGACTTAAGAAAACACGATGCAAGCACTTTAACTGCTGCCATGGCCCCCAATCAGGATTTACTCATTCCTCCAGGACAGAAATCTTGGACTGACACAGGTTATTGCTTCCCTGGATGCTCGAAGGTATTAGATGCAAATATTCTTTCTTTTTAGGATGTGTGTGGCTATATACATGATCACAACCCTTTTGTGTTGGGGGGCTCGCACTCCTAGATAGACCACGCTGAACGATATGGGCGGACTGTACTAAACCCAAAGCGTCAGGTTTCTCTAGTGTGCCTTCAACTATGACAATAGCAATAATCAACGAGCTAAGATAATTCAAGTCTTCAACTTGAATATAGCCAAAATGTGTTCCCGTAAAATGTAACTTATAATCAGAACGAACTCACCCAGTTCAACTTTACTAACGAAGTCAATATAATAGTATATTACTCCGGGAGCCAAGACAAGACGCAACCAAGACAACCAAAATTATATTTCCAATACTTGTATTCCAACAATAACCAAAATCTTAATAATAATAATACAGTTTATATTTCTTCTTGTTGTTGACTTCTTCATGCTCTTGTTAACTTCAACTCTCGCTAAAACTTACAAATGACTCTATATTTATACCAAATTCTATTTACGTCAATGCTAAAGTCCAAATAATACTAATACAATAAATGGATTAAGAAAGGAACAATTTTTACATAATACGGAATAAACATATCAATTAAAAGCTATTATTAAACTAACAAACAGGAACGTCTCTAGTTAACTACAATTTTGTTCCGCTCTATAATTATCTGGTAAGTGACGCATATATCTGAGTTGACGTATGACGTCAACGTGTTAGGTTTTGACATAGGATTAATTCAAACGCGTTCTGCCATCAACACCTACATCAACAAATAAGTATGTGTGTGTGTGTGTGTGTGTGTGTGTGTGTGTGTGTATAATTTTATTTCGATTCGTAACCAAAATGAGCAAATGCTCGTTTATACATTGATACGAATTTAAAAGTAAGCTATTAATTATAATATTGTAAATTAGTAGAAATAATGATAAGGATAATAGTATTAATAATATAATATAATTTTTATTATTATTTTATTATTTTATTATTTTTTTTATTTTTTTTTTCTTTATTTTTATTTTTTTTTGTTTTTTGAACGAGACAAGTTCCATAATTATGCTAATTGTATTATATTTATGAGGAAAATGCTAGTGTTTTTGATAGATATAACATTATAATCTAACTATCGACAGCTGATTGACATAAACCAATAATTTATTTTCCATTCCAGGGATGTCAAATACGCAAGAGTTGACTCTTTGAATGTTCTTATTGCTTCCCCACGTATTACTTCCGGGATAAAGTTCCAAACTCTAGTACCTACTGCTACAATCGACCATTTCATCAGGGTAGTTCTGCAAATGGGTGGGATGAGTTTGTTTGGACGGCAAGATGACGTATATTTAGTGTTGGATATCTTGAAGAGGGAGTGTAAAAGTTTTGGAGTTTCTGTTATGAGTGTTTTGTGGATCATATTGGTTAATTTTACTATTCTTCTGACGTGTAGAGATGGAAAACGATATTCTTTACCAGTATTGGGTCGTGTTAGGTGTTTTAGTGATTTTTCTTGAATTCTTTCTAATTTTAGTCTATCCGTTTGATTAATTCCAAGAAGAAGTAGGCTACAATGTTCTAGGTGAGGACGGATGTATGTCTTGTAAAGTGTATTGGCAAGGTGTGGGTTTAGGGATTTTTTAACCTGTTTGATTTGATATAGGGAGAGATTGGCTTTTCTGATGCAATTGCGAAGATGACATCTCATGTTTAATCTACTGTCAATGTGAGCACCGAGTATCTTTATTATATTGAGCCAAGGTAAGGTTACATCATCGATTGTAATGTCTTTGTTATGTATTTGATTAGTACTTAGAAGATTTGCGCTCGTAACGTGAATGTCGGGTTCTGGAATGTGAGTGATTAGTAGGCATTGAGTTTTTGAGGGGTTCAGTTTTAGACGATTCAGCTGGAACCATTGGTGCACCTTTTCCAAGTCTTTGTTGAGGTGTTGGACAGCAGTGTTTTTGTGGTTGGAGGAATAGTATAGCGTTGTATCATCTGCGTATCGTATGATGGAAGAGGTTATTGGAAGAAATGAAAAGTCTGCTACGTAGATATTAAATAGTAGTGATGATATTATCGATCCTTGTGGGACTCCCCGAGGGCAGGAGAAGGGCGAGGAAGTCTGACTTTCAACTCTGATAGATTGTGTTCTTTCACTTAGGTAATTGTTGATTAAGTTACAACTTGATGGATTTACACCGTAAGCTCTCAATTTTTCCATCAGAAGTTTATGGTGTACCATATCAAATGCCTTGGAGAGATCGAGGGAGACAATTGCAGTAGTTTGTTTTTTGTTGATGGCTGTTCTACAATCTTGTGTGAGTTTCATGAGGGCCATTTCAGCACTGTGACTATGTACAAATCCAAACATATCAGGTGGGAAAATTGGTTTGAAGTGATTTTGGAGTTGATTTGCTAAGATTTTCTCGAATGCTTTGGAGATATGAGTGAGGATGGTAATTGGTCGATAATTTTCTTTATTTGATGGATCGTTTTTTTTGTATATTGGTGAGACTATGCTATGTTTCCAGGCTTTTGGTATTTCATTTATTGTTATTAAGTGATTGAATAGATCGGTAATGGGAGAGGTGAGGCTAGGTAGGATAGTTTTGAGGAAGCTTACGGATATGTTATCGGCCCCAGTTGCCTTATTAGTTCTGAATCTTTTGATAATGTTATTTACTTCATTGTCTGATGTGTATTTAAAACAGAAGGAAGTGCAGGAGCGATTCATGATTTGATGTATGCTTGGGTGATTTTTGAGATAGTCGGCAGTCCAGTTTGGAGTAGGTGGTATACAATTTTTAAAATATCTTCCTATTATTTGTGCTTTTTCTTTAGCGGTTGTTATTAAGCAATTGTTTTCCAATAAATTAGCTACATTAGCAGATTTGTTTTTCCCAATACCAGTGATTTTTTGTAGGTTACGGTGAAATTTTGAGGGTTCAGTCTTTGAAGATGTTTCGAGATATTGTTGGAGGCTGTGTCGTTTAAGTTTTGTGACTAGATTCCGTTGAGTGTGGAAGCGGCGGATATTTTCTTCATTTCGTGGTAACTTCGATAAGTGATCTCTGAGTCTGATAGCTTCGTCGATTTTAGCTGTAATCCATGGTGGTCTTTGTGCCTTGATAAGTTTAGATGTCAATGGTGAATGTTTCTCTATGACTTAGTTAACTTCAAAGAACCATCTGTTCCATACATCATCGGCTGACAGTAGCTCACCGTTATCATTAGTGTACATACGTTCCCATTGTATCCCACAGAGATCATTATTGAGTGAAGTAAAGTTTGTATTTTTCGTTTTTCTGTAAGTTATTAATCTTGGCTGTGTGCGTAGGCATTTAGTTTTGTATGTTGTCATGCAGATACTGTGGTCGGAAGCTCCAGTTGCGATTATGTTACTAGCAATGAAGTGTCTTGGATGAGATACGAGTATGACATCAAGTGATGTCCCTGATGATGGTCTGGTTGGTCCATTGATCAGATTGATGAGAGCGTAGTTATCAATAAATTCTTGAAGGGATTGTCCAGGGGTGTTATTCACTTTTTTGCTAATATCGCAATTCAAATCACCTAGCAATACTACCTCAGATCTTGATCTAAGTAATGTTTCCATAATACTATTCAGACAGTCAAAATACTTTTTCAGTGCAAAATTTGGTGGCCGGTATGTTAATATTATTGACACCTTTTTAAGCCAAATTTAATATCGAATGCCATCATCTCAATTTCGTTATTTTCCCATTGAGGTTTTCTTCTGCAAGCGATGTTGTCGTTGATGTAGAATACAAGTCCACCTCCAGCAGTGCTGTTGGGACGGTCTTTCCTATGTAGAGTGAATCCATCTAAGTCTATTTGCTTATTGCTGATATTAGTGTTTAATTTGGTTTCACATAGGGCAATGATATTCGGTGATAATTTATTAGTGAGGTGGTCGATTTCGTGCTGCTTCCCCCTTAGACTGTTGCAGTTCCAGCTGACGATGTTAATATTATGAATTGGTCCAGGGTTGGGATGTATATCACCACAGCAGAGCATTATTAGATAGATAAGTGTTATAAAGTATTGGTTGATCTGTGAAAAACATTTGAGTACAGTAGTGAATGATGTAGTTATTGTGACATACAAATTGTTTATGGCGGATAATACGATATGCTTCAATATTTTATGAAGTTTTGTTTTCGTGTTAGTCGTTGTTACTTGATATTTACGGATGGATGAGTTAAATAATCCAGTTGATATTCGGAATTGTTGATTATTGATGGGCATTGCGGTATTTTGTTTGGGTCATATGCTGAAGTTGTTTTTCGATGATTCCATTAGTGGCGTTTGTGAAAGTTGTATTTCCGATGTTGCGTTTTATGTGTAAGAGTAATAGTGGGCAACTGCCATCGAAGGTGTGATGCGATGTTGCTTTGCATTGGAATGCCTTCGATTTGCAGCATGCGGCACATTTTCTTTCTTTCCTGCTGCATTTCTTTTTCCTGTCTAGTGGATGTTGATCACCACAATCAAAGCAAATTGACTCTTCGTCAATCATTTCACAATTCTTTTTACTGTGACCAAGACGGCCACAATGAAAACATCGAATCGGCTTCAGATCTGGATAGGCGCAGACATTTAGTATTGAATCAAGTCTTAGCCACATGTTGTTCTCGGCAAGCTTAGAGAATGCTTTGGATGCTAGTCGTAAGGATACTCTTTGATCAAGAGCATTCTCTTTTGTTGGAAACAGATATAAATTAATAATGTCATTTTGACTCTCAAAAATGTCTGGATTGTCAGCAAGCAGTGAATCATGGATAGCTTTAGATGTCATCCATTTCGGAACATTTGGAATAATTGCGACTGGGTCTCTTTTTTTTATTTCTTTGTAGGTAATTTTACCTTTACTTAAGGATGATTTTATGCTGGCTAGCTTTTCATTCGGCACTTCGATCGAGGTTGTTTTCCCTTTTGTTGTAATTATTGATCCTTTAACATTAATTTTACTTTTCTTTAGTTTTTCTATTATTTTTTCAGAAGGTTCATCTGAAAGAAGCTTTGTGCAGTTTTTTGTTGTTCCATTAATTGTTCTATTGACAATTAATGCATTGTTAGGGGCTGTAGCCACTACCTGTGACCAAGAATTTGGTTGACATGGCAACTTTTCCCGCTCGATAAATTTAGAAATAATTTCTTTTAATTCAGATATTTCTTCCCTCATTTCATTGATCGATTCCTTCAGTTTATCATTGCATTTACATTCTAAGCCTTCATTGTCACTGGTACTCTGTTTGGCCCGTTTCTTTCCCATCTCTAGCAAATTCAAAATATCTGTGCTTACCTATCGATTGTTTACATCGTTGATCGTTGATCGTTGATGAGGATATTGAAGCAAAAGATAAGTTGATAAGTTTACATCAATTCTTTAACACCATTTGTTCAAGATGTGATATATTTCGATATTATTACCAAATCAGTCATTGAGCAATAATAAATTATATCTTAAATATGGTTATATTCAAAATAATGATAAATTGAAGAACCTAGTGAATATTAACGACCAAACGAGTGCCGCGAGTCTCTCAAACCTCAAAACCTCCGAGGGTCATATATCTGAGTTGACGTATGACGTCAACGTGTTAGGTTTTGACATAGGATTAATTCAAACGCGTTCTGCCATCAACACCTACATCAACAAATAAGTATGTGATTTATTTGTCTTCATTATTCATTATAGATCATCAAATACTTTCTAACAGACATCATTATGTTGATATAGATATTATAACCATTCAAGCCAATAAATCTTTGAAGGAAATACTTATTGTGAATAATAAGGCTGCTAGACTTCTATCTTGTTCGGAAGCATCATCTCTCTCCGAGGGTCACTTTTTCGTCATTTCAAATTTGCACTTTGTGAAAATTCGGACAAAAGACTTTTCGTGGCACCGAATGCAGTGTACGTCACGCCTAAAATTATTTTCTAACAATTTTAACTTCTTTGAAAACTGCTTTTCTAGATGGAGATCCTGTAAATACAGGGGGATGCAGGAAAAGTTCCATAGGGTTCAAGCATTTAGATTTTGGGGGGCGCAGCTCCATAAGTAATATTATATTTTAAGTTCCATATTATTAGTGCAAAAGAAATTTTATTGAGCACTAGATCGGAACTTATATCAAAATGTAGACATGAAAACAAATCTACTTAGAAAACTATCAATCCACCAAAACAGAGTGCAACCCCACCACATTTAAAAATTTAGCGACAACTCTAGCGACAATAGCCTTTGTCATGCAAAATAATAGCTACGACAATTATATTTATCTGAATATGAGGTACTCCTGTATATTTTTTCATTAATAGTTTTATTTCTGTTTGATGACTGTTTCAAAAGTATAAACGCCAAGGACCCTTTTCCTAGCCTCTCCCATCAACCATGGCATCATTTTTGGAGAATTTACATGCGATCAATATTCAAATCTTCAGTCAAACTGTTCTGGCCAAAAATGAGAACTGTATGAAATTATTATTGCGAGTCAAAACACAAGTCAAATTACTAAAAAAATGACAAACTTGAATGCTATCAAGTAACTTTATTACGACGGGCTGGAGCCATATAACTGATGAACTACCAATCACCGCGTCTCACAATACACTAACTTAATATCTAACTTTACAATAAACTCAACTCTAAAATATTGGTTGATCAAAAAACGGACATTCTTGCTAATACAATATAAATATAAAAGATTAATCTGAACTACAATCTATGGATTACAATAAGATATTTAACTGGATAATGATTGAATATAAGAATAAATGTTAGTAAACTATAAAAATTAAGATTAAAACAAATATAAGTATATACATAACAGTTTTCGCGGGAACATACTCCCCCTCATCGTCCAACGCTGGTACAATTTACTAATTTAATATCGATAGTAGTTGGACGATCACCTTCTTTTGCTCTCCAGTATACATAATCTAGTTATTGGTCGATTTTTTTTCGCCATCCTCAGGTTTAATAGTTTCTGCTCTGACATAGCCATCTTTTCCAGGATAGACACGATTCGTAGTACCAATTCTCCACTGACCTCTTGGTAAATTTGGATCCAATACGAGGACAACATCTCCAACTTCAACATTTCTATTTTTAGTACGCCATTTACTACGTTGTAAAGGAGAAGGTAGATACTGTTTCTGCCACACTTGCCATACTTGCTCGATAATATTCTGCAAAAACTTTTAGTTGTTTCTAGGGTGGACCTCCGTAAAATCTCCTGGTGGAGCATCAAGATAAGGGCGTTGAAGAAGAAAGTGATTTGGGGTTAGAACATTATGATCCTCTGGATCACTACTTGCATATGTTAGGGGTCGAGAATTCAAAATTTCCGTCACTGATGCCAACAACGTTCTAAACTCATCGTCACTTAAATGTCTTACTTACTTTTTCCTACTTATTAAATCTTTGTACATAGCTGATTTTTTACTTTTAACTAACGCTTCGTGAACTCCCCCCAATGAGGGGTGAAAGGGGGCTGAAAATTCCACTTGACTCCTAACTCTTGAATCCTGTCCTTCAACTTTTGATCTGTCACACAAGTATAAAGAGCATCATAACGTTTCACGAGTTCATTTCTTCCTTCAAGGATTTCAAATGGCCCAGAATAATCGACAGATGTATTATAAAGGCAAGGTTTGCCTATTGCTAACCGCTCAGGAGGTAATTCAGCCATTAATTGTTTAGAGACCTTAGCTTTGTGCTCTGAACATTCTATAAATTTCACTCCACAATTTTTTACCATTTCTCTACCATGTATCACCCAAAAATATTGTCTCATGTACCCGAGAACATGATCAACACCTGCATGGTTACATATACGATGGTAATACTCAACAACCTTATTAGAAAACAAATGACCTTTGGGTAAAATAATTGGGTGCTTAATATCATAGGGTAGATCTGCTTTACCCAATCTACCACCAACTCTAAATAATTCATTTTTATCTAAAAATGGTGTTAACGACAACAAGCACGAAGATTTACTTAAATCTTCTCCTTTTAATAATTTTTTAATTTCACTTTCAAACATTTCATTTTGACATTCTTTTATTATTTTTATCATTTCAATTTCATTTAACTTTTCTAAACACATATTATTTTCATCCACTGTAATTTCTTCCCATTTAACATTATTTACATTACAAATAATAAATTTCTCACGTTTTTCATTACTAGGTTCGCCTGTTTTCCATGACAACGCTACTTCATACCAATCGTCCAAGTATGGGGTGCTGTCATTTATTAACTTTATTGCTCTTTTATCATCGTCAGAAAAGACCACAGTCGATTTATGTTTTCTGCCAAAATTTTCAAAATCCCAAAATCTCTTGAATTCCTTATCCAAGTCCACATATTTACACTCAAGGAACCACTTGTTCCCTTCTCCCCCAGATTGCCTCTAGCAATCCAACCAAGGGGCGTAAGTATGGCATAAGGGTGACTTAGATGACCAATTCTTCTTTGTAATGGAGCTAGCAAGCTCGCATGGTCAAGACCTATTAACAAGTCAATTCGTCCCTTTTTTTCCTTCAATGGAAGGTCTGCTAAATGCCCCCATTCATTTTTAATATTTGGCCATTCTACTCTTGGCACATCTTGACACACTTTGGGTAGTGACCAAACTGTCAATTTTGAAAATTGTTCGGTCCCGTTAGGGGTCGCTATTTGCAATGACAACTGGGAAGACAAATGTTTTTTCTGACTTCCAGTGACTCCTTTCACAGTGAGCCATTGTTTTTCAACAATTGGGAGACCTAATTTATTTGCTAGATTTTCTGTAATCAAAGAAGAATCGCTGCCTTCATCTACAAGAACGGTTGCATTTACAAAAGTGTTGTTAATGCCTTTCAATGTTACATTAATAGTACCAAATGCAATTTTATTTACACTGCAGCATACGGAATTTGATGCAGCAGAAACCCCCTTATTTTCAGGTTGATCAACAGTAGGATTACCAGAAACACCTGGCTGTGAAATTTGTACAACTTCCTTTTTATGCAAAGATGTGTGATGATAAAATCCACAACCGTCAACATTACAACGTTTTTTGTATTTGCAATCTCTGGACAAATGTGGTCTCTTACATTTGTACAAGCAAGAAAACCATAAGCCATTATCCATGGCAAATTTAAATCTCATGTCATGTTCTAATTTCAAGTATTCAGAGCATTCAACTATTTTATGCTCTGTGCTATCGCAATACAAACATGTTTTATAATAATTAGTAGAAGATTGGGCGTTATGTGTTCTCACATTTCTTCTGTTGGCACCGCTATTACTATTACTACTCCCTGCCTTGTCTGGTACGGAGAATTTCGGGGTTGAGATGACGTCATCCCAACGGCGGAATTTTGCTGCTCTATTACGCAGCCCATCACTTAATGCCTCAAGGGTATTTACAAAATCACCTTTGTTTTAAATTCTCTCCAGTCAATTCTTGCGGAAAGAGGTAATTTCTTCTCTACTTCAATTAAGATAGTTTCTGTTAAACTTTCACTTTCGTTTAACTGTCGCGACAGAACACGCAAGTGACTGCCTGCTTGATCAGCAAATAAACTAAATAGCCTTGGATTGTTATCCGGCACTTCTTCTAGATTTGACAGTGCACGTTGATGGGCTCTTGTTACCTCATCGGTTCGACCGTATCGGTCCTTCAAAATCCGTAAAGCGTCGACATAGTCGGCTTCACTACTGCCTAAACCTCTTGTCACTAATTTGCAGTCATCGTCTAAACACTGCAAAGAAGGGACATTTTCTCGCCAACAGGGCGATTTGTTGAATGAACTAACGAGCGAAAAAGTTCACTCCAAGAATCCCATTCAAGAATGTTCCCATTAAATTTTGGTGGGCTAACCTTTAAGGACGATTTTCCTAGGGAAACATTAGTTTTGTGGTTGTAATGATCGTACTCTACATATTTGGTAATCCAATCTATTTCGTTGGATCTACTTTGATTTTCATCTAAAAATCGTTCAACTTTTTCTTGATCACTCGTACTACATTTGCTATTACAACAAGAACTATGAGAATTAATTGTGTGAGTTGATTTTTTACTTCTCACTGATTTACTGCCTGTGCCTGTTGCGTTATTTTGGTTGCTATGACGACTACTGTGGTTGCTGTTGCGACTGCTGTGATGACTATGATTAGCAGTGTGTCTGCTATGGCTACTGGCATCGTCATTTTCGACGTTATTTTCGTCATCATTATCATGATCGGATTCGATCATATTTTGCGCTTGATTTTCGCGGTTATTTGACATAGATTTATTTACAGCAACAGACAAATTTAAAACATCGTCAGCTACATTGCAAAGATATTCAATTTCATTATCAAAATCAGTTTTTGATAATACACCTGCTAATTCATTTGTCAAATTCTCAATATTTTTATGTTGTTGTTTTATGCTACCAAAAGTTATTTCAACTTCATTTTTATTGCCTTCAGAATCAAGCAATGGTCTTATTTTGTTTACAAACCGCGTCATTTGCCCCTTTTGGGACTTCCTTTGGTTTTTAACACTTAGCACAAAGCTCCTAAGCTCAGTGGGATTGAAACGAGAAGATCCCGTCTCAACAGCGTTATCGGTGCTGCTAGACCCGGGCGTTTCCGCAACAGGGTCGGGCATTTTCAACATACAACAAATTTATCGTTTAAAAATTGAGAAAACCATTCAAAATTGGTTTCAGAAAAAAGTAAAAAAATTGGTTTCAAACAATGATTAAATAACTATTTTTCAAGATTGAAAATCTACAAAAAGCCATAAAAAACCATCAAAGAATTTTCTTCAAAAGAGAACTAATTTGCATTGGCAATTTAAATGTCTAGAGACTCAAGAATGAAGTCAAAACAAAACAATCTCACCGATATTGATATATTCTGTATCAACTTTTCAATACTTGAATCTTTACTGTTGTAATCAACTTCTTTCTTCTTTCTTCGTAAATTGGATGTTCAACGTCAAGACCAAATATTTTCTTCAAATTTCAAATCTATACCATAGATTTCACTTAATTCTTCTCCGTTTCGACGTGATCAAATATTCTGGCCAAAATGAGGACTGTATGCAATTATTATTGCGAGTCAAAACACAATTAGTCAAATTACTAAAAAAATGACAAACTTGAATGCTATCAAGTAACTTTATTACGACGGGTTGGAGCCATATAGCTGATGAACTACCAATCACCGCGTCTCACAATACACTAACTTAATATCTAATTTTACAATAAACTCAACTCTAAAATATTGGTTGATCAAAAAACGGACATTCTTGCTAATACAATATAAATATAAAATATTAATCTGAACTACAATTTATGGATCACAATAAGATAATTAACTGGATAAGGATTGAATATAAGAATAAATGTTATTAAACTATAAAAATTAAGATTAAAACAAATATAAGTATATACATAACAGTTTTCGCGGGAACACAAACTAAACAGTATTTTTATTTTATAATCAAATAACAAGGGTCATCCGTGTGCAGTACTCTGATACGAACACTTCAAGTGGTGTGAGACACTCACGAGGCCAAAATCACTCACCTGTTTGGCCGTGATGTCTCATTGAATCATTACGCACCCAGCGTACTCGTATCAGTGTATACACAACACTGAGCACAGTTTTCCATTTGTTAAATATATTGAACTCAACTTTGTATGGGTGTATTAATTATTTTCATTCGTTAGTTTTGATTTTTATGTAACAGCAAGTATATAGTGTAGATTTTCGATACAAGTTGGCAGTTGCCGATTTCCTATTCTCTCACACTGGCTCTCATTTACAAATCTCACCTTTTTTTATAGAACCTTGGTAAGATTAACGTGTTTGCTGCATTCCCACACATGCATACTTCAGGGGCTGGCCTAGTGACGAAACTAGCGAGAAATGGGAAGCAAATTGCTGAAATTATTAGAGATGACAATTACGATTTCAATTACCAGGTACTATATATGCCATAAAATTCCAATTATACTGGAAGTACCATTCGATACATTCTGATTTCTCTCAACGCTCATATCATATATACTTGTTAGATAAATTTATAGTTGCAAGTTTCAAGGCAGTATTAGATTTTTGTTTCTATTCTGTAGCAAACTCACATGTTAGCAAAAGAAATCGTTATCAATGGGGTAAGTAACACATTATGGATAACAATATATATGCAACCAGTTAGCTAGCTATGAATCCCCCGTCTCCCGCCTTGCTTGATTAAATGAGCAACATTGACCGGCGGTCGCTATGAGCTCAACTTGAATTCAGCTTAGCGTAAATTTAACGATCACTGTCAGTCATTGCTTCGGCATGGCTTCACATTTCAACAACACAGAAACAATACGAACGACAAATACGCACGTGACTCTGAGCGCGTAAAGCCCACCGGTCAATTTTGCCCCTTTAATTTGAACCCATTTAGTTTTAAAGTAAATAAGTTTTCGAGAAAGTATATTCTAGCTATTCAAAACAGAACACCAAGCTAGAACTATTTTATAACAGAAGGACAGCAATCTAATAATCGGATTTCTAGAAAATATTTCGGTAAGCAATAATATATATTTCGATTATATTGATGTGTGTTTGAATGGCGTGACACCCGGTGAAATTTGATATCAAAAAAGCTACAAAATATTAGTCAAGCCTGGTTCCCAGCTAGCGAATTTGCCGGCGACACTATCTGCGATCGTGACGGCGGTAGAGCCGGCGTTGAACCGCAGGCTACCGGGGGCATGCCGGCGCTGAACGCAGGCCATTGCTGAGGCGCCAGCGACAACCTGAATAGAGGAAGTTGCCCTGATCAATTGTCTCTCCCTTCTTTACAAATTATATAGTAGCATGCAACATATTTTATCACGTTCTACTATATTTTAGTTCTACACTTTATTAATCATTAATTAATCATAATACAGTACATTCAGTATTTCAGCATAATTTAGTGTATTTTATCGTAAATTGATATACAGATTAATAATATCATTTATAATATTATATCATTTTAATTTAATATTGGCGGGAAACAAACCCATGTTTTTTGTCAACTGATTTCAACTGATTGGATAATATTGACCATGTGATGGATCGTTTAACAATAGTATCCATTAAATGCTTAAAGCGGATGTCGGTGTCTTTGATATGCTGGCTTACAGCAACCGCAAAAGTTGAACCAGTTCAACTTTTGAGACAGTCGCAGGCAACGTTACGGTTTCTGGTAGGACAATAGCCTGAAAGGTGATAATTTACTTACGATGCGTCGCCGGCCCTACCGCCGGCATGATCGCAGGCAATGCCGCTGGCAAATTTGCTATATGGGAACCAGGCTTCATAAGGTTAATGATGCGTATGAAAAATGAGAAGCTAAAATTGCTTTGTTGTTCCAATGGTAAGATAACTTTCAGGAGCAAGATATGTTTTCTTTCAATGTGACAAACAGAAACCAAATCTAAAAAGCAAAGGCCGTCATAACAATATGTCGATGATACTGATTCTAATGATATATTTTCAAAGCTATCAATCTGCAACTGACAAAGAAAACCGCTCTGGACATACGTACATACAAACATACATATACACAGACTTTGATATTTATAGGTATAGATTATAGATAGGTATAGTAGTAGCACATGTTTTTAATATTGCTTTACTTTTACAATTAGGGTGACAGTATCATCACTGAATGCCGTTTTAATACAGAATCAAGAAAGGCTCCAACTTTCGTAAGTGATTATACCAGCTACAATTTGATTCAAATTTTCTGTGGAATTTGCTTAATTTCGAATGAAAACAACACTTCCATTAATACCACGGGTTTTAATTCGTTGCGTAACACCGTTTTATGTACGTAGTGCAGTGGTAGTGCAGTGGTGTAGAATTTGATAAACCTTCAACGGCTGCGTTTTGGGTTCAATCCCCGATAGGAGTACTGTAGGCTAGTAACAAGAAGGGAATCTTGCCATAGAATGCTTGTTGCAATTAGCTCAGATTGCAGAATCACGAGGGATTTGCTCAGCTGGGAGAGAAACCAGACTCAAGATCCTATCTTATCTGGTAGACTGCTGATCAAATTCCCTTTAAGTCAATTCAGTCTTGAATTTTCCTGATTCAAAATGAATACCATCTTCTGAGGGGGATGGACATTGGCCCAGAGAGAATTACATTATGAGTAGCTGTGACATATCAATGAAGATTGACAATTAAGGTCAACGTACCATGACATCTGTTGAAATTGATCTACTGCGTGGCGTCTGAAATCAATGAAGAGCATTAGTTATTGCATTATGATCTTAGCAAAAGTCCCAAAAAGAGGCATTCCTCTAGAGATAGACGAAGTGGTACAGCGGGCGACATTGTCCTCCTCAATTACTTTATCCCGGTGAATAAATCTTCAATCCCACACGATGTGAGGATAGGTGAGAAATCCAGTTTCAAATAGTTCAGAATCTAGACAGCAGCATATAGGCTGCAAACCGACACAACATATATTATATCCCAGTTGCATGTGCTTAACAATTTAGCGTGGTGTTGTTGAGTAATCTTTGCACCACCTTTAATTAATTTTTCTCTTCAATTCAATATAGTATTTCACTAGCACTGTTTCTGATATTTGATAGGGTGGAATGTCAACAAAAGAAGAAATGTGTATTTCATTCTTACTATATTACCCAAAGAGTAATGTTGCGGCTTGTAATTCGGTTAACAATAACGTGGGAAGAAATTTTAGCAGCAAATATGCTAAGAAAGAAGGGTAAATGTTACATAGAAAACTGCTATATTCATATAATCATTTTGTGTGACTTATGATACTGTAGTACTGATCATGCAAGGATATAAAGTGCAATAAAGTGTATAGCAAATTGAAGATTTACAACGTGTCTGCTGAGTGTGTAAAGTGGAAGTAACAAGTCTTTCTAGATTTTCAATTTTCAACCGAATCGAGATAGTACAGTAGCTCCTAAACTTCACAAGAGGAATTCCGGATATAGATGTATTCAGTACTCTGTATTCCGATAATTTTAATTATAAAAGACCAATTCGGCTAAGAAATCACGTGACAAATAGCGGGTGTTTATTTCACGTGACTGACATGAAATATCATGTAAACTACCGTAAAACAGAGCAATATGTAGGTTTATCATCCTTCATTAATTAATCAAAATGAGCTCGGATTTTACTATTTGTTAATCTATAGCTAATTTTAAACGTTGATCTTTATGTTAAACCTGTTTTTATTGCTGCGGGGGAAAATGAACCTACAGATAAATCGGTTACATAAAATGCAACTGCAAGTAAATTCCTATTGATTTCTTACTAAAGTCCAATTTCATTGTGACTTAAAAACGCATATCAGTATCATATATATTATCACATATGCCATAAATTTGACAGGAATTATACTATTTCAATGTTAGTTACAAATGAATTTGATTTAAAAAAAATATATACTGTTGAGTTCTTCAAGGAAAATCAGATTTAGTTCATGTAGCTTTTCACCAGAGTTATGACACTGTTAATGTTTTACACGACAACTTATATATTTCTGAAGCCAGACAATACACTAAACTGTAGTCAGACTACAAGACTACAAGTAGTTTGAGTTTCATAGTTTTTTGTGAAGTTAAACTTTCATAGTTGCATTTCTCGAAGGGGTCAGACGGCTTGTATTTCCAGTAAGCCAGGGTCTGTTATAGACAGTACACATTATCATAGAACGCATCGCCTACTATAGCTTTTACTAATTGTCGTGAATTTATTATTTTGCTGCTCATATAATAGTTCTTCCATAATATAGAGCTCATATTTTGATCATCGTAGAAAGAAAACGGCGCCAAAATGTAGCGTTCAAAGAAATTTCTGTTTTCCTTGTAACCTCATTGAACTACCCTTTTCTTTCGCTCTTTCCATCTAAAAAGTGTTACATCTATGCGATTCTTCGCTTTCCATACATAACTTCATAATTTAAACGTAACAATATTCCCAAAAAGTAATGTATTCACCGCCAAAAGTTGATTGATCTGGCAGCGAAAATGTTACATCTTTTAAATCCTGTAATTTTTCTCCCAGGAGGATAAACAAGACATGAAACACACCAGCAACAATGTCGAATAAGCAACTATGTACAGAAGTGATTTTCTGAACTTAGAAATTAAATGAAACCTCTAATAACACGAAGTTTGATCCATTTGATAACTGCATAAAAGTATGTGCAACCGCATGCAATCATTCATTCGTCTGACTGTAAACACCCACTACAGACCACGTGACCACCCACTCGAAACTTTGCCGAATTGGTCTATTGTAATTTCATCTTAAGATTTTAATTTCTTGATGTGTCATGTAAAATCTGCTCGTTCCAATAAACACGCCAATGATGTTTAATTGCTAATAATGACATTGATACGGATTTAGAAAACTCCTTATGTCAATGTCCATATTGTAATCCATGGTTTCCATCAATGTATAGGTATACGACATACGTGTATGTGAGTTTCATATAAGTCAGGAAGTATACAATATGATCATCAGCCCGAGAATATTACATTTTGCGTAATTCTCTCAAATTTCAGACAAAATAAATACAACTGGAATAATGTTACTTGGACTGAAGATATGCTAACTGAATTAAAGAAAGTTCAACAGTCACCAAATATACTTTCAACATGTACATTTGATCGCGGAACTCGAAATCAGGTAACATCGTTGTTTAATTTATCTCAGTGCTATTTGATCTGTACATCAATTTGCTCCATTTAGCTCTAGTTTTCTCTTCTATGTAAGACCTATATTGTTGTGCTTCACGATAAGGGATTGTTAAAGAATCTGATAGTAAATTTTAAAAGAGATCTCGAAAAGTGTAACCAAAAATACTATAGCATATGTAAATAGAACATTTCCTGGCTAAACTCGCTAATAAATTGAACATAATTCCCATTTTTAAATCGTGTTTTCTGATTTTATCATGTATAGACATCGTTTTCTGAATACTTACCTAAACCAGTCATTCGGGATCCTTTACCTCTACCTCGATCAAGATGTCAAGGAGAGACTGGCTCTGGAAGTTCACAACTTCAAACATCAGTGGTTTCCGTATTAGGAATAACCGTTGCATCCTTGATTTTAGCATTGTCAATATAAATATATGTACTGATAGGCCCTGATTGTATGTTATTATTTAACCCTTTCAGGGATTATTTTATGGAACTTGTCCTTGATTGATAGAAACACTATTCATAGTTATACTATTAAATGAAATCAGCTGAAATGCTTTTAATTTATACTGTGATCTGTCTAATGTTCTCTATTGCTTAAATTATTTTCCACTGCAAGTAGAGAGTATCCGTTGTTATAGTCCGCCGGCCAATAGCTATTTGACGAAACTCAAGTTACCTACATCCGTCCGAGGAAGATTTTTTTAGATATTTGAAAATAAAAACATATGAAATATATTATTTTACCTGTTAGACATGTTTGGGTGAAGCAGAAGGTTACTAAATCTGTCTACGGTTTGTATTAAGAAATTGAAAGTAAAATGTGCAATCTCCATTTTGAAATTGAATTTTCCGATCCTTGGACGCGCTCGATCCAGTACTTTTCGTTCTGTTGCTATGGTTTTGACTATAAACAATATGGCAGATCTTTGTTTTGATCTAACTTTTCTTATCAATTTCGGTCCTTCTTCCCAACTTGAAAAGTATCGCATTCTAATTTGAATACATCACTACATCTTTATCCGAAAGAACATGAAAAACTACAAATTTAACATCATTTTTCTTGAATCATTTAATTATTAGCCGCTTGAAAGCATAAATGTTTGGCAAGCTTAGTACAAATACAAACGAATAATGACTTGTAAAAGAAGTAAACAGACCGATAATGTGTATTGGCCACGTAGCAAGATATGCAGTTGTTCAACATTATTTACATAAAATAATTAGATAAATGATTAAGTTGAAAATGTTCAAATTATTGTTCGCATTTGCCGTATGGTAAATCGTAACATGATTATAGAATGATAATCCATTCTGGATGATTATGAGAATATATATACTTCATAGGCCATAAATGTTGTTCAATTATTACCGATGTATTATTCACGAGTCTTGTAATGTGACTGTGATAACAAGTCTGCAGTCTTCATCCATAGACTTTCTTGATTGAAAATAGAATGTTAATATTATTCATGTATCGAAAGTATCTATTTAGGAATAACTATAATACTTGAAATACTTTATTATAATGATTCGTGATAACGGTATATTCAAATGTATAGGTAGTATACAAAATAAAAATGCACCATAATTAGAGACACCCTATTCATCATTAATAGTCTAATTAATACAAAGGATGCAGTATCAATTTTAACTGACTATAAAACTATTTTCAATATGCAGTGTACGAATGCATAGAAAGTAGTTATCTTATTATTATATAATAGTAGTAATTTATAATTAGGCAATGTCATCACAAGACACATACCATTTTAGTAAATGGTCGGTAAAAAAGATATAGCATGCTACGTTAAATTTGATTGACTATAAAAATACTGGCCATACAGTATATGCATGCTTTGATATTAGCTATATATATATATTACTATAAAAAACGAGATACAAAAAATCAGGCAATGTCATCACAAGACACATACCATTTCAGTAAATGGTCGGTAAAAAAGATATAGCATACTACGTTAAATTTGATTGACTATAAAAATACTGGCCATACAGTATATGCATGCTTTGATATTAGCTATATATAAATTACTATAAAAAACGAGATACAAAAAATCAGGCAATGTCATCACAAGACACATACCATTTCAGTAAATGGTCGGTAAAAAAGATATAGCATGCTACGTTAAATTTGATTGACTATAAAAATACTGGCCATACAGTATATGCATGCTTTGATATTAGCTATATATATATTACTATAAAAAACGAGATACAAAAAATCAGGCAATGTCATCACAAGACACATACCATTTCAGTAAATGGTCGGTAGAAAAGATATAGCATGCTACGTTAAATTTGATTGACTATAAAAATACTGGCCATACAGTATATGCATGCTTTGATATTAGCTATATATACATTACTATAAAAAACGAGATACAAAAAATGCAGTGTGTAAAATATAATACTTATACACTTTGTATTTATTAAACGTCTTTGTAAAATTCGGACAGCAGTAAAAATCTCTCCAATAAGAAAATTACTTGCGGTAACAGTTTAAAATTAAACGAAGCAAATAAAACGAGGATGGAAACTATAACGTAATTATTCGCTATCAGATGAATTGTCATCGTCTCCTTCTGATGGTAAATCTTCAGTGTCGGCGGTATCATTGATTTTTCTGTTTATGCAAGCTGAATTAAGACTACACCCACATACATCGGTGCACATTAATGCACTTGATCGACATGAGCAGGCATTAGTTGAACAGTCTTTTTTGCAACCACAAGAAATTAATGCCAGGAGTTCACGTGGAGCTGGTTGATCTTTTAGCCATAGAATATCAATTATGTTTTCTTCCTTTTCCCATCCGTGCCCAATCGGACTAGGGATTGTGGGGTTCGCTACCAGACATCTTCTCCATACGGCCGCTTGATAGTTAGCTCGTTCAAGATGTAATTCAAGTGTACTTCGACATGGTGGAAGCTGTGCACTTTGGCAGCTTTTTGTGCAAAACAATTGATAGCGAGCTTCGTTCACAGATTTAATATTAAACTTTCCGTAAAGAGCGCAAACAAACTCTTCGCAATCATCAATCAAAGGAATAGAAGAGAATTGGGTGCCCAAGGTAGAGAATAAATTATCAAATTTACCATCAAAAAATAATTTCAGAGCTGTTTTTTTCCCTTTCCCTTTGAAGGAGCTTACAGAGTCACACCCACTCAAAGCATGCATCCCTATAAGCTCTTCGGCTTTTTCATTCAGAGAGCTTGATATTAAACTAAGATCTAAGAACTGCATACGATGCTTGATGCCATGCTTGAATAATAATTGACACTGGAAATGCTGTGCTACGCTGATGCCGATAACTGCAACATCAGTGTCAGGTGATTCAATTATGATTGTATTGCAATCAGCATCAGACATCGCAGCATGTTTAGCATGTAAAAATAAACGGGTATCAGCCTCTTCGTGGCTGCTGGCAAGGCATTCAACAGGGAGACAAGAAACGTTCCCATTTAAAGAAGACAATTGCCAACAACGAGAACCTGAAGTTGCATACAAAATATTGAAACCAATAACATTAGAGTACGAAGAGTTCTGCCATTCAGTGATTAAAAAATTGACTAAGCTACATTTATTCTCGCTGACTTTTAAAAAATTTGTCCAGCTATGGGGTCCTTTTTGATCACCATTGCCTATTCTTATCACAATCTTGCATTCTCCACTTCTCCTCGCACGTTCACTAGTTTTAATGGAATCATCTGGGTAAGTATCAAAAACAACATCGATTCTCTTAGAGGTCTGATGTTGTTTTCTAAGAATAGATTTTAGAATCGCCAAAGCATAATCCTTAAATAATGCGGAACGACCGAGGCCAGGAAAACTTTGTAGTAAAGCCATTCCATCTATAATAAATATAGCTTTTTCTGGCTGTGAAACAATGGAACAAGGGAACGATTCTTCTAGGGTTTTAATGATCGAGGATTTATCCGTTTTGCACATGGTACCATCCGGATTTGACAGTGACCATGGCAACGGCCCTAGTGGGTAAGACATGACATCTTTGAGGTTCATAGATCTTGATTGAGCAAGAGCTGCAAATCGTGCGAACAAGGCGACATCAGCCTTTAAAAGAATTTCCTTTGATCCTAATTTTGTTTTTCTTTTAGCAATTATGGATGTAAAAGTTGGCAATTTATTTTTACGGATTGGTTCGTTAAAATTAACATTAGAATTGACTAATCTATCTCTAATAAATGATTGAAATTGCTTCATACCAATTTCCTTAGCTTGATCCATACTTTTCTGAACGTTCAAAGGAGCAACTACCCCGGAGGCGATATTGTAAATCTTCTGATTGTCATCCTGTCCTTTAAAGGGATTGGACCATGATTTAATAGCACCAATAACACTCTGAATACAACCCTCGTCTCTCTCCTTCACCTTTTGCCGACAATCTTTGTGCCCGTCTTCATCGGCATCAAACAGATTTACTAGCTCACAGCATTGACTTGACAATGAAGCTCTTTCATGAGCTGTCAGAGTCCATCGTTGTACTGCAGCATCATTGTAACTGATACCAACGATTCCACCTGGTGTTTTTGATTGCCTGTTGAGGGTCTGTTCAATTGTTTGGTCAACGGGTACCTGAGAAAAAGAATGCGGTGACCTCTGGACACAAAACTCACCATCTTCAAAGGCTTGTGCCGCAGCTGGATGTGTTTCATTTAGTTGGGCCATTTCAAACCAATAAAGGCTCATGTATCTAGAATAATTGGGTCTGTCATACGCAAAGCACCAAGGCAACATGTCATGAACACATGCCAAATGGAGCTTCCAATCTCCGCTTCTAGTGGCTCTGATGAATCTCAAAAGTAAAAAAACAATATCAACATAAGATAACCACATTTTTGAAACAGGAGATTCAAACTTTTTGAGTTTGCCCAAAATCGTCATTAAGCGAATTAATGTATCGTTTCTTTCAACGTCGTTAACAAGAGGATCGTTATTGCCGTTTAAAAGTGGAGTAAAAATATTGTCTTTTACTCCATCGCTGTTAATATACACCTCCTCACCAGAATCAACCTCTTCGAACATCAGTCTGCACATTGCTTCTGCAACGTATTTATGGCACCTTAAACTCCTGTTGTAATGCTTGCCAGAAACAACACCATTAAGAGAACCGGGGGCAAGAATTCCGGACTCAATCATTACCTCAAATAGTCCACTGTTTTTAAATCTAACTCCTATAATACCCAACAGGGTGCAAGCAACGTGGAACCCTCCTAGACGCAAAACAACAGACTTGAACTCTCCAGGGCACTTCCACTTCACTTCTACTGCCTTGGCATAAACAGCCTGGTCCATGACAATAACGGTATTGGGTTGCCCTAGTGCAGAAGCCATTGAAACAGATCTAACCATAAGGGTATAGACTGTATCAAGGTGTGTCGGCGGAGCATTAATTACAGGACAATAACTGACCTTGCTTTTGATTTTAGGTTTGCTGATTATCGAATTAAAGCCGGACCATGAAGGAATTCTATTGGTCTTAGGGACCTGCAGGGATTCGACATAACGGCAAATAAGCCAAAGAAGATCTATTTTGAAAGGGACTAATTGCAAGCTTTCATAAGACAAAGATTTTGCTTCGTAATCAAAAATTGAATTCTCAGAGTTAGAACTTACTTTTTTTTCAGGGATGAAAGGGAGAACAGGTGGAAAAGCCCTCTGTAAGGACCTCCTCCTTGAACGCTTTGTTTGTTCTACAAACCCTTGGGGCCCAAAGGTACGGCGTTGGATAACAATGCCCATAGTGCAATGGAACGTACCTGATCCAGTCTGGGTTTCTTCACATAGGTCATTGTTATCCCAACAAAATGTTGTCCAAGGACCGAATGAAACGGTGGTGGGTAGATACGTATTTTTTTCTAGATGGTTCAATTGCTGTTCAGCTAATTTTGTGTTGATTTCATGCACCTGAGACATAGCAATACAATGCCCCATTCTGTTTAATATTGTGATAATTTTTTCACTTCTAGTCAAATGGTGGATAGTAGTAGCCAATAAAATATGTTTTGGTGAGACTTTGCGACTCTGAGACGTAGCAAACAGTAAATCAGACGCAATAGAATTAACTCTCACTTCAAGTTTTTTTTCTAAGATTATTCTTTCCATTGTGAATTCTGAAGTTTTTTCGACTCCATGTATAACCCAGGAAAAAAAATTGTATAGAATAATTGGCAAAGAATCAGAATTGCTGATTAGGTCACTACCTAAATTTGGCCAAACAGAGGTGAAGTTAGATTTCAGAATGGTGGCCCTAATGACTGATGCGGATTCAAAAATTATTTTCATTGCTTCTTGTTCGGCTGATACAGTACCACCTAATCTGAGAGAAAATTGATCAATGTCACTGGTCTCCTCATTCTCTTCACCGTCACCATTAGCTATACTTTCGTATGAAGCTGCTTCAAAAAAAGAGAGAAGTTTTGTGCGTTGGATATCTGACGCAAATAGAATTTGGGATTTTCTTCGATCTTTTGGTTGGAAAAATTCGATACGATTGTCAAAGCGGCTTAAGATCCTTTTTTTCAAACGTTCGGATCTATACGATATTGATGAATCACAGCCATTAATTGCCGAGAGTTCTTCAATGTATAATTTACGCAAATTTGTCAATGACATAATTTTCTGACCTTCCGTTATTTCGTTTAATATTGGTTCAATTTGGGTAAATGCCTCGGTATAGGAGTCGATGTGAATAACTTTCTCACATACCCCACTTTGCTCAGACAAAAGTTTATCTACAGCTTTTTTGTGTGTGTAGTTAGAATAACAGGAGTTGTGATACAGGGTATCACCTGCTATCGGATCTACCGCTGGCCCACCTTCCAGCTCCCTCAAAAGATCGTGGTCCTTTCGAAGCTTTGCAACATATATTAATTTGGATTCTCCAGCTGTGGCATTTGCACTACCTGTGCATCTTGTAAGTGGCTCAACGATTTTTCTTGAACTTTTGGGTACTTTTCTTTTCTTTTCATCTATAAAGACATACATATAATTCACGTTCATGTCATTTGAAGGAGAGCCTGTATATATATCATATATCGTCCGATTATATTTAAGGATTATACTACCATAGCCAATAAATACAATTTATTTTTATATCCCTTTTTACCATTTTTAATTGTATATATTTAAAAGCGCTATTGGATATTTTTATTGAAATAGCGCTATATTATATAAAATATTATTATTATAGCCGGATTACTAACCTTGACAAAATATACATTTTGATTTATCAATTCTTTTGGTGCTCTGGCGGGAAGATCTTTTGGAAGGAACTTCATGGTCTGAATCACTTCCCAACAATTCCATTTCAGAAGCCTGATCTGCTTCATCTTGTTCGGCCAATGTTTCTATGACTCGTTTTTGAACATATCTTTGGAAGCATCGACGGTGGTAATATCCTTTAGGCTTTCCAATACTGGCAGGTTCGACAAATTTCCAAATTTTATCATTCTGCTTTTTAGCGGCAATTATGAATGTACTCCAACTCTGTTCACGAAATTGACGTAGATCTACACCGAATAGAATAAATTAATTAACTTGAATATTTTTTCAATAAATTTTAGGTAGCATAAGTTAGATAAGCAGATTAATTTCAAGTTATACCGAACATACAAGAATTAAATAATCAAATATTTATTTTGAAAAAGAATTGACATTGCCAGCGGTCTGGTAGATTGAGTCAGATAATTCAGTTGAATTATAGTTTCAAGTTGTTCCAGATCCGGCCCTAGGGGGGGGGGGGGCTATAAATTAAAACTCATAAGATGGAATAATTATAAATTGCTAGAGGTTATGGACCGTCTAAAGTGGTCGATCTTGTAATTAATGTATATCCCTTCGGCACCCGTATATAATTTGCAATTGAATAGTCACATTTTCACATGAAATGAATTGAAAATAAATATATCTATATTGGCCTATATTTATGCAAAAATTTCCAATTCATAGTTATCGGAAATTTTAATATGCAGATAATTATTTTTGCAGTAACGTTTTGACCTTAAACCTGATCAACATATGTTTACCTCTGAATTCTGGAGTATTTATTTTTTCGGTGCAATCACAAAGACATCCATTCCAACTGAGTCTTTTTGTCTTTATACCAGGAATACGTACTTTTGCAGCTTTGGTGGTCAATTCTGACCTCTCATCTACAATTTATTAAGACTTTAAATTGATGTTTTCTACAGTCAAAACCTGACAAACGATTGGATAAAGCCAAAGTGTTCTTACCTTCTGCACTGTTGTTGTCTTCAATGTTACCACTAGATAACTCAGATTCAATCAGATTCTCTACATTTTCCATATTCAATTCAATTCATTTCTAACATATATCATAATATATAACTCTTTATGAATATAAGAATAACTGTTTAGCCAAAAAACAACTAAACATAATGCATGATCAACCTGCCCTTCGCGATAATTTTTATTTCGTAACAAATTACAAAGGTCAAATATCAAATATCAAGACGTATCGATTATCAAGCTGCCATATTGTTAGTAGTCGAAACCATAGTAACGCAAACGAAAAGTACTGGAACGAGCGCATGGAAGGGCGGTAAATTTCAATTTTCAAAATGGAGAAGGCCGATTTGCCTTCGAAAAAACACAAAGTTTATGGCGTGAATTGATAACCTTCTGCAGCATAAAAACATATGTATCAGGTAAAATATCAAATTATTTATCACTTTAATCACAATTATTTCAAAACATCTTCCTAGGAGAAATTCCGGTAACTTAAGTTTGTATTCTTTGAAGACTTTAGAAGTGGGCCGGCGGACTATTATAACATATCAGAACATATTCGAACAAACTTTTTTTAATGATTTGACATAAGAATGCAGTTCCATTCAAACATTTTACAGGTTGATAATTTATTAATATAGATTGACGAATTATTTTCAAATTTTGCGTGACTAATAATGTTTCACTTGTTGAAGGTTTATAAACTCGTGTTGATCTTATAATGCAATCTGTAACCTAACGTCCCTAATATTGCTAATTACTTAAGAGATTCTCCAGAAAACGATTACAACATTTGATTTGATTATCCTTGAGGGAAAGGCTGCCAAATTGCACCTATGCACGGAAATGTAGCTCCAAAATTTATTTCAATAACATACAACGATGCAAGCCAATAGAAAGGGATATTAAATCCTTAGAGGACTTCCATAAACATTCCATGCAATGTGATTCATTTCGCTGACGTGCTCAAATCACCACTGTTTCTTGAGTCTCAAACTTTTTCTCAGCGGCGCACTGTCCAAACTTCTAATATTCGCTTCTGAGGTATCTGTAGGCTTTCAGCTATAGACAAAGTTTTCAAGTTTTCATTTTTACTGCTTAAAATGCGATAAATTGCTCATAAATTGTAATTAAAAAACAAAAAACACGTCATTCCGAAGTGAAAATAAACTGCGTTGCCTTTGTTATCTTTCTTTTGGGCTGAAGAAATATCTATTGTATTGAAGAATCTTCCCATTCATCCTTGTTGATTAAGACGTGCCCGTGTTTCAATTTCGCAAACAATTTACATGCAGTGCAAAAGTACTTCAATTTTTGCACAAAGTATTTCAATATGTCTAGAAGGAGAACATGAACTCTCAGATCCAACAATACTCCATTTTACATCACAAACAGAATCTTTGTACCCTGTTTAGGGCTTACAGAAATCTGACGACAATCGTTACATTTAGTTTTCTCTCAAGTATCACAATCCCTGATAGCTTCCTTTGTTTAAAATATTTACTCATCGTTGGCAGAAAAGATTACTGTCTCCCCGTATCGCTAATAACTTGCTTTGTTACGAACTGCTCTACATTGGAAGAAAGGATTCATTATGTCAACGTTCTGTGCCAGCAGTTCATCTGTTGTCCACACTGCACATGGAGAGATTTGACCCCCGTAACAAATGAACAAATTCAAAGAATTACTATGGTACTTTCAGTAGTCAAGCATTTGTAATTTCTACACAAAATCGGAGTTTTAATTTCGCTGCCTGTTATCGTTTTATCGAAAAGTACATTTTTCAGCCATATATTGACAACATCAACACATTGTTTACGCGAAGATGCTATAGTAAAGATTGATTGACTTTCTTTTCGAATCGGAGTAAAAGCAAATAAAGCAGAAACCATTTATGTTTGCTTATCATTTCATTCATAATTGTCTAGATCCAGGGAGGTGCACAACTGTAGTCTATCAACTTTAAAAATGATTTAATTGAGTAATTAACTGAATAGAGCCAAATTCCTTAATATTCCTTTCCTGGTAAAAATAATTTGATGGATAAACATTTCTAAATTTAATTGGTTGCAAATCATATGTAGAGTATTTTAAGCCACTTGAAGCACACACAATTACAACAAATAGTCAAGTAAAGTATTAAAGGAGCAACATTGACCGGCGTTCGCTACGAGCTCAATTTGCATAATTTCGACGATCAATGTCAGTCATGGCTTCGGCATGGCTTCAAATTTCATGTTTCAGCTTGGTTTCAGACACATAAACACTTTGAAGGAACGAGCCCACCGGTCCTGTTTACCACTTTGAGCAATATTTTGGCAAAGCAAACATATCAAAAATTTCTCCAAATCGTAGAAGGCAAAATTACGTAATTCAAAGGGTAAATTAAATTGTCAACATTTCTTTAATTCAATTACCGTAAACTTTTTCGATAATGATAAGTGCAATTAACAACTCTCTACAAGAATTCATATCGATTCATTTACATGGGTTATATTTTCAGATTACAAGTGATAACATCAATGAGAAGATTGATGTTCCTAAAATGGAAATGTATAGAGCTTCAAACTTGGAACTTCCCGAGACAGTCTCTCTTTGACATCTTGACGGAGGTAAAGGTAGGGGATGCAGGATTACTGGTTTTGGTGAATATTCATATCGCCGTGTCTAAAATAAATAATAATACATATAATAATAACACAAAAATAATAATTGATTAAAAGCTTCCCTAAAACATGTTAAAATGAATGTCAACGCGGACAAAAACTATAAGTAGTGGTTGGTGAAAATGTCTCAATATCATAATCACATTATCGTCTGTTCAACAATTGATGACAAACAATGTTTCAAGATATAGGGTTTCAAGTTCAATTCGGGATTCATTTGTACGAGTCGATTCTTCAAAAAGATTGATCAAATTGCAAGAGCCCCGGCCGAGCCGGTAGAGCGAGTGCAATTTGATATTTTTGAAAAATTTATTGCAAGCCCCTTTCATGTCTCATTATAGTCCGTATCAGACGACATAACACTGTGGCTCGCTTTCTATTTAGCAGTAGCTATAGCAGCACAAGATACGCTGGGGGTTTACCCACCGCCATCTTCACTAATCCAAGGGATCGACGAGGAGACACTTTGGAAGCTAAAACATCCTCGCTTGTGGCTTGGAAATTCTTTACTCAGGTCTTCTAGCATCGCTCGTATAGATAAATCGCGATAAAGCACGGCAACCAAGTGTATGATCCCTTTATTCATTCAGGAATTCAATAAATGCTAATTAATTTTAGGGTACTTTTTATATAAATATTTTAGAAATTGTAACGTCAATTTCAGTACTTGACATTTTTTTAATAAATTGCTTTAATTTAAAAATGCCTAATATTGATAGTGAAAGATTGTTCCGAATAAGATATTGTTGCCATTGATGTTTAATATATTTTTTACATAATTTTAATTTATTTCACATGAATTATGCCAAACTGTTTGGCCTTCATGTCTCTTACACATACCTGATTTCGAGTTCCTCGGTTAAATGTGCATATTGAAAACAAATCTTCTGATTTTTGGATTTTCTTTAACTCCGTTAGCATATTTTCAGTCCATATAACATTATCCCAGTTATATCTTTTATTTCTAACATTTGAAAACATACAAAACACAATTATCAATCAAAAATACAAAACACAATTATCAATATTTCAAACAAGGTTATCTGCATGATATGTAAGGTTATGGAAATATATACTTCATGATGTATATTATTGCAGTGAATATCCATATTTCTGAAATAATTTATTGTATATCATAGATGATAGTGAAATCTGCCACATCCATCTCCTTCCACATTCCTTACTTTAGTAACATCCAAATTCATTGAAAAGCAGTATACCCTTCAACCATAAATAAATCTCATGCTACCTATAACTATACTGTAGCGATACAATACATATAATACGGCACTAACCCTTCTTTTTTGGCGTATTTGCTGCTAAAATTCATTCCAACCTTGTAGTTGTGTGAATTACATTTTACAACATCAGACTTTGGGTAATACAGTAAAAATGAAATACACATTTCTTCGCGTGATGATAATCCGCCCTATGATGGAAAGGAATAAATAATGTTGTAAATTGTAGCAGTACGATGTAGATTTCTAAATGATCACACATATGGCTTTATCTATCGAAAACTATGGGGGAAACCTTCTTTTTTTAAATCTAATATAAATACTGTAGAGATTTTCACACTATTATATTAAGTATCCGTAAAAAAATTTTACTTCTATATCTTATAAACATAATCATTTTTAAATCTGAATATCATTGTCTACATTTAAAACCGAGATATATTGTTTTACAGGGAATGCATCCGCACACGGTGATCCCAGAAAACCGCAGTGAGGTAGCTCCGGGTAACATCGGCAGCGGCAGTGAGAAAGCACACCAATACTTTATTTGCAAATTGAATCAAGTCAAGTAATTGCCTTACAAACTGTCTCAGTTTATCCCCAATGGCATATAAATTAGAATTTGTTCCTGACAGGCGTCCTATCATCAACAATTGAAACACTTTATCACTTCAATTTATACAAACTTCTTACAATCGAATGTGTCATACCCACAATTGTTAAAATAATGATGCTTTTAATTTTCTGTCGTCTATTTGCTGTTTATATTCGAAATTTTCAAGGGATTTTTATTTCTTCTAAATAGAACGACGAAAAGGATCCTAGTTTAGATATTTGAAGCCAGGATTTTCACAACATTGATGTAGAGTGCTGTTTCAGCTCTAGGTAGAACGACAAAAAAAATCAATCCGGGTATGGAAAACTATCAATTCTTGAAATGAGGATAACAATTCTAAGAATCTAGAGACACATCATCAAATTTCATCAATCTTAAAACATTTCTTAAATTACTTCCCCGCCATTAATTAAGAGTTAAAAACCATGTTTGATGGAATGATTGTCTGTATCGACAAAGCCCCGGCCAAATGAAGACAATATTTTGCCAGCTTTTTCACAACATCGATGTTCTGAAAATGCTGGCTTTGCTTGGCCATCCCAGCCAGCATTTGGCCAGCACTTTCACCACATTGAGTGAATTTTTGATCAAATGCTGGCAAAATTTTGGCTTCATTTGGCCAACCCAGCCAGCATTTTCACAACCTTTGACATATCAAATGTTCGAATAATGAAAAAACGTTTCTATTATTGGTCAATCGTTACATATTGTTTTTAGTAAGTCACCTAATGCCCTTATATAGTTTGGAGAGACTGATTTTTAAAATGTATTGAGGTTTAATTTAGAATGGTCCATGGAGTAGAGCAAAGAAGGACAACCAAAAGAAAGATATTATTGAGCGAGAATAATTTGAATGAATCTAGATCTAAATCGAGTGGAACCGAAGATGATTTCCCCTATTAGAAATTTTATCCCCTCTTCGGATGTTGTGAAAATGCTGGCTTCATTTGGCAACCCCAACCAGCATTTACCAGCATTTGGTCAGCACCGGCGAATAATGTTGTAAAAATGCTGGCTTCAATTGACGACTGCAGCCAGCATTTTGCCAGCATGTTGTGAAAATGCTTCAAAAATGCTTGCTGGGATGGCCAAATGAAGCCAGCAATTTTACAACATTGATGCGAAATTCTATCAAATGTTATGAAATGTTGGCTTCATTTGGTCGGGGCTTAACCTATCTATTATTTACTTTGTATATAGGATTTAGTGCTTATTAAGAAAATCTATACATTTCAGGGTAATTATAGGTCAGATAAAGATGTGGAATGATTGACGTGTTATATATAGTATAACTTTATTACTTTAACAGACTTATATTACTTTTTCTCTAATTTCTAAAAGCCTCAATTAGTTATTTAACCAAATCTTTTTCAAACTGCATAACTATAAATATAAGGTCTCTAAAATAAACAAGCATTCAATGCTTACGGGGTGACCTGACAATATAAACATTTTTTTTTTAATTATAATAGCAGCATATCCTGTATTAAGAAGTTATTATGACCAAATAAACATCTATATATCTATAGTTGGAAGTAGACACAACGGAAATACTCTACGGTGGATTATATCCATTAGCCTTTGCAATAATAAAAGCTTGAAAACCATTGTAGATGATATAATCACTTACGAAAGTTGGAGTCTTTCTTGATTCTGTATTAAAACGGCATTCAGTGATGATACTGTCACCCTAATTGTGAAAGGTAAAGTTATTTTAAAACAAGTTAATATCCAGTATCACTAATTATATATTATTATTATTGATCAATAATGTGCTACTTACCCTTTTAATAATAATTTCTTTTGATAACACATGTGTTTGCTACAGTAAAAATGTACAGTTACATAATATTCATATATATATATGTGCGACTGTGTGAAGCTTTGGGTATTGCTTTCGAGTTTGGTCGTATTTAGCTAACAGTATTTTCAAAAGCGTGACTGTGAAAGTCGAGACGATAAGAATAAATATCCACTAGCCTACGCTATGAGATGCTCACTCTCACTTGCAGTAGGTTCTCCTTGAATCACGATTTAGTGATCTTAGAAATAAAAATATAGATTGAACATTAGCTCGCAACTAGTCCCTTACGGTAGAAACATAGATAGAAGAATGTTTGTTTTGTATTTAGGATCTTCATCCTCAACCGTGATAGTTGGAATTTTTAGAATACAGAACTGATATACTAAAATATGAAGTGTAGGTAGCACGAGTTATCCGGTATTGTTATCAATGAGAATATATATGGTCTTAAAGTTTGGGGCAAACATCAATATTTATTAGTAGATGGAAGGATTTGATAATATCTTATAACATTATACCTGATAATTGAAATCGTAATTATCATCTCGAATAATTTCAGCAATTTGTGTTCCATTTCTAGATAGTTTCGTTACAAAGCCAGCTCCAGCAGTGTGCATATGAGGAAATGCAGCAAAAACGTTAATATCACCCAACTCCTATGAGTTGATGTATACAATGATTAGTTGATGTCTGAGAAAAATTACTTTGAATATGTAATTGAATTTAACTCCTACAACTCATTTGAAAAGCTCAGTTTTATGTTACTAATTCTAGTTAGAACAATTTCCAAACGTGTGGGTATAACTAGCTTCGTAGCTTGGTTAATTCCAATTTCCATATTTGTGGGGGTACTTCAGCCCATTTCAAGAACAACTCTAAACCAGAATATCCCTTTATGCTCAAGGTATACAGTTGCGTCATAGCGGACTTCTTACATTTTAAGTAGGATGTATACTTTATATGTTATATAGTGATAAAGCGATAGATAGTATAATGGTCTGTGCGACTGTAGAAACATAGTCCCCTCGTGATGGTATACACATACGAATGCGAAAGGAACATCTGCTTATTCTCTGCCTCTCTATTACCTTTGAGCATCCAGGGTAACAGTAAGCAGTGTCATTCCATGCTTTTTGTCCAGGGGGATAAGTAAATCCTGATTAGCAGGAACACCAGCAAGTAATGTGCTTGCATCATACTGTCTCAGGTCTTCTGTGTAATACAATCGTAGACCAGAGCTGTCAGAGCGCCCTAACAGACAAATTATTTAAAAAATTATAATGGTCATGATAAATTTACATAGAGCATCAACTTTTTAGCTGATACACATTATTTTGAGAATCACATGAAATTGATTCTCATTACTTTTGACACGGCAAGACTAATCCCGAAGTGTTCACGAAAATACCGAGAACGGAGCAAAGTCAACAACTATATGTATATAGCTTACCAGGAATATAATACAATTGTGTATCTATCCACCCGGTATTTTTGCTTAAACAGTATTATTATCTCTATAATCGATCAAATATAGCTTTTGTATTTTTGGCACTTTCGCAACAAGAGTTGTCAATGACAATCGAAAATAGTTCATTTCGAATTATGAACGTCAACAACTTTCACTTTTAATGTCCGCATCTCCTTCTAGAAATCTGGCCATTATGAAAAATTCCTATTGGCTGTTAAATTGGTATAAAATATTGATAATAATTTTTATAAGATATAATCTAAAATTATTGTAAAGGTGATGTTCTATTGTTCTAGTAGACACCAGCTTGTGGTACAAGAAAATAATTAATATCAAAAACGATTTATCAATAATTAATATTCATATGAATAAAACCGTCTGAGGAGCGCTACAGCGCGAAACTTCGAGTAACGGAGAAAACGTCTCTTTTCTTATTTTATATCTATATATATATATATATATATATATATATATATATATATATACAGCTCTACTTACCAGTCTTGAGCACTATATTGATGTTTTGCTCTTAATAAATAAATTTATTTATTTATTAAACATTGTTATTATTATTCTATATTTTATATATATAGCAAAGTAGAATAAACTGTACTTTAACTGTATAACAGATACTGAGACATTCATTTTCGATGGAAAATTCTTTATGTTTAGTAACTTTTAGCAATTTAAAAAAATAAGAGCCTACTATAAAGAACTATTAAGAATAATTTCAGCCTCAAATTTTGAAAATAATAAAAACACTGCCATGAACACTTTTATGTGATTTTCAAGTTGCCCAGTGAAACTTGCCGTTTTAGTTCTGTGGCGCTCGGTCTAATATAGATTAACTTGTTCTTGTAAAAACTTGCATACCAGCGTGGCTCAAGCAGTGTTTTCAAATTTGCTATGAAGCAAATCAAATTGCTAAACATCAAAAAATTATTAATGTATTAAGGGTAGGGTATATTGGTTATACAGGTTGACAATTTTTCCTCCTGAAGTGGGTTCAAATTATCTTTTGACTTCTGAGTTGCGCGTGTAATCAAATTGCTAAACATCAAAAAATTATTAATGTATTAAGGGTAGGGTATATTGGTTATACAGGTTGACAATTTTTCCTCCTGAAGTGGGTTCAAATTATCTTTTGACTTCTGAGTTGCGCGTGTATTTTGTTATTTCTGTTTGTAGAATGTCTGTCTTTTTCAGATCCCCTTAGCGTACATATTTATCTTTCGAAATCAAATTGGAAAAGTGAGTATATATACCTTCCTCGATTCCAGGATTGTCATAGTGCATTTCGAGAAGATAGTAAGTATGCTCATTTTCTCCAATTGGAAGACCAGCGACATCTGGCAAAACCAATGGCTATAACACAACATAATTAGTCCATGCATACTAGCCTATACACAATTGATACAAATACGAATCGTATTCTAATATTATTAGATTCCATGAAATCTATACAATTGCTTGCATCATTTTTATCTACTTTTGCTAACTGAAAATAGCCATAATTGTTTATCGTAATGAAGTTGTTAATCCTTCAAACACGGTTTCGAAGTAACACACTATAATCCAATACAGAAAAGAAAATAACAAGCAATTGAAAAGATAACATATATAACAATCGCTCTGTTTAAGCCTGCCTTGATACATTAACTGCTTTATGACGACAAAACGTTAGCAATGAAAATAAACTTTGAAAGGAATTCAATATCGGTTTTATTTCTGTCCCAAACAAACAAAAAAGCAACTTATTGCATTGAAAGGTCCTTAACCGCATTAGTATCCTAAAAGGGCTTTCTCACCTCCCCACCAACAGCCCATACATAAAGAATACTTTGAGCACGGCAGTTAGCAGCTTGCCTTTGTGTTGGCATATTTGCATATTTACATTCAAAGCTAAGACCAAGATGTGTCTCATTTATCATTTGTGTGCCACAATCATAGATAACGAGATGATGAACAAGACCTTCGTTACCAGGCTGGACAACAGGAGCAATCTGTAAATGTCAAATTAAGATACATTTGATTGATTTATGGATGGATAGATATAGCCAGTGATATAGAGAATTATAAAATCAGCGAATATGATACTGATTGCCGATTGGTTGTGTTGGTGTTTGTGTCAGACTTCGTACAATCATAAATTTACGACTTTTGGCTTGAAGCCCCGTAACGTAACAAAATAGCAACAGAAACAACATGGCGTATATCTTCTATATATATGAGGCAAGAAAGTTATTCGATTAAAAATACAATTCAAATTCAAATTAGCAACAGGAAAACACAATTACTTTTAATCCAAATCATAAATAAAAAATAATTAGTATTTTTATCCAAAGTACAGCATTTTTCTTTAGTTGGTAAAAGCCAAATGTCACGTTATGATAAATGTCAGCGTTTCAGTGCTTTAAAAGTATAAATGAATAGGATCAGGTTTACGAATAGTTGAATAATACTTCATTTCTTCTCTAACTATTCTGTATAAGTGATGTATTCAGACTTAACCAATCTCTGCATCCATTCTAGACTCTAAGACAAGTTAACTTATGTTACTTTCAGAAGTTATACAATTAATTTATACAATTTCTACAAATTAACCTAGCTCACTACAAATGAACTGGACTAATACCTTCTGTATCAACCAATAACACTGGTGTGGGTCAAGGCGGATTTATGAGCCCACCAATGTATTTAACAACCACTTCGAAGAGAATGTGACCGAAACTTAAACAAATCCATGAATACTTCTAGAAACATCTCCTAACTAGATTTGATGTTTGTGAATGGCATCGTGCTTTTCCCTCAAGCCCGGAAAAGCCTTCGAAAAGGTGTGTATAACGTTTTATTTCTGTTCAAGTGGAAGCTTGATATAAATTATCAAAAATTAAAATGCATGGTATTTTCCAAGCAAACAGCGCTCAATGGATTGTATTATATTTTTGTTGGCGATAAAAAGCTTTTTCAACCTTTCCTGTAAATACGTTGACTTTACTTTACACCAATAAGGCATACAATGTTTCGGCATAAAGAACTTTTTCGCAAAATCATTCAAAGTTTGGAATTCAACTCGTCGATCCAATGAACGTTTCATTTCTCAATTCAGTTTAAAAAAGCAATAATCAAACCAGTTATTCTTTACACTAGTGAAGATTTGGGAGATTCAATATCGCATGGGAATAATCATGTTGCCATGGCCCTCCAGAGCAAAATTATGCATATATACTCAATATGTGTGCGAATATTGTATTTAACTATCAACTGCTTTCAAAGGCGAGCTTTATTTCCCACCTTTAATAATTGATATCACTAATTAACATTCTTCATTTTCTAATTATCATGTCAAATTCTAAACGGAACATCCTATACTGTATAAAGCATTATGTGAATAATTCTTCAAGAACTCTCCTTCATCGTGGCTTTGTAAGGCTAAGCTATATCTTTCTGATTTCAGTGTGGATTTTGTACCCCTACTGATGTTAAAAGAAATATCAATCTCAAACACACACACACACAGAGCATTAGCAATCACGATCAGAAATCAATTTCTCGAATTACTTTTTACATCCTAATACGAACATTTGGTTAGCTATTACCAAGATTGGAATTAGTGCTCACAGGCCCGGAGACGAGACTGGGAGATATTCAAACATCCCTTACAAGGATAAAATTTGTGACGACGGAAACATATAAGCAATGAGCTGCATCTCATTTTTGATTGTAACTTAAATCAGGTGTGGTAAACACAAAGGCTGTCTACCCTTTCCTTTCACGCACCAGTCGTCAAACAGTCAAACGCAAATGACAACAACTCAATAGAACACACATCAGTTCAATATGTTGCCAAATTGGTTTTACTATAACAAATAATAATCAATACAAATATTACGAATCTAATTAATACTAAACATAAAATACAAGGTGCGAAACAGTGTTGTGAATGCAAATACCTTAGATCTTCGCTCACGGTACGAAAGGATAACAATATGAGCGATTCTTCAATCGACTTATCTCTTCAAATTCTCAAACACAACTACTACTGATCGCGTAATTTACAAGAAAAGTTTACAAATTCTATTACAAGGTGTGCCTAAATTCTACCAATAAAATAAGTCCGAAGCCATGAATCATCTATATTTATTTATATTCACTTAAAACCATTATTTAACGCGGAACTTTAATACAGTACTATACGATGAATCATGGCATGTCAATCGAACATAAAACTATCATTAAATTTATACTACGTCATTCTATTAAATCAATTAAAATTCGAGTTAAATGAAATACAATTTAGAAATATAAGTAAAAATAAAGCTAACTTAAAATATCGAAGTACAAACGAAATTAAAATAATATATAATATAAATGAGCAATATTGACGTTAACATCCCGGCCCCCATGAGCCACTTAAGGGGATCATTATTCAATAAAGCAATAACGTCAATTATTTAAGTTTATTTAAGGTAATCTAATTTAATTAATCTCTATCCTAATCTCTAAGTTTAATGTATCTTCATTGGTCTTATCATTATCATTTATGTTTAATAAATTATGACCTGCTCAATTAACTCTCTTCTAGGAGGCACAATTTTGCTACTGGGCGTTTAAGAACTGTTCCATTTGATTTAAGTTCTACAGTTCTAACACAGTTATCTTTACCAGGAAATGTTTTCATGATTCGACCCAAAGGCCACTGGATCCGTGGTACATTATGATCTGCAATCAGCACTATATCTCCTTCCTTTAAATTGACTTCTTTTTTCAGCCATTTCTGTCGACATTGCAGTAAAGGGAGGTAAGATTTTAACCATTTCTTCCAGAATTCTTCAATCAAATATTGTGCTCTATGCCATCGCTTTCTTGATCTGCTTTCGTTTTCGAACATACCTGGTGGTAGGATGAATGATTGTGTCTGTAGTAATAAGTTGTTTGGAGTGATCACAGAATCGTCGTTGGGATCATCAGAGTTTGTAGTTAGAGGACGACTATTCATGATTCCTTCCACTTCAACCATAACTGTTCTAAATGATTCATCATCAAGGTAACCATCGCTGATAATACCTTTTAAAATTCTTCTAATTGATCTGATTAATCGCTCCCATACTCCTCCCATATGGCTTGCTGTTGGTGGGTTGAATATCCATTTAGTTTGTTGCTCTCTGAGCATCTTCGAAACTTTACTTTGGTCCAGCTGTTCAATACACAATTTTAACTCTTTTTCAGCACTAGTAAAGTTTGTGCCATTGTCACTTCGAATTTCAGTCGGGTTGCCTCTTCTGTTAATAAACCGCCTCAATGCCAAGATAAAAGAGTCAGTATCTAATGAATGTGCAACTTCTATGTGTACTGCCCTTGTACTGAGACAGGTGAATAAACAACCGTATCTTTTAACTTGAGATCGTCCTTGTTTTATTTTGAATGGCCCAAAGTAATCTAGTCCGGTACACGCGAAGGCAGATTGAAATGGTGTCACTCTGTTTGTTGGCAAATCCCCCATTCTTTGTGTAACCAATGCTCTCTCTCGCTTTCGGCAATCAAAACAATTTCTTATAACCTTTTTCACAGTTGCCTTCCCATTGATCACCCAGAATTTTTTTCTTATTTCTGAAAGAACGTGTTCCACTCCTGCATGTCCTGATTGCTTGTGATAGTAGCGTATAATTGTATTTGTAACTGCATTTTCTTTTGGTAGAATGATCGGATGCTTGGATGCTTCTGAAATAGGGGCATTGGTCAATCTGCCACCCACTTTTAGTAAGTCATCAATCATAAATGGAGCCAGTTTCAGTAGAGGACTTTGAATTTTTAATGTTCTTTCTTTCTTGAGTATACTGATATCTTCAGAGAATGACGTTCCTTGTACAAATTTCACTATGTAATTCTCTGCTGTGTCTAATTCATCAATTTCAATGTCCCCAATTCTTGGTAGAGTAGAGATTCCTTTTGTCTTCCATCGCAAATAGCTTTTAAAACGAAGAAACCAAGCAATCATTAGTTTTTTCTTTTGCCATTCAGATGAATAATTGATCAATTGTGCAACGGGGCTTTCTTCGCCAATGGTTGTCATTGCTACATTGGCTACGGTTTTCAATTCATTTTCGATATTATCAAGACTATCATTACTAAAGATTGGCGAGATTGTAGATGTTGGCCAAAATTCTTCTTTTTCTAGTAGAAATGGAGGTCCTTTAATCCATCGAGAGTTGGTACATATATCAGCTGGTGATAATCCGCGTGACACATCGTCTGCTGGGTTGTTCTTTGTGTCTACGTAGCGCCACTGGTGAGGTTCTGACAAGTTGTGGATTTCTTGAACTCTGTTGGACACAAAGGTTTTGAATCTTCTAGCTTCATTTTTTATGAAACTTAGTACAATTGTTGAATCACACCAGAAATATACCTCATCTATATCTAAATGTAGTTCTTTGAGAAGTGTAGTAGCCACTCTTGCTCCTACTAGGGCAGCTTGTAACTCGAGCCTCGGAATCGTCATTGGTTTTAAAGATGCTAGCCTCGATTTTCCCATTAGAAAAGAACAAGAAAAGGAACCATCTTGGTTGACTTGACGTAGATAAGAAACACAACCATAACCATGTTGTGAGGCATCTGTAAAACTATGCAATTCAAGTCGTTCACAAATGTTTTGATTGATTACATTTCTTGGACTTTTCAAATTTTCAAGGCTTGGTAACTCAGTTCTCCATTGCTGCCATTGCTTAGCAATTTCTTCATCAATCGGCTGATCCCAATCTACTTTGGTTCTCCAAAGCTCTTGCACCAGTAACTTGGCCTTTAAACTGACTGGAGCAACAAACCCTAAAGGGTCATACAGAGAACTCACAAACGAAAGAATTCCTCTCTTGGTCAAAGGTTTGTCAAGCTGTAATGTCTTGAAAATGAAGTTGTCTTCTTCTGGATCCCACTTAACACCCAAAGCTCTGTTGATTGGTAGCGGCTCAAACTCTAGGTCTAACGTTGGTTCTGCACGTTCTTGTGATGGTATGCCCTTCAATACTGATTTGTTATTGCTACACCATTTTGTCAGCTTGAATCCACCTTTTGCCAGTAAGTTGACTAAGTCTTCTGATAATTTCAGGCCATCTTCTGCACTAGCAACAGCCTTTAAACAGTCATCAACATAGAAATTAGACAATACTGATTGAACTACTTCATCATCAAATTCATTTGCATTATCTGTAGCAGTTTTTCGCAATGCAAAGTTTGCACAAGAAGGTGAGCTGGTAGCACCAAATATATGTCTTGTCATCTGATATACATGAGGCTGTAATTCTACTTTCCCTTCTGGCCACCAAAAAAATCTCAAGGCGTTGCAATCATCTGGTGGAACTTTTACTCTCAGAAACATTGCCTCTATATCTGCACAGAATGCCACTGGTCCAGTCCGAAATCTGGTCAGGACGCCAATCAATAGGTTTGTTAAATCGGGGCCTTGAAGTAGATTATTATTCAGAGATGTCCCTTTATGTGTTGCTGCTGCGTCAAATACCACTCGCACTTTAGACTTGTTTGGGTTCACAACAGCATGATGTGGTAAGTACCATATTTTTCCATTTTCTACTTCGTTAAGCTCGGATGATGTCATTTTTCTTGCATAACCTTTGGTTAAATAACCTTCAATTACTTCAACATATTTTTGTTTTAGGCTTTCATCCTTTAGGAGTCGCCTCTTCAGAGAATTTAATCTCATTTCAGCCTGCACCTTATTGTTTGGAAGGTTTATTTCTGAATTTCTCCAAGGTAGGCCAAGTTGATAGTTTCCATCCACTAGCTGGATACTTTGTTCCATTTTTAGAAGAGCCCTTCTATCTTCTACAGAATTACAAATCTCATTAATGTTTTCTGTTGTACCCCAGCTATCTAATTCCCAGAATTTCTGAACTTGTTGATCCAATGAATTTTCACGTTGAGTACTGATGACATTTACAGTTACCGCCTTTGTCTCTCTGTGTTGACCAATACTGCGTGCTGGTCCCAGCAACGACCAACCTAGTTTTGTTCGGACCGCCCATGGGTCTCCTGGCAAGCCCTTACGGTAATCGATTGCGATCAATGCTTCTGGGCAATTTGTACCAATTAAGATTTTTACTTCGTTGGATTTAATTTTTGGGATTTCAATTCCCTTCAGATATTCATAGTTTTTCAATTGGAACTCTTTTAAACCTTTGCAGGAAATATTTAGTTCCTTCACTGTCCATACAGTCTCAATTTCTATTTTGTTTGTCCCATTTATCTGAGCAACTGTCAAATTTGTTTTCATAGATTTTAATTTTGACCTTTTATTTCCCACTGTACAAATTTCTAGTGAATCGTTTTCTCCAGTAATGTCAAGGTCTGCTAACAATGATTCTTCGCATAAGGTTGTATCTGATCCACTATCAAGTAGAGCATAGGTATTTACTACCTTTCCTTTATGCTGCACTAGTATTGGTAGTACTTGTAATAGGGGTGATTCCCTTGATTTGGCATCCCCATCCGACTTGCTATGATTTTGATTCACTGATGCTTGACCAGCCTCGATTTCATTTTGCTCATCATGTGATCTTTGAGCTGTTGTAGACAAATGTTCTTCAACAGCGTTAACTTTGGCATGTCTATTGCTATTATGCAGAAGTCTAGAATGTTTTATCTTGCAATTATCGATGCCACAAATCAAGTCTGATTTACAATCACTTGCTTGGTGGCCTCCGTTCAAACATCTAAAACACAGTCGCTTTTCTTTAGCTGTCGCCCATTTTTCATCAAGAGCTAAGGATTTAAACGTTTGACATTTCCAGACTGGATGGTCGCCATCGCACACTTTACACGGATATTTATTGTTACCCTGGATATTTGCTTTCATCGTGGTTGCCTTCGTGATTTTGGTCTTCTCGATTGGCTTCATGGTGGTATCTTTTGTTGATTCGTTGACAACACCGAAAACAGGATCGTTGAGAACTTGTGCTTCTCGGTCAAGTAGCTGCACCATATCATCGATAGACGGTTCCCTTGTAGGTCTGACACGAAATACTAGTTCAGACCATTTTCGCTGAAGATGTTTTGGTAGTCTGGCTTTGATTTCTGCTAGGTGATCTTCGGTAAGTTTATTTATATATCCCATGTTTTGTAGAGTTTCCCTTGTGTTCATAACTCTGTCAGCGAACTCCCTCATGACTGCCGGGTCATTTGCTCGTAGTTTACTTCCTTCTGTGATCGATTTTATCAATGAATGTACGATTTTGTAAGAGTGACCAAATCTGTTTTTTAATCTTTCCAATGCCTTTTCTAACTTGTCTTTGCCTGATGTTTCTAGGCCCTCAATTGACTGTAGAGCTGGACCTGTCACAAATTGGAGCAGTCTGCTGAACTTTTGAGTTTCATCCAGAGGTTTATTTAATACAAGTTCACGAAATCTGGCGATGAATCGTGGATATTCAGTTGAATCTCCTGAAAATGTTTTTATTTGTGGTGTAGGCAATTCCTGAGCCATGCTCAAACGTTGTACAGCTAACAGGGCTTCTTTTATTGCTAAAGTTTGAATTGATTGATCAGTTTTTGGTGTAGAAACTACTGCCCTTGCTGTGTTGTTATCATGTTTTGTTGAATGTATTTTCGACGTTCCTGATATTTCGAGATCAGGCATACCAGATAATATGCTTTCATTATCATCATCACTATAATCACTATTATTGATAATAGGTTTAATTTTATCAGTTTTATTCGATTTTACTGCAATACTTTTTATGCTAGCATCATCATTGTCAATATCGAATTCTGAATCATCTAATTCAAGCATGTCTATGTCAACTTGATCTATTTGTTGTTGTGCTATTGCCATTTTATCATTAATAGCTAGTTTAGCGGTCATATAATCCATTTCGGCTTTCTTAGCTGCTAATTTTAATTCAAAACGTGCCCTATCTAAGCTATATTTTGCTGACTTAGCCTTAGATTTTAGTGATGCCTTGGACGATGCACTCTTGCGGGATATTCGACTCCGTGCACTTGTAGATCTGTTCGTTGATTCACATCTTGTATCATGCAGTATTAGTTGTTTTGACACGATTTTATCATAACGATTCTTAGTTTCCGATCGTCGGAAATGTTCGGTTCTAAGGGCTTCGACCGACATAGGGTCGGATTCGCATAATTTAATTACATTACAATTCAATTGTTCATACCGACTCCATATTTGCTTCAAGTCTATTTGTATATCCAATACTTGTCTTTCATCATACTTGTTTATATCTTCATCTATTTTTGTATATATTGTTGATAATTCTTGTTGTATTTCTTCCATCTCTGATTTCATTTCTTGGAGATGTTCCTTCGTTCGCTGTCTCGTCTCCATAGCAACACCGTCTTCGTTTTCAACTCGGCTCATTTTCGGTTTAACGACAACCGAAGCTAAGTAAAACTTTGTGGTAAACACAAAGGCTGTCTACCCTTTCCTTTCACGCACCAGTCGTCAAACAGTCAAACGCAAATGACAACAACTCAATAGAACACACATCAGTTCAATATGTTGCCAAATTGGTTTTACTATAACAAATAATAATCAATACAAATATTACGAATCTAATTAATACTAAACATAAAATACAAGGTGCGAAACAGTGTTGTGAATGCAAATACCTTAGATCTTCGCTCACGGTACGAAAGGATAACAATATGAGCGATTCTTCAATCGACTTATCTCTTCAAATTCTCAAACACAACTACTACTGATCGCGTAATTTACAAGAAAAGTTTACAAATTCTATTACAAGGTGTGCCTAAATTCTACCAATAAAATAAGTCCGAAGCCATGAATCATCTATATTTATTTATATTCACTTAAAACCATTATTTAACGCGGAACTTTAATACAGTACTATACGATGAATCATGGCATGTCAATCGAACATAAAACTATCATTAAATTTATACTACGACATTCTATTAAATCAATTAAAATTCGAGTTAAATGAAATACAATTTAGAAATATAAGTAAAAATAAAGCTAACTTAAAATATCGAAGTACAAACGAAATTAAAATAATATATAATATAAATGAGCAATATTGACGTTAACATCAGGACTTAAGAGAAGAATCTCTTACATGCAGAAATCAAAAAGAAACTACAAAATTCAACAAAATGCCAGACAAGGAAAAGCTGAATGCATGTACTGTTTTCGCAGTCGTCATTTGAAATAACGAAATAACTGTTGGAAACATTTGTCGATAGGCATGAAACATCTGTTATCTAGCCTGTAACAGTTAACGTTTCACAATAAAATTTGTGAAAAAGTAAAGCAATAAAATGAATAAGTCTTTATGAAGTTCATATATTCGTACCAAGAATAATAAATTATGTAAATATCGAAGTATGTAGAGCAATACTTACAAAACAAATAGATCTAGTAAGTGAACTGGTATATTGTTAATAAATTAAAACAAACAAACAAACAAACAAACAACATCATGATCATTCACGGACTTTCTCCGCAATATCTAACTGGCATTGTATAAATATAAATTCCGGCTCGCTACCGTCTGAGAACTAGAGAGGGTATAGTATTATGTTCTCATCGAACAAGCATCAAGTCAGGAGATCATTTTCTTACTAACGCTTCACCCATCGTACAGTCTGGTTCCCATATAGCAAATTTGTCTGCGTCGTTGCTAGCGTCGCTGCCTGCGATATTTGCCTGGGTAACAGCCGTAGACATTTAATGATCTTTTTTTATTGTTTCGATCTGATCTCGCTCATTTTGCCTGGCTGATTTCAAAGTTGGAGTGAGTTCAACTTGAAATGACTTAGACAAGACTAATGATTTCCGGTCGAAACAATAGAAACAATATCATTAAATGTTCACAGGGGTAACCCAGGCAAATGTCGCAGGCAATAACGCTTTAGATTATTTGTAATTTTAGCTCTTTATAAGTCTTTCAATTGTTATTATTTATTATTATTTTTGTAGATCAATTAGATCTATAATAAGAAGTGACCGGAGGTGCCCATGTGAAGATTGTTTCGACATGATGCAAATGAAGCCTTCCTTATTACATCATCGTGTCGAAACATTTGCTGCACTGTTAACATCGGATATTAGAAACAAAGCATATCCTTCTTATATATACGTTCTTTTATGACACGAAAAGGAAGAACACGGGCCTGCTCAAGACATGAATTCATTATTCCTCGAATTAATGCCGTATGCGGGAAGCTATTACCATCATATCAATGTGGAACACTTTTCAGTAGGCTTAATAAAAACAATAGCAACATTACATCTATTATCAGAGATGCTTTTAAACGTGAAATGAAGGACAACTTTTTACATTTTTAATTTTTAGATAATTATATCCTTTTAATCTAAATAGGAATACTTCGGCTTTAAAATTTTAATAAACCCATATGATTATCTTTTTTTATAATTATATCTTCTCATTTATTTATTTTCTTTTTCTTAAACTGTAAATATCAAAGTCGAAACAATTTCTTAAATTAACTGTTTCATAATTATTTTATTAGCTTGACGATATCTCGCCATTTTATAAAACATGCCAATTCTGGCAACTATTGTATATTAAGTACTATGTAGTAGAATGCGAGTTTAAATAAATTAAAATTATTATTAATTATTTTTATCATCATCATCATTTATTCAGAAAAATGTCATTCTATTATTCTAAAATATTTTTAACAAGAACGAACAGGCTACTTAACAAGTATATATAGGCATCATTCCATAGTAGCGGTGTTTTTAAAGTTGCAACAGAAAAATAAAACATTTATAATAAAGGATAAACTCAAAATAATATAAATATATAAAGATACGTCAAGAACACATTTGGTAAACTCTATGACGCAGAATACTATGATAAGGACAGAATGGTGCATCTTGAAACCACATAAATGCAATTCATAAAACATTCCTATATCCTCTTCAAGTTTTCTTGCTTTATTCTAATTTCGTTGACGGTCAGCCAATGAGAGTTATAATTTGATCAGGAGTTTTCAAAAGCTTTAACTTGAGCGTATAAGAAAAGGATGTAAAAGTTTGTAACTTCGTTACTTCATAAGTTGTACACAGCTTCTTTACAAGACATTCCTTAATTTGAATTATTACTTTCAGTGGTGGCTCTGATGCCTTCTGTTCTCTCTTTATGTGCCCTGTTGTACTCCATAAAATTATCGGTCATGAGAAACTGTGCACCAATCCTTGCATTTATAAAACAATTGAACGTCCACATTTTCGAAATTTTCTGAATGAGCTTTTCATTTGCAATGCTCCAAGGCTGGTAACTCAAAAAGCGCAAACAGTATCGATGTTCTAAATGTTGGACAATGCTTTTTTCATTTAGTCGAGGAATTTTTTATCATAACATTAAGACCACAAAAACTATGTGCTTACAGAAAGTAGGAAAACAATTCTAAATAAACGAGTTTGAGCATTTTTGTTTCAAGCAAAAGTTTACCTATATGAGAATTTATTTATTTAGTGATATAAGCACAATAATTGGTCTTCTGTGTCATATTTTCTTACCTTTGTAATATGACGTTTTCCTCCACCAACGTCACTTCGTGATATTTTTGCAGTAGTACACCAATAGGTCGTTTCTTTCTTTGGTACTGTGACATTATTCATTTTCAAGTCAACATATTTTCCAGATGTAAATGTATCTGTATGTTTAGCATAATTTAATAAATTGACACTTCTTGAACCTCTGCGATTTGAATGATATGCAATTGATGTGTCATCATTTGGGTTAGGATCGACAAGACCATATGCAAAGATTAATTTTGTTGTGCCACTCTATTAAAAGTTAAAACAACCAAAACCATAACTTATTATTGCCTCACTAATTGTAAATGCTATGCATATCAATCAGTGGACGTGTTTCGAAGGACAGATTGGAAAATTTGGTAGATACAAGTAGTAACAGAAATATAGACACAATATCAGAGAAATGACTTCCTCCAAAATGATATGCAGCCATAGCAACAAGAGTAACGTATGTTCAAATAATAGGCCCTTTTCACACTTTGCTGAGGCTGCGTCAAAGCAAGGTAGTCACTGTAAGAGATTCTATTTCTTTGCATGTTAGTGAAAAGTACTCTGTAATTTGGACCTCTTTTTAGAGTTTATCGAAACGCTATCAACGTATTCATTTATTTTATTGACTGATTATATCATTGGAGTAGCCGTGGAAGTGTTTTTTGTTGGATATCGCTGCTGGTTTCATCGAAAATGCTACTTACAAATTGCAAATATAAGACAGCGTTTTTGAAAAGCTATCATAACCTTTACCACTCATTTGAAGATAAAGATTAGTTTATTGGCGATATATTTTCTTGTTTTCTGTTCTTTATTTGCTGTTTTGGTATGCTGATATACTTTAGATGCATAAATTACTGCATTTGATGATGTTTAGAAGATGTTCAAGACAGCAACAAGTAGCGAATTCAAACTTATTTTTGGTTTTTATTTAAGTTTGTATAGTCAATAAAGTAAATGAATACGTTGATAGCGTTTCGATAAACTAAGAAAGCGGTCCAAGTTAAAGAGCATGTTGCAGAAGCAACCGGTTTCTTTCACTAACAACGCAAAGAAAGAGAACCGCATACAGTGACTACCTCGCTTTGACGCAGCCTCTGCAAAGCGTGCAAAGGGCCTATACCCCTTTTTCCCGATACTTTTACTACAGTTGTAGCAGGATGCTGCTAACGAGCATGAAATTTGCTTTAAACATTAGATGCAGATTTAAAAGCCAATGAGTCCAATACTCATATCATTATCACTGATGCTGTGGAAATGGTTTATAAATAAATGCAAATAAATCTCCTGTTATAATTATAGGTCATACAAAGGCTATAAAAGTCCAGATGTACCTCCGCGAATATAGAAATCAACAATCAGACAATAGAAAATGTTGACAGCTGCCGTAGCCTTGGAGTCACATCCGATGAAAATCTGATCTTTACAACTCATGTAAGTAAAGTACTTCGAACAGTTTGATATCGCCTAGCAAACCTATATGGTCTTTCTCCCCACATACTATCAGATATCTTAAAAACATATTATACAAACAACAGTAATATGTATGCCCACCTAACAACAGTCTTGTCTCTTTTAGCGTTACTCTCTAGAAAAATTTACACAAAGTGTGTTGAGCTGAGGCACATGCATTTTATCTGGTTGTTTCAAACGTAAAAGAATTGGTGGAATTGTCAAATCATGCAACTAATCTTCTGTTCAAAAATAAATTGAATATCAACTCTTTTTAATATCGTGGCTAGTTTGTCCCAGAAATCATTTAGTATTTCAACAAGGATACAAATTATCATTAATTTATATTACCATCATCAATAATAGAATGGATCCAGCGTCGCTTCATCGCTGTTGCATCCATGTTAAATCCACATTTTTGATTATTGAACACGAACATTACAGCTTTCAAAAGAAAATTTTCCTGAGATCAAAAATCGATTTGCTAGTAGTAAGAACTTACTATTCATGTAAACGTTTACAATTTTATTAAGAAGGTTTGGAACTTTAGAGGTAAACATTTATTCAGTCGAATTTATACTAGAATTTTGACGTTCATAAATTTACTTTTCGGGATTAAAAAGAAGTGGCTATAATAAGTTTTGGGCTGTGGCCATGGGGCTTTGCAGTCATCCCATTTTTACGTAAATATTAACAAAAAGAATAAGTATTAACTTTTCAGAGAAAAGACACAAAAACAGATTAATTGTCTCATAATTCAATGAAGTAACACAAACAGCCGAGCATAAAAGTATTTGGTACCAGAAACCAGCCGATGTCAGCAAGCAAGACCTTTCACGGCTAAGTAACTCGATTGGTATTGAAATAAGACTAATTTTTACTAGTCCAAAGCTTTTAGACCATCTAAGACGTAAAGAAGTAAAACCTGACATTTTATCCAAACAAAGCGTTGTTAAGTGTGGTCAGTGTGATGCTGACTATATTTGCTACACTCGCCCACACCTGCATCAACGCGTTAATAACCATCGTTTTAAGGCTGTTGGAAAACATTTAAGAGATGCCCATAGCTTTGACACAAAAAGCAATGACATTTTACCATTTTTAAAAGTTTGTCTCGCTGTAAATCAAATTTGACTGTTTAATAAAAGAGATGGTTATTCATTTTAAAAATTAAATTGTCGCTTAACTCGCAAAAGGATTCCTTAAAGTCTCTACTGTTTAAATAGACCTTTATTGTCAATTTTATTTGTACTTTTATTTTGTATTATTATATTATTATCATTTGTATATTGTATTATTATCATTTGTATATTGTATTAAATTAGCCTATAATAAATAGTCCTATAATAAATTTTAAACATTAACTTGAAAATGATTGTATGAAGCGATCGAAATGTTGTTAATTAATAGGAATAAAAATTTAAACATTTTTTCGTTGACTTTTCTTATAATTTTTCGAACACTTCCTCTGTCTGTTTTCATTTAATTTAAGGTATTGGTGCAAAATATACTTCGCACTTGAGTAATGATGGAAGAAATAGGGTATGTCCAGATTATGTTTTGATTTATTGCAAAAAAGTTTTGTAAAGTTCAATTGTTGGCATTGTAACGCCAAAAGAAATCCAAAAGTGTTGTCATGCCAAAATGAGATATAAATAGACCAGATCATGTATCAACAACCAAGTTCTCTTTAATATGCCACATCATTTTGTAAAATATAAAGCCTGGAATTATTTCTTTGATAAATTTGTATGGGGGTATGGCTATTTAGAAAATCCTGCTAGCTCCCAAAATTGCAGGAAACCGTATAAACAAAATTGCGAAAAATGAACTATTTCCTAGCATTTTTCTTGAAAATGACAGTATAACTGACTAATATAAACCCCTCACCAAACTTCTTCCGAAACGATAAGGGAATATGCAAACCAGTTTTTAATTAATTAACAGATACGAAATCATACGAAATAAAGATGCTTCACATGTACTCAACAAAACACAAATGATAAATTGAACAAGAAAGATATATTCCTCTAATGTAAAACTGTAGTTCTATTATTTGATGCACAAACCTGAATGCTATTATCTTTCTCGTCACAAGCTTCAATTGATCGATTGAATTTTAAAATTGTCTGACCATTTAATTCCTGTGAACCTGTCAGAAGATAATCTTGTTTTTCATCTCTCAAAGGTAATTTTTCACCTGTTGCAAAACGATCCTGAAAAACACGATAACCAAGTTAATTAATCTCGGATTTGAATAATGAAGGGGCAGAATTAAAACGAAATATTTCAATATCCTGGATATATCTACTTACAACAAGTTGTCCTGTTCCATCAGGTAATACGTAACCAATAACAATATCTGATCCAGTCATTTTACCCGATAATCCTTTAGCAATACCAAAACCAACCCATCCTGTCGCATTAACAACAGTAGCAAACGATACTACCCCTTTATCATGATCAACTGACCATAATAGCTCAAATTTTTCATCTTCATCTAAGTACATTGCATGATCATATTCACTACGTAGATTTGAGTATGGAGCAACAAATGATATAGTTTGTATAAAACAAAGTATTATCAACGCATAGGCATTCATTTTAGAAAAGCATTAAACATGTGGCTACTCTACGAACATATGTTATCGTAAAAAGAATGTTTATCTTGAAAACCATGGTTTCAGTATTTGATGTTATTTGATCTGAATAGTATCATGTGTTGAGGCATAGGTTAAGGTCATAACCTTCCTGTCAATTTTTGTTTTCATATGTCATTGTGGTTTTACAGGAGGCTAGGGCACAATTCAATATTGGCTTACCTTTCCAAAGGAGTAATAACGATTTGTACATTTGTAAAGTGAAATTGGAAACTGCACAGTATAGAGAAACAACTATAGCATTTCAGCGGTTTAGGACATCGCAAGCTATATAGAGCTTGCCATGTGCAAATCTTATTATTTAAATCCTTGTTCTTCAATCTTCTCCGCAATCTTCACGTTTTTGAAACTATTATGCGTATATCTCACCAGGCTGTGACGGCACCAATCAGAGTGTATAAATGTTCTCGGAGTCTGAAATCAACATTCTTAATCATATTTGGTGACACCATTTTTCTATAAAAATGTGATATAGCCAATCATCATTGCGTTTATGCCCACTACAGAGCATTCTGCCCAGTCATTGACCAGTCAGATTTTCCCTGCTTAAGCCATTTTGAACTCATCACTTTGCTTCCTCAATTTTATTAGGCCCTCATCGTAGCGTCTGCGGGGAGTTGAAGGCCAGTATCAAACGAGGCTTTGCAGACAACTTATATAAGATTGATCTTTCTGCTTTATATGACAACTAATTCAAATGCTTCTAGGAATTCTCTGGAAACAAAAATGGAATTATTTGGTACGTTGTTGAAATTTCAAGAGAGAATAAAACGTAAAGCATTAGCTAACATGATTATCGACACAGTATTGTTGCTATTTTCTTTCCAATTAATTTAAAAATTGATGATTCTGCTTCATGTGTTGCGCCATTTTGCTGTCAAACTGCCTTCAATGTTTTGACGACATTATATATCGGTCGAAATTATCTCTATGGCAAAACTTCCTATCAAGATCGTACCTATACCATTATCTACTGTTTTGCTGCTTTGGCAGTCACGGGAATGATCAAATTTGTTGAGTTTATGGTACTTTTTGAGAATTCAACAGGTCAATAATAGTTATACATTAATTTATTCTTAACGAAAGGTGTCCCTGTAATTGTTTGCACATAAAGCATTATGTGATCGACTTCGGTCTACCCAACAAAAACAAGGATAATACAAAACGTTTGTATCCATGGTAGGATAGACTCATGATTACTCATTTAGCTACAGGGTCAAGTTCTATTTGATAGAGCAACATTGCCTGGCGGTCGCTACGAACTCAACTTGAATTAAGCTTAGCTTAAATTCAACGATGAATGTCAGTTATGGCTTAGCATGCTGGCTTTAAATTTCAAGTTTCAGCAGGATTTCAGGTACAGAAACAATACTTGTCATTGATTTCAAACTTTTATAACACATTCATGGCATTTTCATAATCTCGGTGTTGGTAATGGTGCAGGCATTACAGAATTTGAATACATTCGGATAACAAGAACACAAGACAGAGCTGTTTCGACAATGACAAGGACATTTTTATATAATCAAAGACAATCAAGTAAGACTCTATACAAGAACTAATATCGATTCATTTACATGGGTTATATCTTCAAATTATCAATTGTAACATCAATGAGATGATTGATATTCCTATTATGTAGACAGATTGAGTTTGAAGCCCGGTTTGAAGTCTTGAACTTCCCGAGCCAGTCTCTCTTTGACATCTTGACGGAGGTAGAGGTAGAGGATGCAGAATTACTGGTTTTGGTAAATTTTCATATTGTGCTGTCTGTAAGAAATAATTGTACAGTTAATGATAACGACAGCAGGAATAATTGATTAAAAATTTCTTTGTAAAACATTTAAAAGTGAATGTCAGCAACAATAACTATATAGTTTTCTCTTGTGCTCAAGAGAAAAGGGTCTGCTGTTTACACAGGAAAATCCATGTGCTTAAATCAAGAAAAGAATTTCTTGAAATAAGTGAAATTTTGCTTGAATTAAGAATAAATGTACTTGTCCACATAGGAAGCAAATATTTCTACCCTAGAATAAATTTGCTTGTTATATTTTCTTATTTTAAGCACAAATTTGCTTGACATATTATTCTCTTTTCCAGCTTAAATTTCTTGAAATGAGCAAATTTTGTCTCAAAACAAGACCCTTTTTGCTTTCATTTCTGAAGATAGTGTGCAGTCAGAATTGTTGGATTCTTGAAATAAGCATATATATGCTTGAAATAAGCAAACATTTTCTTGAAATAAGCATATATTTTCGTAAAATAAGCATGTATTTTCTTGAATTAAGATAATATTTGCTAGCGCATTTGGAACTACAAATCAAATATTCTCATCAGATTCTTGAAACAAGAACATATTTTCTTGATTTAAGATATTTTTACGATTGCTTATCAAAATGTTGCACATATAGTCTAATCAAAATATTGTCTATACAATGTTAATCATCATATTACAGCACAGTATTAATTTTAGATTAGATTAAACATTTAATTTAAATCAATTACGATCTATAATAAAGTCACACTGGAACCCTGACGAAAGCCAGTGCAACAATTCAATCGTAACAGAGTAATAGTTTGGATTCATCAGCTGGTCATTGAAAAAGATCAGTCCATCATAATAATACCCAAACGTCAATAATGATTCCAGAATACAACTGCATGTATAGATAATTGTAAAATAACAGCAGAAGATCCAAATGTTTAAGAGAAAAGTTGTTGTATAGCTTGTAAGTAAATTTCATCTGCTTTTTGTGTTATTACATCCAGCAAGTAAAATCATCAATATTCAACCACATGTAATGTTTGATGGTTTGTGAGCAGAGTGTAACATTTCTTTATCATATCAGTGTATTGATTGCTAGAGTGTATTAAAGTATTGCTCGTCAATTTTGAGATCCAGGATTTTCACTCTGAAAAACAAATGCATATAACACTGATCAGATAAGTAATAAAAGATTAAATCTACATTAAGATGAAAGTGACAACTAGCAAAACACAGTGAAATCAGTTGCCGGCAACGCCGGTGAAAGTTTAAAAAAAGTATGTTGTGGACAATGTGCCAATGTAGACGATATTACTTTGCTTGGTCATAAAAAAAATAGAAAATTAATTACTATCGTTCTGATAATGTGTGAACAGAAGTAAAATAAAAACATGCAGATTTTATTCTAAGTTTCAAAAGAAGTAGGATAGATCCTAATTTATCAAATTAAAATTGTCACGAACCCTCAGTCAATATCACATATTATATTATGATACAATGCCTTATATAGAGCAATATATTGACAAGCTTAAATCAGTAGCAAAAATGCAGTCAAATTCCAAAACCATTATTCTCTGCTATGTATGTTGCTGTGTATGTTTTATCAGAAAATATTGATAGCGGTTCATAGACCTTCTGGCCCATGAAGTCCAATGAGCTGCTGACAGCAGCTGCACCTAAATTACACTCTTACATCATAACTGTTTACTTAGGAACAAAAAAAACAATCATAGCAAAAACAATCTCAAGAAAGCTTGTATACATATCTATGTAAATTTATGATTAACAATGCAACATTCTATGCATTATGTTAATCATGCGATACACTATTTTTCAACAATAATAATACAGACAATGCACAATATTAACGGCAATACTCATGATACCCAACATTAGGCCTACTGACTGTTCAGGAACAATGATGTGAGAAAATTTGAATATTTTCGCATTTGATAAAAAATTTAACCTAATAACAACAATTAAGTAGGCTGTAGTTTTGATTTTAAAGGATTGGAACATAATCAAATAAATCCCTGTCAATATCATAATTATTCAAAAAAACATTTTTCAATTCCCATGCTAGACTGTGCAGATACACACTGGTATACAAGAATAAGCAGAAAAGATATATGGATATGTTTAAAAAACATTCAAATAAAATTACAGCAGTGTATTATATTCTTGAACAAAATTTGATTGATAAGAAAACTTTTCAATATCGGATTATTATTTAGTCGTAAATATTTTACAACACAATGGAATTGCAAGCGCAATTCCGATAACTGAAATCCCCGCACATATGCAACCTGGCTTTTAAAATCTATTGACTATTTTGTAGTCAAGTCTTTTTTAAACAATTTCAGGTATGTGCAAATTTGGATAACTGCAATGAAAATTGTTGACAATTTTGACTAGCACAGCGGGTTCCACTGTACTCTGTGGGATTAACAGATGAAGTTGCTTCAAATTAGTATTTAGTAGTTCATGGTTACAGTGACCAGGAAGAAAAACACCGGCAGTCGTAACAAGCTTAATTTTGATAACATCAAATGTACACAGTTGACACAGTAGGAATGGATGTTTTTTAACAGTTTGTATGATTTCATATTATTTTTTGACATGGAGGTAATATTACTTCCAGACGTAATATTAATTCTGTATAGAAAGCTTCAAGTGTTACATTGACAATTCACTGATATTAACTGTGGATTATGGATTAACAAATTGTGAAAGTAATCTTGAAGATTAAATTTTCTTTTCATAAAGAGGAAATATCTCATTTTCATTCATAACAAACACGGCAAAAATCCGTAAATACAGAGATGTAACTGAAAAGGTTAGGTCAATTGTTACAAATGAAGAAGGAAAGCCATAATTTCACTAAATCATTGCAAAACATATGTATTGCATTGACTCTGGGTTGTTATTTCCAAACATATGTACAGTTTTCTGATAATAAAAAAGAGAATTGTTGTGAATCGAAAAGACAGACCATTACTAATTTATGAAAATCAATTATATTCCTATTTCGTAAAATCCAGGCAACGTAGAACATCATTCCCTGTCTTTTTATCTGTAGGTCTATTATGAGACATTTAACAATAAAACATTAATAGGCTTAACATCTGTCTCAACGTAGAATTCAGGATATCTGATTTAAGCGAAAATTTGTAAAAAAGAGAATCTGATTAGAATTATATAGGCTATGGGTACTAGACTGGTCCAAAAAACATGAAAGTTTGAAATGTTATCGGGCCCATTTTCTTGTTCAGAATGCTTCGAAAATAAGTTGTGCACAAATTTTATTGTAATTTGACATTGAGAAATGGGGTCCCAAGGCCCCTCTAAATTAATACGTAAAGCTAATGGGGAAACTGTTGATATTTTGCAAACGCATATTTTGATATCGTAGTTTGAAGAAAGTTTGTAACTCGAGAAGGTCATTCTGTTGAACGGTGGCTGTTTTATAGACACAATATGTCGTTAACTTGTTATTAAAATGTTCATTCTTGCTACCGCCGCTTTACTCAGATAGCAGAAATATTACTCAGAAAGCTGTTCATTTTGTTTAACTCAGTCAAAATTTATAACAGAACTAGCTGCCATTAGGGAAATAAAACTTCGGAAACAAAGCCTCTGACATTGTTCAACTTGATCTACGGAGGTAATTACTTGAATCTCAAAATGTTTGAAAACTTTTAAAGAGCTATATCCCTTGCTACGTGACAAAGAAATAATTCGATGTCTTCATAAATTCAAGCTTGAACATGTAACTGCTCACATGTGACTTCCGAAAATGTATTCGTAAAATTCTTTGTGGATTACTGAACTTTATCATCGTTCGACGTTTGGAACAGTTGATCGCTCGTGCTTCACCGTTCTCCGTGGCCCAAAATTTATTAGATGTTTTATAAATTTGAATATAAATTAATGAATATGAATATGAATATAAATAGGAATCAACATATATTCGATATATGCGATATCTTTGTTTGATTTCCAACGTTTTATTCGAAACTTTATTTAAACTTTATTCCATATTTTGTTTATCTAAATAATAGCGACCGTAACAATAATGAATATCTCAATAACAACATCAATATGCTCTGAATCTATAAAACAGTCACCGTTCAACAGAATGACCTTCTCGAGTTACAAACTTTCTTCAAACTACGATATAAACGACGGTGACACCTTTCACGGAAATATTTTTAGATTGACAGATTGACAGCAGACACTTGTAGATTAATCTTTTTTTACAGCAGAAGTCACGTTTTTTTATGCATCGTATTCAACCCCATAGTTTTAAGGGAATGATAAAGATTCAAACATTTAAATTAATAAATTCAGATTATTCAGATCATTACCTCCACGGCCATGTGAGAAAATTTTAGAATATGTTTTCACAAAGATGACGTATTAGCGTTTGAAAAATATCAGCGTTTTCCCCATTAACTTTACGTATTAATTTAGAGGGGCCTTGGGACCCCATTTCCCAATGTCAAATTACAATAAAATGTGTGCACGCATTCTGAACAAGAAAATTGATGGGCCCGATAACATTTCAAACTTTCATGTTTTTTGGACCAGTCTAGTGGGTACATAATCTTTTGCGATTTCAGTAGCTTTGGAATCCTGAAATGGAGTGAAAAAGGGTTAAACGCGAAAATCTCTTTTTACAAAAAAAATGAGAAACGCAATTTTCAATTTCCGAAATAACTACTTGGAAGTTTAGGAATCCTGAATTACAAACGTAGTACAGTTAAATATATACCATGCCTACCTATTTTTAATTGGGTTGCATAGTCAGGCAAGTGGTGACAAAACAATAGCCATGAATGTTTTCAAATTCCCATCCAGCAAATTCCTATAGTTTGTATAGAAAAACACAACAAACAAGTTAAGATAATAAACCTATGCAGACAGTAGAATATCAAGATGCAAATCGTAGGAGAATATGTGATGTTTTGACAAGGACTATATAGGTTTAGAGGCTGAGAACTCTTCAGATAGAATGTATTACAACTAATGATTACAATAAATCAGATATGTTTTGAAAAATATCAGCAACACCAATTAGGAATAGCTATTACAGAAAAATTCAGTATAGCCTCAATTCAATACAGAAAATGTCGAAGCTCATATAATAATCTGCTTTGTAGCTCTAAGTGGATCACAAACTGCGCGTAAGTGGGTCACATCGTAACTTCCTTGCTTTTTCTAAGTTGAATAAAGGCATTTAATAAAATCGATTGTGTTTTCAAGATATCATACCTAAATAAAACGATGATCAGGATATTTTATGTTTTTCAGTCTGATTGGGGAACATGGCAGATTGCAGTAAGTGGGTTACGGCTTGTAAACTCATTCTAATCTACTTGATTTTTCATATCTGTTAAATTATGTTGAATAATAATGTCCCCCTTATCATTTTAAACAACTGGTAACAAAAATGAAGCCAAATGTTAAAATAATTTTATAGAAAGTATAGAAATATAACAAGCATATTAGATTAGCCCAATTCGAACAGTCAGGCTGAGTTAGTCTGCTGATCTGAACTGATTGGTCGACAAAAATATCAGGAATCTTATGATCTTCTGAAAAGAAATTCGAAGCTGGGGCAGCTTACAAAATAGACATAAACTACTTGCCAATACCGCAGCATATCTTTAATAACGATGTGTTTATTTATCTAGAAGGCCTGTTATCCTATGCTTTCGAATTAAGATGGTGGATTAGCTAGCAATGATATCTTCCAAGTTCAATAGCCTAGTATAGTATTGCAGCAGTGCCATAGCAGCAACATAAGTCTTGTTGATATAAAGAAGCAATTGAAAGAAAACAGCAAATAAACTTACCTATAACATGTCCACTTCTCAGAAAAATGGATGAGAGAGAGTACGATGTCGTAAAATACGTATTGACCATGACCGCCAAAACATTTCACCGAATCTCGCATGTTCAGAGCAAGTAGAAAAACAAACCATATTTCGTTTTGAACGGTAAAGTTAAAGAATTCGTTCCAGTGATAAGTTGTTGTGATATCGCAGTACATCATTTTATTACTTTCATCGTAGGCTAAACGTTCCTTATGTATCGGGGAAACAAATACTTGTAGTTGAATTCAGTTTGTAAAACCATGGTAAAACCACGATTGGCTATTACGTCGAAAAGTTTTATGTCGAAAAGTTTAACGTCGAAAATTTAACGTCGAAAAAAATAAACCGCAAAAATGGATGTTTAATGTCGAAAAGCGGTTTTATTGCCATTTTATTTTTCTGCGTTTTTTTTCTGCGATTTTTTTAATTGTGCTGTTAAAGTGGGAATATACCCCCAGACTATCTTTACATATGTAGTAGAACTCGACGTGAAAAAAACAATGCCGTAATTTTTTTTTCGATCTGGAAATTATTTCTTGGTGAAAAATGCCTTCAAAGTGGTGTTTTGACCCAAATGTCGCTGAGAAAAAAAAGGGATTGGATCTAGCTTTATGACGACAAAGTCACAAGTCGTGCGGTTTTTCTAATAGTTAGATCGAATTAGTCACGCGATGTTGCGTTTGAGATGGCGTAGCTCTGTAACAGCAATCTATTTTTCTCTCTCACAAAACTGAGGTAAGGAAGAACATATAAACTCAAGAGTAGCAAAATTCCAGATGATTTAATGATTTTGAAGTTTACGAATTTGAAGAAAATAAAAATCAGAAAATGTTTCATTCGTAGCACGTGTTATACAGATTATATTTTAACATATCATTCTCACACATATTTAACACATATCAAAAGATTCTCTGGTGACCACAATAGCTAGATAAGTAGAATTTATTGTTGTAAGCATGAGTCTGAACTGATAATGGAGTATTCTTTTGAGGGTAAAAATCATAACGTATGGCGGGAAACGCTATAAGAACACCATAACCGTTAATTTTATAGTCCTCTTTTCACAGAAACGAAATCTGCTCATCTGATTTATCGTCTCTGTAGAAAGGTATTTTTTTTGCAAAGTATAGCTTCTGCACTGTACATTACCACATCCTATAAACTACAGATTGTAATATGAATGATGCTAACATGCTCTACTTTCTAGCCAAAGGAATGAATACTAGACTGGTAATACAATTTGGTGGCGTATGTATAATCAGGAACGAGACTTCACATTGCAAAACCCTAATTTTGTTAATCAGATAACGTTGGTAGAGAGGATAACAATTTATGCAATGAAGATATAACGCAAAACCGAAAAATGATAGAATATGCATAACCGTAGTTCTGGTATACGGCTGTAAACTTGTATAAGAACGTCCAAACCCTCATATCATTGTTGTACTATTTTCCGATATTTTATAGAATTTTAGAGTGTAATGTACTGAAGAATTTTCGATGCTTTTATAATAATTGAATGCTTGGTGAATAAATGATGAACACTTTGTTAGACTATTGAGTATAATATATCTGTCTACAGTCGTATAAACTATACGATTACATGGTTAAAGAATTACTAGACAAACATCAATTTCAACTTAAACTTTGAAATGATAATTGAAAAATGTCTATTTAATAATTTAGTAATACTTAAAGAAATCCGAAAAAGTACAATTAATACTTTGCAGTACCAACTATTTCGAAAGAAAAGTCGTCTGTGCATGCCTGTGCAAATCGAGTCAGTTTACATTCACATTAGATCAAGAAAAGGATATCTTGTAGAAATATTTACTCAAGAACAAATTTCAGATAGAGTTAAAAATAGTTATAACTTATTTATATAGCGTAGGATAAAGCTATTTCGAAGGGCACGTGTCTAATTAAGATTTGAAGAAGTACTGCGGTCACACAGAATACGTAACTAATATGTATCACTAGACTAGTCACAAAGGAACACTCGCACCGCCTGACATTTGTGTTTATCCGCAATCTATATCAGATTCTTGGTAAAGGTTTACTTGACATGAATTTCATGATGGTATATGCGATAAAAAACACACAATAATTGGCGCAACAGTTTCGATTTAATCTAAAATCATGTAAAAAGTAAATGTAATGTAATGTAAAAAGATTGACGTTCTTACTTAATTATGAAATCATTTACATCAAAAGATCCCTTATTATTAAATGCATTCAAAGTCTATGTAAGACCTATTCTAGAGACTTGTTCCCCAGTTTGGAACCCTTGCTTAGCAAAAGATATCGTATTGCTAGAAAAAATTCAGCGATTTTTTACAAGATTCATTTGTAACGTTGCCAACCTCAAATTTATTGATTACTGTGATCGCCTAAAGCTCCTCAAGCTAGAATCATTAGAGTCGAGGAGGGCTAAAGCTGATTTAATCATGATTTATAAAATCACGCATGACTTAGTTGATTTATCTCTTGATTCGATAAATTGTAAATATCTTGTAAACAAATATACAATGCGTGGTCATCCTTACAAACTATATTCAACGCAAATGTGTAGGACCAATATTACGAAATTTATGTTTAACAACAGAGTGATACCATGGTGGAACTCACTACCGGACTTTGCAGTTAATTCTAAGAATGTCAAAGAGTTCAAGGCATCACTCGAAAAAGTAAACACGTTATCACATTGCAAAATTTTTGGCTATGGTTAATCAGTTAACCATTGCAACAATATCTTTAAATTAATTACTTATATACAATCAATTTATCACACATTAATTATCTTCTTATTCATGTATTATATATATTACTTAGGCCACATGTTAGTGAGGGTGCAAACTCTCCTTTGTTCTTGCCTGTCATTTTTTGGCAAATAAATGAATGAATAGAGTTAAAAAATTACATGAATATTTATATAAAAATCTAATTAATTTGTCTATTGAATTTATCGGAACGGTATTATACTTTTTAACAATGGCAAACAATAATTACAGGAGAGATATTTTAGCATAAGATTACGAATATATACGATACAAACACGGTGAAATAACAGTTACAATCAAAAATAGTTTAACAGCGGCAAAATGCTCTTTGGTATTATTCTTCCATTTTCTGTATTTCTTCCGGTCGTTGTTTAATATATTGCCGACCTGAGTGGTCGACATGACAGCATCGCGCATGTCACACAAGATAACAACAGTTAGATTTAGCGTAACTATGAATATGGAATAGTAATAGTTTAGTACAAATTGACAAACAGAAAAACCAAGTACGGATATACTTTAAGACAGATACAATGAAATAATTATTACAACCAAAAACAAATAATCCAAAATCCATTCATCAATGAAAAATATTCTATCAGATTGATTACCAACTTTCTGTATTTCCTCTGGTCGTTGTTGAAAAAATTGCCGACTTGATTGGCCGACATGACAGCATCGCGCATGTCACACAAGACAATAGACAAATTAATTAGATTTTTATATAAATATTCATGTAACTTTTTAACTCTCTCTTTTTACATTGCCTGAAGATGATTTTAGATTAAATCGAAACTGTTGCGCCAATTATTGTGCTTTTTATCGCATATACCATCATATATATCAGATTCATCGCGCTTAATGACGCTACGAGAAATTATTTCGACTGAGCGTTGCAATAGATTTTATTCTGCTCCTGTAATCACAAATTGCATCTTTTTACGTAATTCGGGAGTGTATATGTTTGTTCATGGCTCAGCCTTGTCAGAAATTTTTGTTGTGTGACCTCTCGGAGCTAGGTCACCTCAAAGATAGTGTCGCGTAATCAGCCAACTCTAAAGTCTGTTAGACAAACCGCACGACTTGTGACTTTATCCAATCCCTTTTTTTCTCAGCGAAAATGAATAACTTGATTAAAAAACCCTTTAAAATGAAAAGTATTGGACACTGTAGAAAGGTAACATATAGATACACCTTCTTATGTAGTTTTAACTATCAATTATAGTTATTTAAGTATAGTTTGTAATGAATCAAATTCATGTGTAAAAAGTATTGGACACTGTAGAAAGATACTATATATATACACCTTCTTATGTAGTTTTAACTATCAATTATAATTATTTAAGTATAGTTTGTAATGAATCAAATTCATGTGTTATTGTTAGTGATGAAAATCGCGTTGTGTCCCGATATGTTTCATGTCGAAAATCAATAGCTTGATGAAAAAGCCCTTCAAAATTAAAAGTATACGGAATGTCGCGTTGTTACTTGATAAGTTTAATTTCGAAAACTAAATTTGAGATTGATCAAAAGTTTCTTCGTGAAACATTTCAGAGTGAAAGATAGCAACAAAAAACTACAAATAGATTATTTATTATACCATCGTCAGTTCAAAAGAATAAATTTTAATTTACAAATTATTTATAGGCTATAATGGATTTATAAACTTAACACATTGTAATTGTTATAATACTGCTAGAAATTAAACAATGAAAAAGGAAGGAACCTAGTCAATTACAAATGTGCTATATTTATGCAGTACTTTACAAAAGGAGTCGGGAACGGATAGAGTCACTCTGAGTGCATTGTGAGGTTTTTTATCAAGGATAATTAACATTTCATGTACTACACAGTCGAATTTATTGCTACATTTTTCTCTACTGAAAATAAATGTTGTGATTCATCCATAGTTTTATTGTGGGAATGTAAATGTCTTCTGATAATATCTTCCGTGAATGTAAAATTGTAAATGTATTTGAACTGACGATGGTATAATGAATAATACCCAAATTTTTTCAACATCACTTCTTGTAGTTTTTTGTTGCTTTGAAATAAATTTAAGATGGAATTGTAATAAAATAATACACCCTCGTATTAGGTTAATACTATAAGTTATTAGATATATATTTTTTTTGGGGGGGTGTAACACGGTAATTGGGGGGGCCAACTTGACAGAGGTGTAATTCCAGCCTCTTCAAAGAACAAAACTTGAAAATGCTCCTAAAAAGTTCCTAAAATCCAACAAAATACGGTAATTTTTTATTTTTCCAATTCAAAGTTGATTTCTCAAAACTCTCAACAAATTTGAAAAGGAGACTAAAATCTGAACTTTGCAATCCAATTGTTCTCATCGTAATCGTTTATCGGGGTGAACAATTTAATCCATCGTTTTATCACGTAGTTCTTTTTTCACTATTACGTTTGACCATGGTTTGACTATTTCTCAAAAATGTAGTGTATTTCCGCAGTATCCTTTTGCCACCGGGATTGTGTCTGTTTAACAGTGGGGAATCTGTCATAACAAAGCGAACAAAGTTAGTGTACGTGTAAATAAGATAAATTCAAATGCATAGTTAAAAGTTGGCAAGTGCACGCCCCTGCTATATAGGTGCACGTTGGTTTAATAGTCTTCATATTTAATTAAAATTTTGATTGCACCACCATGCGATAGGTACACGCCAGTAATATCCATATGTAAAAAAGTTTTTTAAGTGCGCGCCCTGCTATATGTGCACGCCGGTACTCTTCTATATATTTAGTTTTATATGCACGCCCTGCTATAGGTGCACGCCGGTAATAATCTTCATATTTAAATTCAAGTTTTAAATGCACGCCCTGCTATAGGTGCACGCTGGTAATATTCTTTATATTTAGTTTGATGTGCACGCCGGTAACATTCTTCAGATTTAAATTTAAGTTTTAAGTGCACGCCCCCCTACAAGTTTCCCTGTATTTGCCTGTCACCATTGTTGACAAATAAAATACATACAAATAGGTGCACGCCGGTAATATTCTTTATATTTAGTTTTATGTGCACGCCGGTAACATTCTTCAGATTTAAATTTAAGTTTTAAGTGCACGCCCTCCTATAGGTGCACGCCGGTAATATTCTTTATATTTAGTTTTATGTGCACGCCCTGCTATAGGTGCACGCCGGTAATAATCTTCATAGTTAAATTCAAGTTTTAAGTGCACGCCCTGCTATAGGTGCACGCTGGTAATATTCTTTATATTTAGTTTGATGTGCACGCCGGTAATATTCTTCAGATTTAAATTTAAGTTTTAAGTGCACGCCCTCCTATAGGTGCACGCCGGTAATATTCTTTATATTTAGTTTTATGTGCACGCCCTGCTATAGGTGCACGCCGGTAATAATCTTCATATCTAAATTCAAGTTTTAAGTGCACGCCCTGCTATAGGTGCACGCCGGTAATATTCTTTATATTTAGTTTCATGTGCACGCCCCTGCTATGTACACGCCGATAATATTCGTATTTAAAGAAGTTTTTAAGTGCACGCCCTGCTATAGGTGCACGCCGGTAATAATCTTCATATTTAAATTCAAGTTTTAAGTGCACGCCCTGCTATAGGTGCACGCCGGTAATATTCTTTATATTTAGTTTCATGTGCACGCCCCTGCTATAGGTGCACGCCGGTAATAATCTTCATATTTAAATTCAAGTTTTAAATGCACGCCCTCCTATACGTGCACGCTGGTACTATTCTTTATATTTAGACGATACGATAGGGTGCACGCCGGTAATATTCTTCATATTTAAATTCAAATTATAAGTGCACGCTCATACGATAAGTGCACTCCGGTAATATTCTTATTTAGTTTTATGTGCACGCCCCTACTATAAGTACACGCCGGTGATATTCTTCATATTTAAATTCAAGTTATAAGTGCACGCCCATACGATAGATGCACGCCAGTAATATTATTCATATTTAAAAAAAAATAAAGGGCACGCCCATGAGATAGGTGCACGCTCTTAACATTTAAAAACTTTTACGTCCACGCCTCTGTTTTAGGTGCACGCTGTCGATATTTTAGGTTTTCGTTTCGTGTAAAATTGCGGTAATTATTTTACTTCCGCGGCAAATCGTGCCGGCTCCTTCTTGTATCTACGTCATTTCGTGCAAAATTGCGGCGACAATTTTTGCCGCGCGGCAAAATATCGTAGATGCACGTGGAAAAACGTACATTTTGGGATTTATGTCGAAAATTTAACGTCGAAAAAATTTTTTCGACGTTAAACTTTTCGACGTTATAGCGTACAATCGGTAAAACAGTAAAATTCGTAAACTGACTGAGCTTTTCGTTTTCACACTTTTTCAAATTGGGGTCTGGATGCAAGAACGCTTGGGATTGGCTGTAAAGAAACTTCAGGAGCAGCCGACTATCGAGCAGCCTGCATGCAGACCAAAAATACAATTCAGTGTTCCCTTTACGTCTGCATGTAGGCTCAATAGCGTCATAGTGATTTTAGACTTTACGAATATTATAAAGTGCCTATAGAAAGCTTCCCAATATTTTCCATGTCAGAGACATTGTAGAAAATATCCCGAATGGGTTCGAATAAATTATTTTGTGACGTATTGATTTGTTTATAAGAAACAGGCATTGTTTAATATAAAATCTATACACATAGCACATAATTGGAATTTCAGCTAATCATAAATTTTTATCAACATAAATCATATTATCTATTTCATATAGGCTCAACCAACTAACTACCATGAGTAATTTTGCTAAATATTGTTGAGTAGTTTTGAATTTATGAGCAAATACCATTGTGAATTATCATGTTGAAATTAACAAAATCAGTACCCTTAGCATAATTGGAATTTCAGCTAATTATTGAATTTTTTCAAAATAAATCATATTTTATATTTCACATAAGCTAAACTAACTACCAAGAGTAATTTTGTCAAATAATATGGAGAAGCTTTGAATTTATTAGCAATTAGCAGTGTGAATTATCGTGTTGATATTAACTAAATCGATACCCTTAACATAATTGGAATTTCAAGTAATCATTAAATTTTTTCAACATCAATCATATTATCTATTTCACCTAGGCTAAACTAACTACCATAAGCAATTTCGCTGAATAATGTTGAGAAATTTTGAATTTATTGGCAAATAGCATTGTGAATTATCGTGTTGATATTAACAAAATCAGTACCTTAGCATAATTGGAATTTCAGCTAATTATTTAATTTTTTCAAAATAAATCATATTTTCTATTTCAGATAAGCTAAACTAACTACCATGAGTAATTTTGTCAAATAATATTGAGAAGCTTTGAATTTATTAGCAAATAGCAGTTTGAATTATCGTGTTGATATTTACTGAATTGATACCCTTAACATAATTGGAATTTCAGCTAATCATTAAATTTTTTCAACATCAACCATATAATCTATTTCACATAGGCTAAACTAACTACCATAAGCAGTTTCGCTGAATAATGTTGAGAAGCTTTGAATTTATTAGCAATTAGCATTGTGAATTATCGTGATGATATTAACAAAATCAGTTATACCCTTACCATAATTGGAATTCCAGCTAATTATTGAATTTTTTCAAAATAAATCATATTATCTATTTCACATAAGCTAAACTAACTGCCATGAGTAGTTTTGACAAATAATCTTGAGAAGTTTGAATTTATTAGCAAATAGCATTATGAATTATCATGTTGATATTAACAAAATCAGTCCCCTTAGCATAATTGGAATTTCAGCTAATTATTGAATTCTTTTAAATAAATCATATTTTCTATTTCACATAAGCTAAACTAACTACCATGAGTAATTTTGTCAAACAATATTGAGAATTTTTGAATTTATTAGCTAATAACATTGTGAATTATCGTGTTGATATTTACAAAATCAGTACCCTTGTCATAATTGGAATTTCAGCTAATCACTTATATACATAATACTGTCTGTTTATATATCACTATATTTCGATATTTCTATATTTCTGTGTCTGTCCGCGACTTATGTACGTCTTACTGGCGATGTAATACGGATAATCCGTTGTCGGGAAATTATGCAAACATTTGTGTCGAGATAACCGTGTACAGTAACAAATTTGTTGTATGAAAAGTATGGGTCTATGACAGTGTTTTAAAATAATATACTTCATCTGATATTTTATTTGATATCATTGCATTAAAAAATTCAGAGATTTTGAAAAATTTCATAGGATCGATAATCTAGCGGGCAGCCAAATCGAATTCAAATTGAAATCTCCAGAACAAAAATATTTTGCTTTGAATTTAAAAGCTGCGTGTAAATTGTTTGAACAAGTGAAACTTGAAATTGAATCAGTTTTATGATAATTAAAACAATACGAAATACTGAATTACATTGAATTACCAGTATAACTAGGCCAAACAGAATATTTTTTTGAAATCAAAGAAACGTAGACCTATTTCATGTAGTGTTGATATCAGCAATACATATAGCGCGGCACAAACGCTATGAAAATTAAAGAGACTTTAGGTCTTAATTCAATTTATTAAATGAAACAAAATGCCGTTCATTACTTTTCTCAAAATCGAGATATAAAACATTTCACTTATAAAAAGGCTATTTTGATATATAATTTGTGAGAACATTGAGCAAACAATCTGTTTTGAAATGAACAATCTATCGCGGGACATAAAAACAAACTAACTTGCAAGAATTTTCAAAATGACGTTGGCGTTCGACTTATTCGAAAAATATTCAAAGTTCGAATAGATTATCTGTCTACAGTCTAAAATAACAGAGTTTAGAATCAATCAAGGCATTGCACAAAAGTATTTCCATAATTTATTATTTAATATAAAAATATGAATCATTTGGTTTTGAGCTGGCAGGCTTTTAATTTCAGATTTTGCTTCCATAAGTAACGAAGAAATTGTAGGCATCAATTAAAATTAAAATTTCATTTTGTTGACTTGCTATACGAATAAGACACAGTATGTTACTACAGTTTCGAGAATAAAAATAGCGGTGTCTTGTTATTATCGTTGATCACCATTTAATAAAGTTAAATTGAATTGAGCGTATGATTTGTGATAAATAATAATAATATTTTCAGCGTTCAAAAATTTTGCTTTGAATTTAAAAGCACAAAAACATAATTTAAAAACATTTTTAAATAGTTAATACAGTTTGGATGAGTGTAACAAACCTTGTGTTACAAAAATAAAAGGCGAAAAGGTTGCATGAAATAATCGATCATAGCAAACAATATTTATTAAAATACAACTTACCATTTTCCAAATGAGATCCAAATAAAAACTATACGAGCGGCATAATTTCCGAACATCATTTAAATACATAATAGCGGATTCTCTGAGTTAATACACCAATCAATAATAAGTTAACAACCATATTTTATCGAAGAAGAATGTACGCCCGATAAGAATAAAATAAAGATTGTCTTTTATTCGAAATAATTATGACAAAAATGATCATTTCATATCGTGATCAAATGCATGGTAAAGTAGATTCATTTTCTACATAGTAAATTATCCTTTTCGTCAGACATCATAACATGAGCATTTAAATATTACCATCGGCTGTGGTATTTATATCTTTGAAGCTGCACTAAACATTTCCACTCTATAAACCATCGCGTCCGTTTCAATAAATTCTGAATAAATATGCATATCACGAATCTGGCAAAATGAGTTGTTTTCGTTTTTCTATCAAAATAATTAATTTATTCATAATCATCTTTTCTTTCATTCGACATCTGTAATGTATTATAAATAGCGCGTAGAAATATTGACAACAAGATGTAACATAATATCAATATCGAATTAGTATAGCGATTTATTATAGAATTTTATTTCCTTTTAAAAGAATGTTGATGCTATTAGTCTGGAAAATTTGATAACAAGAAGCACTATGAGGTCAACTTTTCACATCTTTTGTTTACTTTTAAAATTTTATTTTCAACGAACTCTTAGTATTTTGATAGACTGCAATGAAAATCACAGGTCTACTTGCTGAGATTGCAAAGATCAAAAATATATAGGCTCATATACTATCATATCATAATATTTTTAGATTATATATATAGTTTGAAATCAATACACGCGCTGTCGCCTTGTTCAGTAATACGTTGTCGAAGCAGCAGGTTTGTTGATCAGTACAGTCAAAGCGCGTACAACAGTATTAAGGGGTTGGCTCATTGGTTAATGCTCTGGTATTACAATATCAGGATCGTAAGTTCAAATCCGCCATTCGGCAGTTTTTATCAACGATTTTTCTGATTTTTTTTTAATATGAAGCAGTAAATCATTTTTAATTAACAAAAGATATCGTTTGATCATGTTAATAACAGAAATTAGTGGACCATGTGTCTTGTCGAAGCTAAATTAATTTAATACTGAATATATTGCATGCAATGCCACGAGTTTGACCGGCCACACCTTGACGGCGTTATTTTGTGAACACCGCATGGCGTTATTTTGTGAACACCACATTAATGTTGTATATATTGCAATAAAGATTTATGAATTCGAACCGAACGCGATCCGATCGTGTCGGGTCAGATTCGGGTTAATATTTTAGGTCTTCGGATCGGATCGGATTTGAAGTGATTTTTTATGGAAAGTTTCAGATTTCGAAATTTGACTGAGTATTTGTAATTTATAGTAATTAATGTGTTCTGGCTTCCTTTCAACACATAAAATAAAGTTTTTCTATGTAGACAAAGCTACGTTAAATTATACATTTCAATCGACTCAATTGATGTGAAATAAATTAAATTTTTATTAAAGGAATGATTAATAAGTATTGATTAATGCTACATCGTTTCAATGCGTATTGTGTCTTATGTTCTCCTCCAGAGTTCATACTCCGTATTATACAACGATAGAAAGCTTAGTCAATTGTTTAATTATAAGTGATCTGAAAGTTTTATCATAAAAGGTCCATTATGGACTACACTCATTGCTAGTTATTGAATATTTTCAAACTAAATCACATTTTCTATTTCAGATAAGGTAAACTAACTGCCATGAGTAATTTTGTCAAATAATATTGAGAAGCTTTGAATTTATTAGCAAATAGCAGTTTGAATTGTTGTGTTGATATTAACTGAATCGATACCCTTAACATAATTGGAATTTCAGCTAATTATTGAATATTTTCAAAATAAATCACATTTTCTATTTCACATAAGCTAAACTAACTACCATGAGTAATTCTGTCAAATAATATTAAGAAGCTTTCAATTTATTAGCAAATAGCAGTTTGAATTATCGTGTTGATATTAACTGAATTGATACCCTTAACATAATTGGAATTTCAGCTAATCATTAAATTCTTTCAACATCAACCATATAATCTATTTCACATAGGCTAAACTAACTACCATAAACAGTTTCGCTGAATAATGTGGAGAAGCTTTGAATTTATTAGCAATTAGCATTGTGAATTATCGTGATGATATTAACAAAATCGGTACCCTTACCATAATTGGAATTCCAGCTAATTATTGAATTTTTTCAAAATAAATCATATTATCTATTTCACATAAGCTAAACTAACTACCATGAGTAATTTTGTCAAACAATATTGAGAAGTTTTGAATTTATTGGCAAATAACATTGTGAATTATCGTGTTGATATTTACAAAATCAGTCCCCTTAGCATAATTGGAATTTCAGCTAATTATTGAATATTTTCAAAATAAATCACATTTTCTATTTCACATAAGCTAAACTAACTGCCATGAGTAGTTTTGTCAAACAATATTGAGAATTTTTGAATTTATTAGCAAATAGCATTGTGAATTATCGTGTTGATATTTACAAAATCAGTACCCTTAGCATAATTGGAATTTCAGCTAATTATTGAATATTTTCAAAATAAATCACGTTTTCTATTTCACATAAGCTAAACTAACTGCCATGAGTAATTTTGTCAAATAATATTGAGAAGCTTTGAATTTATTAGCAAATAGCAGTTTGAATTGTTGTATTGATATTAACTGAATCGATACCCTTAACATAATTGGAATTTCAGCTAATCATTAAATTTTTTCAAATTCAATCATATTATCTATTTCACCTAGGCTAAACTAACTACCATAAACAATTTCGCTGAATAATGTTGAGAATTTTTATATTTATTAGCAAATAGCATTGTGAATCATCGTGTTGATATTAACAAAATCAGTACCCTTAGCATAATTGGAATTTCAGCTAATTATTTATTTTTTTCAAAATAAATCATATTTTCTATTTCACTTAGGCTAAACTAACTACCATGAGTAATTTTGTCAAACAATATTGAGAATTTTCGAATTTATTAGCAAATAACATTGTGAATTATCGCGTTGAAATTAACAAAATCAGTACCCTTAGCATAATTGGAACTTCTCCTAATTATTGAATTTTTTCAAAATAAATCATCTTTTCTATTTCACTTAAGCTAAACTAACTACCATGAGTAATTTTGTCAAACAATATTGAGAATTTTTGAATTTATTAGCAAATAACATTGTGAATTATCGTGTTAATATTAACAAAATCAGTACCCTCAGCATAATTAGAACTTCAGCTGATCATTAATTTTTTTAACATAAGTTATATTATCTATTTCACATAGGCTAACTACAATGAGTAGTTTTGTTAAATAATTTTTAAAAGTTTTGATTTTATGAGCAAAAAGCATTGTGAATCTTCGTGATGATATTTTGTGAACTATTCTGGATTGCTAGATTAATTTGGGCTAAATCTGTTATCTAAGACGTAAGATAATAGAAACTTCAATCAATTATAAAAGTTTGCTGTATATTATAATTTATACTTCAAGATCCATTATCTATCTGTTAAACAGTGTAGAATATTGAATTTATGAGCCAATAGCACAAAACAGTATGAATTTATAGGGCTAATTTTAACAGAATTGATACTCTATATTTTTATAAATCAAATACATGACAACAAGCAAAGTTAAACTAGGCTAGCAAATTTCAATAATTCAAGCAATTTTAGTCTAGCTTAGAAAAATTTTCTTGATTCAAGAAAATATCTTCTTTATGAAATATTCACACCACTTACTTTCTTGTTTTAAGAAAATGTGTTGCTTAAAACAAGAATAAAAGCCTACCCTAGCAAATGGATTTTCCTGTGTACGAACATGTAAATCAACAACATGGAAAATCCGTTTCTGAAAACAATTTTAAAGTTTTGAAAAATGCAAAGGCAAATCTGACTGCTTAATTCACGAAACTCTTGCAATCAGGCGAATGAAGCCAAACCTCAACACTCAATCTGACTCAATCAAATATCGGATTTTTCCAGCAGCATATTGAAAAGCTATTGTTCTTGCCTTTGTGTAAAATAAGCTATTGTTATTAACGCATCCCGTTTCTAGCACTTTGTAAATTTCTAAGATTTTTAAACTCATGTATTTTAAATAATTTTTCTTTTTAAATAAATTTCTGAATATGACATAAGCAATGTCGAATGCTTAAACAACGCCTATTTTATCGCTTACTTTTATTACAGAATTGATAAGTAGAAACTTACTGATACGAATAGTAATAATATTCAAAATAATAACAAAAGTTTTATTTGTTTCTATTTGAAGGACTCAATAATTTTTAGAAATAATTTTAACAAATTTCAGATATTATACTAAATTGCTTGACTTCCATGTTACCTCATTTCGAGTTCCAAGGTTAAATGTGCACATTGACATCAGATCATTTGATTTTTGGATTTCCTTCAATTCTGTTAGCATATATTCAGTCCATGTAACATTATCCCAGTTATACTTCCTATTTCTAACATTTTAAAAATAGAAAATACTATTATCAAACAAGGTTAACTTCATAATCACTGGAAGGTTCGATTGAGCTGCACGTCGTGATATAGTGATAGGTCGTCGTGATGATGATTGCAGTGTTATCTATATGTCTGAAATAGTCTATTATTTAATATATTTCATAGTATAAACGTAATTTATTAGATGTATACTGCGGTCAATGATATGGGATCGACTTTTTTAGCTAATGCAGTGGAAAACTTTGAGTAAATAGTTAGATAATGAACTCCTCTACTATTGCCTTCCTCATCCATCATTCTTAAAGCAGCCCACTTCATTTAAAATGCTCGCTATAACCACTAACCTACTTTGGCGATAATATATACCGTACATACCCTTCTTTCCTGGCGTATTTGCTACTAAAATTCATTCTGACCTTGTAGTTAGCTGAATTACATTTTACAACATCAGTCTTAGGGTAATGCAGTAAAAATGAAATACACATTTCTTTGCGTGATGATAATCCACCCTATGATGGAAAAGGAGAAATAATGTTGTAAACGTTTACAATGATGACAAATGAAAGAAGGATCTGAAAAAAGAAGAATGTTGATTTTCAGAACTATGATGTGAACCTGTTGTAACTTCTAAATGGCCACACACCGCACTAATTATCGAAAACTATGGATCATTTTTAAACTTAATATGCATACTGCGAAGATTTTCACATCATATATTATGCATCTTTACAGCATATAATAAGTATCATTAATTTAATTTCAATTCTTTATGTAACCCTTATGTTACACGATTATTTTGTAGATAATGTTGGATAACGTTGTCAACATATTCGAGAAATACGAATCATTAATGCAGTTTGCTAGTATGACGACAACTTGTATTTTGTCAGTGTTTTATAATTAATACACCAATAGAATTATTAAGATACAGGATTAAGAAATAAACTAGAACTAGGCAAATAGCAACATAATATTAATAATATTAATAATATTAATAAGCAAATAGCAATACATTGATTACCTTCGATGATTCTTTTTCAAGTTACTTTTATATTCACGAACTTGCTTTTTTATATGCAGCTCCATACATATCGGAGGCAAGATGATAACTGAATTACAATAATAAAATTTTACGAATACAATTACAATTATTTTGCTTCTAGAAAAAAAGTAAGGATACGATTCATACAGTTTACGCGGGTACATCAATTCATGCCTAAGCATCATATTTGTGCGCATGTTTTTACAGTCACATAAACTTAATTAATGACGTAGTTCTATATCATGCAACGTGGTTCAAAATTAACGAACGATAGAAAGAATTATAGATAAAGATATGATGATTTTGGAGTAAGCAATATATCTTATAAACACAGTTATGTTTAAATCTGAATATTTGTGTCAACATTTAAAACAATCATATTGTTGTCAGAGAATGCAACCGAACAACAAACGGCATCCTGCTCTCAGACTCTCTAATAATCAGAAATTTTGCAAAACAGTAGGGTCTGCTTACGAACGGACAATATATTGTACTGGAGATTTAAAATTGGCGGAAAAATATGTGAAAATTATTGATTTTCAAGGCCTGTGATCCAATCTCAAAATTTTCTGGCAGTAAACATCGTTGAGTGTTTTGAAGAGACCAGACTACTTTGGAGGGCTAGACTACTTATGACTTCCTTGCCAATCTTGAATTTTTGTGCTGTGTCTGAGATGTAGATCTTCACTCATTTGATATTTTAGACAAAGTCAACGGTTGACCTTAGGAGTATTTGAGCCATAGTCGATCATATATGATCCGGTGTGAAGTTGGTTGCTCTGTGATGTGAGCGCTATTGTTTAATCATTATGATGTGAAATTCTATTGTCTATTATTCCCGTATTTCTCACACAATCCCCCCATTAAAGTGAGAGCTTTACTGAAATTATGTCAGTCAAAATTATTCTTCTATGAGCACCATTCCAACTATGTGATCTTCAGCCTCAAGTTTGGCCTTTCGATTTGGTCTCACTTTGCCATCTCTTAATTGTGTGGTTTTCCTTTCTACTCGCTTTCCTTGGCTTTGTGCATCTCCGATTTCCAATCACAGGGAAGCTATAAAGCTGCTTTTGCTTTTTCTTTTACGTCCAATTCCTCCATGACTTCTTGAAAACTTACAGCAGGGGCTCTTCACAGTAAAACATTTCATGTCAACAATGGTTTGTCGAATTCTTCTCCTTGGTTTACTTGTGTACGGTTGTTTAGGAAGCATTCCACGTATAATAATACCTCTTCTAGATCACATATGGTTAGTAGTGCCCGTCCTACGGTTTTTGCCCTGCTCGCTTTCGTCGTTCCTCCTATCCTCTTGAAAAAGCAATCCAACCAAGATGCTCGAGAGAGGTTAACTTTTCATGTAATTTGATCCTGTGTCAAGTAGTTAAATATGCCGGCGACTACTACCACTTCTCAATTTCCATATTTTACGGTCACCATTTTTTCAACTAAAATCGTGCTTCAGTATGTTGATGTTGGCGAAAATAAAAAGTCATTTGGCCACCCAAAAGTTGAATTGGCATGAATTGGTGAGCTGTTGACCAAAAAGAAAAAGTCATTTGGCCACGTCTCATTTTATTTCGCCAACACACATTTATTTTGGCCACGCGTGTTGAGCTACGAAAAAAGTCATTTGTTCGTAACTTTGTTACATTCGTAATGTGATTCGGTATCTACACAGCAGAGAAACCACTGAAAGATTCTCAATGCTTATATAGGACATCGCAAGCTGTAGCTTGCTTGTTGCAAAGTTTATTAGATACGGTGGCCCAGACGTGTTAGCCGTGTCGCCGGAGATTAACATATAAAACGGTAAACACTTTGAAATGGTGGTCACAACATGTTGAAAACGTGAACATTTGGCAGTTATAAACGTATAAAAGTACGACACACCTTTGATTATGAAAATAAAAGCTTCAAATCCTTGCATTAAATATTATTCGAAAAAAGTAAAATCACGTTTCTTTGTAAAAGATTAATGCTACGGCTAAATGACTTTTTTTCGTAGCCCAACACACGCCAATTCAGTGGCCAAAATAAACGTGTGCTGGTGAAATAAAATGAGACCTGGCCAAATGGCTTTTTTAATTTTGGCCAACAACTCACTTTTAGTTGACAAAATGTAGAGCGTAAAATATAAAATCGAAGCAAACTCTAGAAATAAAACTGTCTGGGTCAAATTATGAAGTAAGTCTGTTCCAACCAATCACTTTAGCCTCGTATTTTGCTGATCAAAGCTATGTTGACCTTAGTTGGCCAAAGCAGCCAATTGACTTTTTTGATTTGAACAACAACTTAGAAAAAGGTCGAGAATAATAGATTTTTGGACTCCGTTGTCCAAATTTTTGATCATCTTCAAACTGATTTTTTCTCCAACTCATCTCGATTCAGCCCAACTCAATTTTGGGGTGGCCAAATGACCTTTTATTTTAGCCAACATTGGAAAAAATCAGAGTTGGCGTTTGTTGGACTGCAAGTCATAAAAAGGTCATTTTGACGGAGTTTGATGTAATGTTTTTTTTAATTGTTTGTTTTCGACCTATTTTTTTCAAAATTATTTTGCCGCTACAGTAAACACATGGCAAACTATGTGGTACATCACTTAAAGAGTCAAACAAGACCGGCAGCCTTTGTATGGAGTTTTTTAAATTGGATATCATAGCTTTTTTATATACGTCATCTGATTTCAGTGAGTTGGTGATATTTGAGACGTGAATTTTGAAATGCAACTTTTAATATTGTAACATTTCTCTAAGGATACAAGTAAAGCAAGAGCAAAGATAAAGATAAAGCAAAACAATGCAAGTTGAATATAAAGATGATCACAATCAGGGTTTCAAATACGACATATATATGACCATCATCTTTCCATGCGAACAAGTATGAAATTTTATCAGAACATTTCTAACCAAGAACATCACTGTTCGAAACGCAGACAAACGGTTGAGCAACGGTCAGTTATAAAATACAGTTGGAATCAATTTTGTAGCAAACGATAATATCCAAACACCCAGGAACCACATATGATGTTTATTTGTTTCGATCGAGGCTAAGAAATGTCAGTGTAATTGAAATACAAATTTAAGGCGTTGATGTTGATGTTGTCAAGATGAAGCTAGATTCGATATGTTTCTTCTTTGCAAGAAATGTCACTTTCAAAGATTTGTAAACAGAAAAACAGTATCAAATGTGTGCACAGTTATCTAATTTCTGCTTTCTTTCGACAAAATTAATTGGTAAACTCTTAGCATATCACAAAACACTTCTATGTCGCCATCGCATTACTTCTCGTGATATATTCCATTTTCCAAGCGATGAAATCTAAAAACCGATTTGGTGATGTTACAACTGATGTTTGAAAAACATAAGCGAAATCTCCAAAATCACGGATAAATTTCATAACAGCTTTAATGAGATCTACTTGTAAATTTCTAATGATTTATAGTGCTAATACAGTAGCTATAGCAACATGGCTGAATAATTAAGATAACTATGACCTTTGTGGCAACTTATTCCTGTAAATAGCTTTCAAAATTTAATTATAACTGCTATAGAAAAAATAATTTAAAAGGAAAAACTTCAGGGTTGATACGCAGGCGACAGGCTACCTGTTGTATAGATTCTGCATGAAATGCCATACATATGTTCTAACTAGGAGAATGCATATATTTTAAAAACATGTTCAGGGTATATTTGGACTTTCTAAGTCAGATCGCACTCATATGTGACATTTGACGAACTAAGTTATTAATTAGTGACTAGCGAGCGAGCAAGCGTATAGGCTAACGATATTTGTGTGATGACTAACTTTTTACAATTCTTAGATTGCTCTTCGCTAATGGCTATTAATTAATTACTTGATTATTTATTTATTTATTAATTAATTAATTAATTATACTGGCAATTTATTAACAATAACAAAAATGAAATTAGTTCATGATATCTATATACAATAAGTATCTAGAGCTCACAAACAAAATATAAAGAACATGAATTATAAATTTTGCAAATATTCGAGACTTCCGATCTCCTAGACAAAATAAATGTCGTCTGGAGAAAAATAAGAATAAACAATCAGCTACAAGATTGATAATCTTACGGGTAATTTAATTAATCAAAACGTTTTAATCGCTTTATTGCTTGTATAAAAATAAAACTTTTAAAGCATTTAAAACAAAAAAAGAATGCAGAATGTTGGTTGTAGGTCATCAAATTAACTGTAATCGCTTATTTGTCATGCATTTTGTAATTTCACGGGAAAGTGATAATTTCAATTACAGATCATCACAGAGAAAAAGAATTGATTTCACGAACCACGACACCCCAAATATCCGATCACGGATAACGAGAATACCATTACCCATCCCCTTCTTGAAACAATGTTATTTATCAATACATCAAATTATCAATACGTAGGTATCAATTCCTTTTACATTTTCCTCGTTTTGCAGTTTTAGTCACTAATCCCTTCAAATTACAAGTCAAAATTACAAACCGATACATCAATAATATTTATTGCCTTTCAGTGTGAAAACCAGTCATTAACTGGTTAACTGACTTCCAATTCATTCTCATTTTATTCGTATTATGTAGTAAACATACATACCATTTACCTTTACATACTTAACCTATACATTATGTAAGGATTAATTATCAAAATTGAAATCCATTATCAGTTTTGTTCTGCATTCTTAACTTTTTTTCATTACTCTTTTGTTTTACTAGATACCTGCAGTTTCAATCAATGAGTGTAATCCGAAAGGGCATAAAGTCATCCTATAGATAAGATTTTATTAGTTGGTAGCAAATACATGTCGCTCGTTTCAAACTACATTAGACAATATAATTAAGTTAATAAAAACCAAAACAAGTTTCAACAAATGGAAGAATTCATTTTCAGTAATAGACTGGTTTAATAACATTAAAAAGAAACAACAATGCTCTTTTGTCGATTGTCGTATTCGACATAGAAAGAAAATTTTTATCCATCAATTAATGAAAACCTCAAAATACCTGAAAAAACGCCATTAGTTTTGCAAAGACGTTCACATCGATTTCGGAAGACAAACGACAAATCATCAAATCATTATGCACGCACGGAAATTGGTACTATTTGACAACAATAAGGCATGGGTAAAGAGAAATAATAACAAGCTGTCCAATGTCACAATGGAAAATTTTTGTGGTGCCGAAATATGCGAATTAGTTGGACTATTCATCTTAAGCAAACTAGGAAAAACTTACGGGAGGGAAAATATTGGTCTTTACAGAGATAACGGCCTAGCAGTTCTCAAGAAAATATATGGGCAACAACTGGAAAGGATAATGTAAAGAATTTTAAAAATATTCAAAGAGCAGGGCCTTAAGATTACCATTCAAACAAGCCTCAATATAGTAAATTTTCTTGATATCACATTCAACATTACGAAAGGAACATTCCAGCTTTACAGAAAACCTGATGACAACCGCTATATGTACATATGTACACGTAAAATCGAACTACCCGCTAAACATCATAAAAAACTACCAACATCAATTAACCAGCGACTATCAGACCTTTCATGCAATGAAGAAGTCTTCGACAAATCAAAACAGCAGTACGAAGCAGCGCTAAAGTCAAGTGGATATAAAGGTGACATGAAGTACAAAACACGCGCACCGTCAAACAAGATCAGAAAGAAAAGAGGTAGAAAATTAATTTTGTTTAATCCGCCTTATAAATGAGTGTCGAAAGCAACGTAGGCAAAATATTCTTGAAATCTTTAAAGAAGCACTTTTCAAAATATTCAACCTTGACAACATCAATGTCAGCTACAGCTGCACTCGGGGCTGACGCAGAATAAGCAATCGATGATAAGGGTCACAACAGTAAAATATCCAAATAACTATGTAATTGAAGATTAAAAAAGATGTTCCCAATCGAAAATAAGTTGCCTCAAGAGCAGCCTCGTTCACAACGAATGGATTATCACGAAAGATAACGATGAGCAAAATTATATAGGATTAAGTTAGGGAATTCTTGAGCAGCGGTACAGGAAACATTCTTTCTCTTTCAGAAATAGAAAATATGCAAACTCTACTGAACTATATAATCGTGTCGCTGGCAACTAAAAGACGAAAAGAAGAAGGAAAGGATGACATAGTCCATCCTCTCAACCGCTAACGCATATAGATAAATGTTCATTTAATCATGTAAAACACTTAATAATAATAATTTACAAATCAACGTAGTTGAAAGTTAATTAGTGATACATGATAAGGTTAATCCCTGAACCAATCAATGCTTGTTTATTTGGGATACCTGTAACTTTATAAAATGATTAAAGAAATGTTATATTTAGATAATTTGTAAAATTTAAAACAACATTTAAATAAGAATAGTAAACAATGAGAATGATAATAATAGTAATATTAAATATGGCTAAATGAACAGAATGAATTATAAAATGTTTCAAATACATTTGAAAATATAGAATAAACAATATTATAAAAGGTGTGAAATACATTTGAAAATATGATTTAATTACAGTAGATAATAATCTCAGTTGGAAAACCAACTATATGGTTAATGAGGAGGAAAGAATTATTAAGGGGACTAGAAGAATGAGCAATGAAGAAATAAGATTTAATAGTCACAACAGATATTGCAGTTCTTGACAGTGCAGACATCATAGTATCTTTCTAGAAACAATGTTTTTAACTTCCTAGAAAAACCATGAGTCGGTATATTGAAATCAAAATTGAACTTGAAACCATTCCAGAGGGAAAGAAACTGAAAACTGGGGTAATTTTGTAATGCAGATGTTTTTGCATGAGGTAAGACAAAAATGTTTTGTTTTCGACGATGACGTGGCTGAAAGACAAAAACTTTTTTAAAATGTGGTGGAACTTTACCCTTGATGACATTATGCAGAAACAGTAAGACTTTAGAAGTGTAAAGATCCTCCAACTGAAGAATACCAAGGCGTTTACATAAAGGTTCTGCATGGGTACGAGGTCTCACCCCTATAGTAATTCGAATGCATTTTTTGTGTAAGATGTTTAACGAAAGGGAGGATTTACCATGTCCATGACCCCATATTTCAATACAATACTCAAAATGGGGCTTGATCATACAGTTGTAAATTTGTAATTTGTGTTGCACAGAAAGAAAGTTTTTTAATCTAATTAATGAATAAATGTTTTTTCTAATTTTGCTTTTGATAAAATTGATATGGGAAGACCAATTTAATTTATCGTCAATCATAACACCAAGGAATTTAATTGATTTCAAAGGAAAGTCAGAGCCACAACGTTGTAGAGGGTGACCATTCATATTAATGTTAAAACTTGGTGATTTGCGATGACCAAACAGTATATAATTAGTTTTGTTGAAATTGATAGTCAATTTGTTTGCATAAAACCAGTTTGAAATCTTAATTAATTCAGTATTGCAATTTTCTTCAAGCAATGAAATACTGGGAGATGACAGTTGCAGTGTGGTATCGTCGGCAAATAGATTAACATTAAAATCACTACATTTTGGTAGATCATTGATATATATTAAAAAAAAAGAAGTGGACCCAGGATACTGCCTTGGGGCACACCACAATCTAAATTTTGGGGTGTAGATAAATTAAAATTTGACAAAATAAGACAAAATCTGATTACGATCTGATAGATAGTTGGCAAACCAATCAAGTTCTTTGCCCAAGATACCATAATGGGCAAGCTTAGATAGCAAAATTTTGTGGCAAACAGTATCAAAAGCTTTGCTCAAATCTAAGAATATCCCAATATGGAATTTCTTGTCAGAATTTACAAACTCATGTGACGTAGTCACCTAATTATTAACATGTAAATACCTACTGTGATTATTGTGTAACTGCTAAAGTCATGTGATCTTAATATAGTAATTGTAATCTATGTTGAAATATAAGCAGTTCTATTCAGACATAATGCAAGCGTGTTCTCTGTCTAGAACGACACCACAAATTGGCGTCCCCGAGTGAAATTTATTATCAATATACAGTATATCATCACTCAATTATCAAATCAAAGTATCAAATAAGCTATTTATCATGGATTTGAAATTAAAGTCACTGAATCTATCAGATCCAGAACGAACAGAAGCCTGGTTTACAGCATTTGCAGCCAAAGCTCGAACGAAATCACTCACAGATGATCCTGCCAATAAACGTTATCCGATTACGGATCTGTTCCTCTCTCTATGTGGCGAAGATGCTTTAATAAAATTAACAAGACTAGTCAGGCCATTGAAACTGGCTGATATTCCTTATATAGCGATTGAGAGGAAAGCCATGGAATTGGTACAACCAAAACAGCGATTAATTATCGCTGAAAGAACAAATTTTCTGGCCATCAAACAAATGCCGGACGAATCAGCGGATGAACTCCATATCCGCATAAATCATGCAGCAGATAAATGTGATTTCGATAAATTTAAAGATGAACAAGATCCCAACGAAGAAATGAAAAAGATGATTTTTATCAACTCATTTGCTGATGTTGAACTGCGTAAAGATCTGTTGGATTACATTCGCCTTACACCAACAGCAACGTACGAAGATCTCCGGGAACGTGTGCGGCAATATAACCAAACAACTGCTTTTGTCAACCGCAACATTTCACTACAACAATTTTAGCCAACATACACAGCACCAAGTCAACACAGGGTAATCAGCGTGAATGTGGGAACTGTGGCTCTCATCATCCACCAAGACGATGTCCAGCATACGGTAAAAACTGTTCAGCTTGTGGTATAAGAGGGCATTATAGTGCCGTTTGCCGTTCCGCTGGTAAGTCACAATACCATAATAAACAAACGACTTCAAATCATGCCAAGCAAAGTCATACCAATTATGCATTAGACTCATCTGTAGTTGTACAAAAATCAAATGAAATGGAATCCAATGATTACTTTCTATTGAATATTAATGATGATCAACCAGGAAGTATCAATAGCATGAATGAAGTTATGGAAGATGTAAAATTAAATAATATTACCGTCCCCATCCATGCGGATTTTGTTTGGACAAACACAGCGCAATTAGCTTTTGACAACTTCAAAAAAGATTTGGCCTCCACACCTCTTGTACAACCATACTCGTTAAGCAAAGCAGTCACCTTGACAACTGATGCGTCTGGGACAGCTGTTGCCGGTATTTTGACACAAGACGGGCATCCGGTTATTTACGTTTCAAAAACATTAAGTGCTGCAGAACAAAAATATTCTGCCACAGAACGTGAAGCATTAGCAGTGGTATGGTGCGTAGAACGTCTACGTCAATTTTTGTTAGGGCGAAAATTTCTGATCGTCTCCGATCATCAAGCTCTATCTTTTATTTTTGGTACTCACAAATCGATACCTAAAACAGCCTCAGCACGCCTTTCCAGATGGGCTATTAAACTTATGGCCTTCGATTTCGAACTAAAATATGAACCTGGTGCTAACATTACTCATGCAGATGCTTTATCTCGTCTTACTCAAAATACAATTACGCGGGAAGACGTTGTTGCCAGCGTCTCCGTTGCTACTGACTCAGCATTTTTTGCCCCAATTATTTCAAGCAGTCAAATTGAGGCTTCAATGTATAACGATCGTGTTGCACAAAGCATCATTAAACGTATTATTTCTGGCTTTTGGTCCGGTCTATCAGAGGCAGAAAAGGCCTTCTCGCGTGTTAAAGATGAACTTACAGTGCATAACAACCTCATTTATTTTAAATCAACACCATATATCCCAATTAATTTGAGATCTGATGTACTCAAAAAGGCGCACAACACCCATGCCGGAATTCATGCTACCAGGCGACTTTTACTCCAGGGTGCGTGGTGGCCGGGAATTTTTAAAGAAGTTGAAAACTTTATTACAAACTGTTCTACCTGTTGTGCGCTACGCCCTCGCTTTCCAAAAACAGTCCAAACTTGGCCCGAAGCAGCCCCCTGGGAACGTGTTCACATGGATTTTGCGCATATTTCAGATATTGGGCCAATTTTAATTGTTGCGGATGCCGGTAGCGGTTGGATTGAGGCTACCAGATGCCCCAATCGGGCCACACCCACTGTTGTTCGCATACTAGCCGATATATTTTCTCGTTTTGGTATCCCTCATAGTTTTGTGTCGGATAATGCGAAAGAGTTTGTTAATGAAGAAATTGTGCAGTGGCTTACTCGTTCAGGGTGCAAGAAAATTGAATCTCCTGTTTATTTCCCACGTGCCAATGGTCTTGCTGAGCGCGCTGTCCATACGGTAAAACGCGGAATGAAGGCTTGGCATAAGGGCTTGCGTGTTTCATTTGACATGTTTCTCTATCGCATTTTAACTGTCCATCATGCCACATCCTTGACAAGGGGAAAATCTCCAGCCGAGATACTTTTAGGTAAAAATATTAGAGTCCCGTTTATTGCTGATTTCGCAACGGGAGATATCGTAATGTACCAGCCCTCTTCAGCACACATACCTAAGTTGAGTATATCCTTCCAAAAGGAAGCAATACGACATGGCTATCGGACAATGGCAATACCGTTCTTGCCTCAAGAAATCAATTCGGACCGACTGGCTCATCAGCATACACCGAGTCTGCTGACACCACACCTGCAGTTAATGAACCAACAAATCAACAACCATTAAGGCGTTCTTCTAGAATAACTGCACTGCCAGATCGTTTAGGATATAACTAATTTTATTGAAGAATAAACAACAAATCTCTATGTATAAACTAATTATTAATCTCTATTTAATCTATTATTGTCCAGTAAATTATCGTAACTTATAACTATCAATTTCATAAACATAATTGACAATTCTGTTTTCTCTAAGAAGGGGGAAATGTGACGTAGTCACCTAATTATTAACATGTAAATACCTACTGTGATTATTGTGTAACTGCTTAAGTCATGTGATCTTAATATAGTAATTGTAATCTATGTTGAAATATAAGCAGTTCTATTCAGACATAATGCAAGCGTGTTCTCTGTCTAGAACGACACCACAACTTATTCTGTAAAAAATTAATGATGCAATGTGAAGTACTATGATGCTCGCGAAAGCCAAATTGTAAAGTTGTAAAATATTTGTTTTCAAAATACGTATATAGTTGATTGTGAACAACACGCTCAAAAATTTTAGAGAAAGTTGAAAGCAAAGAAATTGGTCGATAATTTGAGAATACATGTACATCACCAGTTTTAAACAGGGGAATAACTTTGGCGCATTTGAAAGAAAAAGGGATAAAGCCAGATTTTAGAGATAGGTTAACAAGATATGTGAGAGGATAGAGCAAAGGCTCTTTGACCAATTTTAAGCATTTGTTAGAAACTTGGTCAATACCTGCACTTGATTTATTTTTCAATTTCGAAATTATTTTGTCAATGGAAAACGTTGAAACTGATAGAAATTCAAATCTTTGATCTGAGTTGGAAGGTAGGTATTTTGAGAAATCTTTAGATGTTTGAAAGTTTTGTGCAAGATTAACCCCAACATTAGCAAAGAAAGAATTGAAACTGTTAGCAATTGCAACTGGGTCCTCAAGCTTTCTATCATTGACATTGAAAAAGGAAGGAAACCGGTTTTTTTTCTTTGATCTGCCTAGCAACTCATTTGTTACTAACCAAAGTTTTTTCAAATTTTGCCTAGAAGTTTTGTAAAAGCTATCCCAGTATGTGACCTTAGATTTTCTGATTAATTTATTATAAACTCTGCAATAGTGATCATAATTGATTTTGGCAATTGGAGATTTAATTTTGATAAAAGTTTGGTGCAGTTTCATTTTTTTGTGTCTTGAAATTAAAAGGCACTTTGTCATCCAGGGTACAATTTTATGGTGCTTTTTATTGAAATTGCTGGTGATTAAGGGGCACGCAATATCAAAACAAACTTGAAAATTCTCTTCAAAAACCATGAATGCTTCAGCAGGATCAGAAGGCAAAAACCAATCTTGAGTAGATAAAAGATTATTTAAATGAGTTATGTTTTGAGGGGACATAGATCTAAATGAAATTTTTCGCTTTTGCTTTTCTTTGTCAAAATTACCAGCTAGAATTGCAAATGGTGCCAAGTGATCAGAAATTTCTGTTGTCAAAACACCAACACTTAAAGAACCTTTGAAATTAGTGAAAATGTTGTCAAGTAAAGTACAACTTTTGACAGGGATACGTGTTGCAATTGAAATTAAAGGAAGCAATCGGTGGTCAAGAAGATGGTTCATCAGTTGTTCAGATTTTGGAGAAACTGAAAGCAAGTCAACATTGTAATCTCCTGCTAAAAATACAGTCTTCCTTTTATTAAGAGTTGACAAAATAGTGGATAGTTGGAACAATGCGTTAGTGAGATCTGCTTTTGGCGGAATATAAACTGACCATATAGTAATAAAACAAGAAAATATGATATCTGCCCAACAGAGAAGTAATTATAAATTTCTATAACAATAAACTATTAAACAAAACGGCCTATAGGCGTTGCGTCGAAAGTCCGATACACCGAAAGGTCGCTGTGCCGAAAGTCCGTTGCGCCGAATGACGTTTTCGACGCAACGGATTTCGGCTCAACGACCTCTCGGCGCAACGGACTTTCGACGCAACAGCCATCCGGTGCAACACTTTCGGCGTATCTGCCTATCGGCACCACAACCTTTCGGCGCAATGACCATTCGGCGCAATGGACTTTTGGCGCAACAGGCATCAAAGGAAGCCGACATTCAACATCTACTACAAAGTGAGACGTGATTTAATCACGCTTCTGATTGTCAATGCGCAACGATGCGCCGCAGCCACTCACAATGCAATTCCATCTGGACCATTCCATCCGCTATCCTCAGATGGTACTCATTTGATGTTTCAGATAAAGTCAAGGCTGAGTTAACCTTAGGGGGATTTGAGCCACTGTCAATCAGAAATGATCCAATCTGAAGTTCGGTTGCTCTGCCATCTGAGCTAATCCTCCACAAGAATGTTACAAGAGTGAAATGAAAATCGAAATAATATTTTATTGATGTTCTGCCAGATTTCTTACTGTTTTTTAAATCACTAAAAAGCTCCTTCCAGAAAACTACTGCTTGAGCATAATTTTGACCACTGAGCAATTATGAGCTAATTACTAGCTAAATTTTGATACCAAAAATACAAGATTTCGAATGTGGGGGCGTGATATTTATATATTTTTTGGATGCCCTAGCTGTTATGTTCATAGGAAAGACAGATAATAGCAATATCACATGTACTCTTGTCGAGTATAAACGTGAGTCCCGTTAGTACTTTTTAATCAAACTTAATAATGTATCGCACAATAGTTGTATGTAAACGCTAAATTCTAGGGTTTAGACATAATAAATAAACAAGGGAATAAACATAAAATAATTGATTACGATAATACATAGTTATCTATAGTACAGCTACAAGGAACATAAGAAAACATTGAGATCTAGACTGAAAACGTTACTTTCTTTACATTTTTCCTTGAGAAGGCTATCTCACTTCCAAGTATTTCTACATAAATATCATTTCTCCTTATCGATTTTTTATATCGATCCGTAATAATCTCCGTGGGGAACGGTGGTAGTAGTATAGACAGTCACATTATAGGAATGTGCCGTCCCTCTCACGCCTTACATATTTGCTACACAAAGAACGCCACAAATCACGGTCAGACATAGTTGACAAAGAAACTTGTAAATAACACAATTGATGATACAAAACATTATGAAAAGATACTACTCCCCCATAGTTGACATCGAACGCCCAGAATTTATTTAGACCTCTAATGGCTGACCTCTAGGTTGGCGTTGGGTTAAATCATCTGAAGAAGATGGAAGTACAGAGCCTAGGTACTTGAATGGATCTACTCGTTCTATTTCACCATTTGATGTAGGAAGGTGTGCCTGTTTTATGCCTAAAGCAATAAATTTCGTCTTAGTCGTGTTAATTGTCAAGCCTATACCGTTTTACAAACCCGTTCAACTTCATCAAGAAGTTTTTGTGCATCAGATATGCTATTTGTTAAGATAGCAATATCGTCAACGAATAAGAGATCCGGTACGCTGCGCTCTGGACGACGTACGACGATCAAGGACAAAACCGGAAGAGTCAGGTCATGAAATACGCAAAACATAATCAATAAATAGAGTAAGTAAAAAAGAGGACAATGTGTCATCCTGTAGTACGCCACACGCTGTCGGGAAATCGTCATTATCACCATAGTGAGTTCTAACAAATGCCGAAGTAGAAGAATAAAAGGACCGGAACGGAACTCTCGGTGCAGTGTCATTCGGCGCAACGATTTTCGGCGCAACGATTTTCGGCGCAACGTACTCTCGGTGCAAAGGCCTGCACTCGTGATAAACAACATTTAATTTACTTAATAACATTCCCCGTTTTTCCTTCGGAATTAGAAGACAATGAAGCAGAAAACTCCGAGGGATTTAGTAATATCAAGCCTGTGATCACAGCACATTACTGAAGCTCATGCTACTGAGAACACATTTTCTAAAATATGAAGTCGTAATTGAACGACCTAATCCTGCAATTTGATCAGTTGTTTGGAAATTCAAGGGTAAACATTTTTTCAAAAATTTCAGTCGAAATTTGTCGATAGAATTTTGTCAGATGCTCAAAGCTGATTAAGAATAGAAAACTGCAAGGTATTAATGACAGGATGAATAAATAAATAATAGCAGCAAAGCGATCTCTATTTAAGAAATTCTAACGTTTTGAAGTATTCATTTGATGCAAGGACATTTTAGAGTAAGTAAAAACATTGACTTGAAAATGAATTTTATATCATTTATTCACTTATGACTTATAATTGCTTTATTTCAGAAAACGGCTACCACAAACCACTCAAAGACACGGCAAATTATGTGGTAGCCATTTGATGTAACCGATTTTCGATCTCATAGTGAAAATCGAAATAGAATAAAATCTCACACACACATGATACTTGGGATTGACAAAATTATATGGGTTAAATTTTGCTATAGCACAAAAAACTAATCACGAAATTTCAATAAAATGCCATTTCTACATATCTATTAAAAATAATTATCAGATGTTCATTTTACACATTAGTATATGAATCATTATATCCCTAAGCTTATAGATTCGGAACATAAGTCTTAATAATTGTAGTGTTGTCTTCGTCTGAAGTAGACAGCGATTGGTGCAGCAATTACAAAAATACAAACAAATAATGCTCCATATGTTGTTACAGCCACCAACAATGGCGAAGCTGCTGTATCCAGTCTCAAAGTTTCTTTGTTCGTGATTTCCATATCTGCAGAAAATCAAGAGATGAGAAATTTTAAGAGATTAATGAAATTGATGCTTCCGATAGTTTGGGTACTGAGATTATTACAGTATAAACACGATGATAAATAGTCTTATGATATTTTTTCTTTTATCCTTGGTTTTAAAAGAGAAGTCTACCATGTTGCTTATATTCAAAGTATGTTTATTTGATTATGAATTTAAATGCACTTTCATTATTACTTTAATTTGTTACAATCACAAAATATTTTACCTCAAGTATCATATTTTCATAAGTTGAAACTTTCATATAATTCCTCCTTATGTCAACGATAATGTGTAAATTGCTACAGTACTATTCTAAACAGCTACAGAAGTTCTACCAAAATTACCTTGAACACTACGGGCATCTCTAGACCAGAATGGTCCAGCAGCTAACTGGTACAATTTTGAGGGTTCGCCACGGAAAACACCATTATCATCATCAACAATTGATCTCCTTTCGATTCTTTTTACACCGTTCACATTTTTGCCAGTTAAACCAACACATTGAGTGTTACATCTAATATCAGTTGAACTTCGATGACATAAAAATGTATCAGTATGCAAATAGATTGGTTTACTGACATCATTGGTAAATGCAAATCCTTTAAAGCTAAATCTGAATTGATCTTTGTTACTATTCTGATTCGATACTGTAACAGTTTCGTCTGATGGGCATCTGGTTGAAAGAAACATAAAGTACAAAGATGAAAATATAAAGTTGGCGCAGGAGGACTGAGGTAGAAAGAAGAAAATATGATACATATTAATGTTTTTGATCACAATGAACTAAATCACGTTACAAAGTAATGCACAAATTTTATCCACAACTCTTATTTAGCATAGAATCACATATTAGCTCACACATTAGGGGCTGGTACGCAGGCTAAATAATCGTGCAACCATAAGTTTGATAGAAAGAATGAGATGATAAAGTAAAGAGACGACATATTTTATTAATAAACTTATTAAAAGACCCAACCCCATCGTTGGAGAACTTCGATCAATATTGTTTCTCAAACAAGCCTTTACCACAAACACAGTACAACAATATTATGTTTTTATTTGCATTTAAATATCTTAATACTGTATAGAAATTGAGTACCAGCTTGTACAATGTATATGATTTCCAGATGAGTGTTTGCTATAGCCATAGGTTTTACAGAGTAGAGGTTCGATAAATGAAATTACTTAATCGAAATTGGTTCTACAGGCCCGGCCAAACGATTGTTTAATGTCACCAGCACTGATAGAATTTTGTACAATTTATTTTCGTCAACAATGATGATAATGTGAGGGATGGTGACTAGGCAATCGAACCCGCCAACCTGGAGCCGATCAATGTAATTGCTGACCAATCAGAAGAAGACTCATACTCCACAAATTTTACCGATGCTTGCGAAAATAAAAAGTCACTTGGCCACTTCGCAAACATCAATAGGATTAGTTCGAGAACAATAAAATTCAACAAACAAATAATTTACAAGACTTATATAAAACATAATAACAAAATCCTCCAAAGTGAGGGTGGTCAAATGACCTTTTATTTCGCCAACATTCATAGGATTTTGTTGAATTCCGAATAAAAATGACTATGGACTATCAGTGTTTGCGAAATAAAAAGCCATTTGGCCGGGGCATAAAGCCCTGGCCAAATGACTTTTTTTATTTCGCCAACATTCATCGGATTTTGTTGAGTTCATTTTCGTAAACAGAGGATGGTATTTTGAGGCTTGGAAGCTAGTCAATCGAGCCCACCAATCCTGAGACAGGCTATGTCATTGTTGACCAATCAGAGGAAGGTTCATATTTTCAACAAAACTCAACAATGTTGAGGAAATAAAAAGTCATTTGGCCACTTCTCCAACATCGGTAGAGAAAAATAGAACTCAACAAAATCTGATGAATGTATTCAAAATCGAAATTCAACATCAGCCAACAAAATCCGAAAAGGTGAGGGTTGCCAAATGAATTTTTATTTTCTCAACATTCATCAGATTTTGCTGAGTTCAACAATGTTGGCGAAATAAATAGTCATTTGGCCGGGGCTTAAGACTATATGTTTAGAGTGTGAAGGTTAATCCAGCTATATAAGACTGTACATGATACGGATTGACGAAAAATGCAATCCATGGAGATGTCATGACGTAATGTCGCGGCTTTATCGAACACCTGCGGTTTATGAATGCCAGTCACTATCATGAACATCCTATTGGCGAGTTATGAAAGAAAAGTAACTTGTAAACACTTTGAAGCATAAATAATGAGGATAAGTAATAACCGTACTAGTACTTGAGCCGTCAAGAGCTGCACACTAGTCAGACGCACCAACTACGCCACCATGAGTTAATGAAACAAACAAGAGTTAGAACTCAACTGGGTTGTTATCATGTGATCAAACCCTAATGGTTCCTTACGAACCTAGGGACGAGTGAACCACGTGATCGAATTCGGAATGCAAGCCACTGGTAGTTAGAAAATGTGTGGTTGTTCGATAATACTATGACATGACATAATCAAGTCTCCATGGATTGCATTTTTCGTCAAGCTATATGTCGCAAGTTGCATAGTTTTACCTGTTGAAAATAAGATTATGACTTTGACCACCCGTCCTTGAAACCTCTGATGTAGCAAATACTCTATCGGCAATGATAACAATATCAGGATTACTTGATACTACAAGAATCTCACAATACTGAACTTCACCAAGGAGATAACTGATCTGAGGGAGATTAATCACTTGAGTAAAGTCCAAATTCATAGCTCGAATCTCGATAACAAACTGGCCAAAGCTCTCTAAATTATGAAGAAAAACCAGAAACGATTAAATGTATCAGTTTTTTCTATAGCATCGGTAGGAAACAGCTATACCCGTTTGATATATATATTAATACCCTAAATAAATTCACCCTAAACAAAGGCTGGTCTTTACACTAATTTATAATTAAAGAGGGAAGAGGTAGTCCTGAAAGATCAGATTCAAAACCAGCATTACATTTAACTGAATAGCAACGAGTGTCACTAAGGATGCAGCTATATTTAATCAAACCATAGATGGCTAGCCTCAATTCATATAAATTTTATGGAAGTCAAAGGCCTATGCGTAGATCATTCATAAATTTATTGAAGTGAGCCTCTGAGATCACATATATTATATTGACGAAAGAAATGTAAGTGTTATAAAGAATATTTATCGTTTATAGAAAAGTTTCGCTCAAATATTATAGTGTTTAGCAGAAGGGAAAGAAGACACATTTTATGAGCTACAGTTAGATAGATGTTGTATGTATGCCAGTTGCATGATGTATAATTGTCAAGTAAATTTAACAGGCAAAACAGGTAGCAAGCTATACACTAACATTACAGCCTCAGCATATAGAATACAGTCACTTTGTCATTTTTTAAGGTTTTATAACCAAGGCTGGTAGTATCTCAAATTAATACCCTGGTGATGTGGAGACGTGCTATTTTTAAAGGGTGCCTTTCCAGATTCTTGGGAAATTTGACGGTGTAAATTAGAGATTAAAATATTTGAAAGTTTTCCTTTGTTTTGCTCGTCGAAACATGAAATCTAAGGATCTCCATTCTCATTTGCTATGAAATTTTACGGTTTTCCTCTATTTATGAAAACGGCACATCCCAGTCAAAAAATTACTGAAGTACACCCTCCCACTTCGGGATCATTACTCAACCACAGGTACGCAACCCTATCTTCAATTCCATCCAAATCATTCATGGATGATAAAATGGATCATCAAATGTTAGGAATGACAAATGAATAATTTGTCTGTTGATGAGATACCTTCTGTTGCTTTAACCAATGAAGTAGGAGCAAACGCAATATCTAAATCAGTGCTTTGGAATTTTTGGAAATAACACGATAGACCAATTCTTGCTGTAACAGTTGGAGAACCATTTGACTGTACCAAAATAGCATTCTCAAAAACATGATGCGTTGTAGTCTCCCTGAAAGTCGTGCCACACGAGTTAAATTCAGTAAACATCTGATAACGACTTGATACTACTACATCTGACTGACATGAAGTGTCTAACAGCGTAACTTCATTTGCAGCCGGTAGTCGGGTAATAGTCCCAAAGTAGGCTTGAGGTAGAACCACTAGCATACCACCAGGTGAACATTGAGCACTTGGAAGATTTACTGAAACGGTAATAGCAAAAACAAATTAATTGTCAAATTTCAATAAGTCTATACATATGATCAAAACATATAATACTTCTATCAGCTGCACATCTCTGTATAGTAATTTTCAAGTGGAAATACTGCTGTCATCGAAAATCTATATCATTGTATACCAACTCATATCTTATTAACTTTTAGGCTACAACGAAATATTGAATGAAAGAATTCAAAATCAAGAAATATGGTATACACAACAGCAACGGAGTCTGTAGCATTTGATTACTTAAAGTCAACCGCAAAACTTAAAAGCAAGTGAGGTTGAATCCAACCTTTTCAAATAAGTTCTGGAATTGTGATAAAACTCCTCATTTGTGCATTTTTTTAGCTGGTTTTTGTGTGAAAATGATGTTTTAGCATCCCCTGGGTACGGGGATATTTAATTTTCAACAAGACTGTTTATTATGATTTGAGAAATATTGTCCTCTATTTGTATCATAATTAATATGATATTAAAATTAAGTTTTTACTTTTTATTCTGTAAATGGCTGGTATGAAAGTGGAACTACTGTAGCGGATTTCTACATTTTGAGACAGTTTACCTGCATTCTCGACTGCTTCACCACAATGGACAGCTTCACAATTTTGAAATTGTGTAAGAAAATAAACATAATAGCCATCACAATTCACAACAGATGCAGAAGGATTAATACTAGGATCACAATCACAACTACCATCTTGTGAAATACACAAATTGATTGGAGTTGGCGTTGGGCTTACTGCTGGTAATGGGTCTTTCGTCCATGCTTGAGAACCTGTACTACATCTATTAGATGTAACTGGGCTTGATGTACTTGGACAATTTGTTGCCAATCGAGACCCTGCTGGACCACCAAATCTATACCAACCACCTGTCACCGAAATCATACTATCACAGGATCTTGATTTTCCAGTCAAAACATTACGTTCAGTGTCCGTCAATAATGTGTAGCTTTCACAGAAATTGGCTATATTATCTGTGGAAAAAATTTCGGTATAATATATAGACATAAGATTTCAAAACATGTTTGGAAAGGGAGATTTGTTTCACTCAACACAGAATAAAATAGTATAGATGCAGTTTATTAACGGCATATGAGCAGGATACTTCATGAGTAGTTTGCATTGGATAAAGTTATGAAAATGAAAGTGTACTGCTTCTTGATGTCAAGGAAAATTAACTATAGATTAATTGCTATTGAATATAAAAATGTGATTGTATTGCTGTTATAATTATTAACAGTGATTGAGATAAATAATCTTTTACAGCGTCTTTGAAATAATGTCTTGAAAAATAATGAAAAATAAAAAGTTATTGCAACAAACGTTGCCGAATAAAATTTTTTACCAAAGTTGAATCACGTTTTATTTTTCCTTTTGTTTGAAAAGCTAGCGGAAAATTTGTAGCTAAGGTACCAAGGTACCAATGGCAAAAATAATTTTGAAAATCAGTTGAAACAAAATTTACAAGTTTGTGTTTCTAGATGTTCCCTTTTTTCCCTTGGGATTGGCTCTAAGTAAGATAGTTATTGATTTTGGTTAGTTTTCTGTCCCGTTATATACCATTTAAAATATTGAAACTTTTTCTGTAAAATGTGTGACGACTTTGCTGATTCCGAATATTTATCTGAAGATTTTTAGAAGAAAATGCACAAAATCAGCCTCTACTGATAAACAAAATACTTGTTTTCATTTTATCATAGAGAAGTTTTATCAGGCACTTATGATTGTATTAGTATTTACTATACTTGAACAAGTAGGAAGACACCGCAAGCAAAAAATCACTCTCTCAAAGCTCAGGTTTTCTACGATTCACTCATGTCTCACGACATTCCTCTTTATAGCAAACACGCCTTTGTTACGTAATGTTGCGCTCTTTAATCGCAATTTATGACCGGTTTAACGCACTTTCAATTGTAAAAATTAAAACAACGCCTATAGCTGATTGCCTATAGATACCCCCCAGAAATGAATTAGGTTTTTGGAAAGTGTAACGATAATGAAACCCATTGTGTTTGTTGACCGAGACGGTTTTGGTATTATTGATAATAGATATTGATACAAATACAGTGATTATGTGATTACTCCGATATCTCATAGCACAGTGTTTCATTCATCACTCATGTACCGAAAAACTGATAAAATGTTTCTATGAAGCCTTCATTCTTTACAACATTTATCTTGATTACTCATCCTGCAATATTTATACAAAACTACAGTCGGAATCCATTCAATAATCAATAATCAAATACTGGTTGTCACATTTGTGAGATACCACGTTTACATGTATATTTCAACAATTACTCACCATTAGCTATCACGTAGTAGATTATTTGATAAGGTATAGAATGGAGAGCAGCTGCTGACGTTGAAGATTCATAATCTTCAATGATAATTGCAACTGGGTAAAATGAGCCAATCGATTTTCCATTCGCATCGATAGTTATCTCACACTGTCCATTATTGGTCTAAAAAGGAGATAAAACTATTTTCCATGCCAATGTAGCCAGTAATAATAATTATGAAACAAAAGGGTTGGTCCATAGGTCAACTGCATCCTTGATCTCTATTGCCGTGGGTTTCTTCAAAACATTTTTTTAATATGCCAATGAATTAAATATATGCAATATTTGTATAGCCTATGTAATTTTGCATTATCTTGAAATAAGATATGCTTGCTTTACTATTTAACAGTAACGATTATCTGTTTCTCATTTTTGGGCAAATATCAAACTAAATGTCAAGCTTTTGTATAATATTTATAAATGAAGAAGCATATATTAACATTATACTGTACTGTCTGCTGTCTGTCTACGTTATTTCTAGAGATTCCATGGACTCATTTCTAGTAACATATAGACGGTGATTCATTAAGACGTAATATAAATGTATTTAAATAGGACATATAAACTCATAATTTAACCAGCACTAGCAATTTTGCCTGTTAGAGGAATTCTTTAATTGCTTTAAATCATGAATCTTGAAGGGCTTAAAAAGTCCATTCAATATATTGGTCTATATTATATATTCTAATTTTAAAAGTATGTTATTTTACCTGCACTGATGCTTCTGTTGTGATAGATATAGCCCCACCTTCATTAGTGGAAGTCGCCAGACGGCATCGAGTAAAATCCCCATCAACATCAACCAATGGAATAATATATTTTTGTACAGTTCCAGTTGGTACTTCATACAACGTTAATTCATAAGGAATCGGAGGTGAATTTCCATCATTCGAAAAAGAAGGAATAGAGGCTACCACTCGAACATTGTTCGTTAGTACTTTCGCGACATTACCGCAACAGGGGAAAGCTATCCAGCAGCATGGCGCCTCAAGCCTGAATAATAGACAACACAATAATATTTAAAGAGGCAAATTTCACAAAAACAATGATTTTTCGGAGAGAAATTCCCTGGGAGAGTCTTTCCAGATAGCATTGTAGGATGATAGACTTACGCTAGTTCGTATTGTTCCGATTTTAATAGCCCATTGTATTCAATTGAATGGTAACCAACTCTAAAAGAGTTTTGTATGCTTGTGATATTGCAATTGTAAAGAGTTTCTGCAACTATTACAACAGTATTTTGAGTAGAAAGTGCCTTCAATTTAATTGGGACTACTTCTCGAAAATCTCCAGAGGGTTGATCAGAGCAAGCAGATAATGCAGTGTTCCACGCAGTTGCATCAAATATTTCAATCTAAAAAGGACAAAGATTGACAAGATTGTAGGTCATTTGACATTTTCTTCGTGAAACCGGGGCAGTTACATAATTAATAATGATAATAATACTCTAATATATAGAATAGACTCAAAGATGAGGCAAATCATTTTCCGTTACTTGGAGTTTCACGCGATTACTTTTCGTTCATAAACCGTCTGATGAATGCCAAGTTAAAGCGTGACACTCCGAGTAACTGAAGCGGCTTTTGCCTCATCTTTGTGTCTATTCTACATTATACTCTGTTTTAACAAACATTGAGCACTCTCACATACATGTATTCAGCTCATATTATATTATATTATTATAATAATACTGATATATAACTATGGTGACTGAGCCCGTGACCGAATCAAATTAGAAAATGCATTATATATCGACGAATGTTGTTTAACAATCTGGTTGGCTAATGGACTTGGTTGGAACTCACATAGTGAAGACTGACAATGGCAGGATATTTAGACAATTTTGAAAACACAAACACAATAAAATCAACAAAAACAAATACTTTTTCTTGTTACGTATAAAAGTTTCAAATATTTGGGAAAATTGTATCCAGAATGTTTTTTCGATATCCAAAACAAAACTGGAAACCTTCAGATAAATATTGTTACCAAGATCGTCTACTCAGTCTGAATACTCTGAACAGTATAATGAAATCCTTGAGTATGTCAGCAAAAACTTCAAGGATGGACACAAACCATTGCGTAAGAGCTAGCTACTGCTATCACCATTTGACCAGACGCTGATATTCCAAACAGACATATAATGGCAATATCTCAAAAGCTCATTGCAGCATTATAATAACAGGCCATCAACATCACAGTAATGATATAATGCAACACTATCCTCTCTTGTTCACTTGTTGAATGTCAAGCAGTTCATGTGACAGCAGAAGAGAGATGAGGATGAAATAAATGCAACGTCATGCAGATATTATAAACACAACCAGCGAAAACAGCTCCTCTCGGCCTGAGAAATGAATTCAATTTGCTTCGATATTCAACAATTGTACCATTTCACATGGAAACATAAATATCTAATCTTCAAAATAAAATCATTTACATATAATAATTGTTCTAGAAATACTTTCTTGTTGGTTGATAATGTTATAAATCGTTTATTTACTAGGAAAACACATGCTCTCTTTTATCTTCTCGATCATGAATCACAATTTTCTTTTCCATAATAAATTCTGTTTTTTTTACATACTTTCCTTGATAAACGGTGGATCCCATTAGTTCCTATTGGAACTTTTCGTTACAAATTGATTTTGATTTGCAGATCGAATACTCGGATGCTTTCCATGAAAAAAAAAACAAATTAATCAGTTTCGATAGTACTTCAATATTTTCCGATAATCAAAGGTTAATGCTGATAATTCATTATACATTTATTGAGTAAAATCGATTTATATAAGAATTATCATACGGCAGCCGTGTTTTGATCGCCTCGTCCGAACACTTGGGATGTTGGTAGACACTTCAAAGCAGAAAAACAATCGCCCTGCGGGCTCTTGTTTTTCATGATGCCTTATCATGGCTGCCAGTATCCTGCGTGTTCGGATGACGCCATCCAATCATGGCTGCCGTGTGGAAAATCTTTATTCTACAAATATCTCGAATGTTTTACGCAATCTAATTGGTCGAAAGAGCGTTTATAAAATCCAAGGGTAAAACATTACTCAGAAAACCGGGAAAAAGTACTAGCTGCAAAAAGTTTGATCTGTGATAAGATATAGATACAATTTCCAGTAACAATCCAATAAACATCTCAGTTATGGAAACTATTTGCGGAGCGATATCTACGTCAAGATGTTTATATTTGTTGAAAAGTGTGGTAACTGAGTTATTTGTTGTGCACACGCAAAAAAAAACACAGAATGAAAGACAATTACAGGCTACGATATTTGAAGTTATAAACCTAAAATTAAAAAACAAATAAGCACACTAATTTCTTGAAGGACTATTATACAATTTATATTGCAGACTTCTTTGTATATCTATCTATATCTTTCTTGCTGTAGAATTCCCTTACAGAGTTTGTGAATAGAAATTGAATTTTAGATTTTGAATTCTTGAATTGAAAATTCACCGTCAAATGGGATTGCGAAGTTTGTTTTACTTTAGAAAAGGGATACACCACACTCAGGAAGCTTAAAATTACAAGCTCGGAGCTCGAGATTTTTAACGCTTTACTCGTTTCTCCCAACTTGTTCTCGTTTAGTAAATACAGCATAAATACGAACATGGCAAGTGTTTGTTAACCCTTTATCCTTTATTACTGTTACAGACTTAAAGTCTAAAGCACATGCAATCGTTAGACGAAAAAAGTGAGTTAAAACTGCCTGATGTTCTCATGCGTCAAACTTAAGTAACAGCAATAACAATAATAAGAAGAAATAGAAGAAGAACTTTAAAAAGTTTAAACATAGCATTAGCGTTCAAATTCGTAATAGAAACACTACATTTCATACCTACACCATTAAAATTATAATGCTTCAGCTTCAGCAATACGACAAAGAATTTGCTTTACACATGGTACAGGGTAATCTGTTTCAGTTTTTATAATATTTATAGGGCCAGCAGCTTTGAAATCTCTAGTTTCATATTGATTTTCAGAATGAGGCTTTACAAGTTCGCAGTTTGAAGCAGATCTGACAGGTGGATCAGACATTGTATAACCAGACATTGCTATATCGATAAAATATCACCATTGAAAATAAGATTATCAAAACAATAACGATATTGATGTGTAAATAATGCATTAGTGTTATTACTCATGCAGTAGATAAATTAGAGCGTAGAGTTTGGAGATAGAGGTGAGAAGTATGATTGATTGATAGTAATTATAACACATGTGTAACCAAAATAACGAATAGTATTCATTACATTACAACACCAGTAACTACAACAATGTTCATCATTTCGACGTGGCATATATACATATATCTCTTATAACACATAATTACTTGATCTGGTTGTGGATTTGACCTTGATCTAGGAGGTGGATTTAGTGATCGTTGGCTTTGTGCTTCTGAAGATGATGTATATTCAATAGATATTCTCAACTTATATTTGATTTTTGTTATTAAGCTGGTTTGTTTTTGATTTTCTGCTGCTAGTTCCTGATCCTTGATTTTACCAAAAGAACTTCATCGAAGAACTTTTATTTTTGTTTCAATAGCGCTTTTGATTATCTTTGTGAATACTTCAGCTGCTAATGACCTTGCTCCTCTTGGTAACAAAAATATTATTCTTTTCTTTTTCTTGCCTTTGCAAGAATGTCAATTGGTTTGTATCATTTCTCAATTTGATGAGGTATTGTTTTTCTTTGAATGCTTTGAGTCTTTCGTCAAAGTCCGAAGTTGGGAAATTTACTTTGGATAATTCTTTGACATTTAACTTTGAAATAGGTTTTTCGACATTAAAATATGTTTATTCATCGACTTGGTCATTTTTACAATGAAATGGAAGTCTATTTTTACACGTATTGAAAATCTGGTTTTCTGTTCTCGTTTTCTGGAAGAAATATCAACATTCTTGTTCTGGCCAAAATGAGGACTGTATGAATTATTATTGCGAGTCAAAACACAAGTCAAATTACTAAAAAACATGACAAACTTGAATGCTATCAAGTAACTTTATTACGACGGGCTGGAGCCATATAGCTGATGAACTACCAATCACCGCGTCTCACAATACACTAACTTAATATCTAACTTTACAATAAACTCAACTCTAAAATATTGGTTGATCAAATAACGGACATTCTTGCTAATACAATATAAATAGAAAAGATTAATCTGAACTACAATTTATGGATCACAATAAGATAATTAACTGGATAATGATTGAATATAAGAATAAATGTTATTAAACTATAAAAATTAAGATTAAAACAAATATAAGTATATACATAACGGTTTTCGCGGGAACAATTCTCTCTTAGTATAATATTTTCTTCAAGCTCCCAGCTGTTGAATGTACTGGATAATTATTCCATTTGTTAAGGTATTCGGTATCTCAATCTACTGTTAATTTTCTTTGGGATAATCTGCTCCGCATCAAAGAATCAGCCCTCATTCTTGATAACAATGAGCGATAAGGGTACTCTCCTCGTCAATGTTAGCATTTATATACTTTAGTTTCTTTTTAATTCACTTTCATAATGTAAATAAATACCAAATAGAAAACATGTATAGAAAACTGAAGTACTTCGTGGTCACATTAACGTGCGATAAATTTAATAAATTAATAATAACCAGGAAATGTTATTAAACGATAGATACTATATACTACTATAATAAATGTCATACCTTTCTCCGTGAGATACAATTCACATACTTTGATCGATCAATCAAGCAAAACCATATTATTACAATTTATATGGTGGATAATTTGCAAGCATTTCAATAGGATGGATTGGTCAAACGTATCAAAGCGGGCACTCAAATCCAAAAAGAAAGAGGAGATACGTTCTCTTTATCTTCCGCCATTACAGTAGCTGGTAATGACTTCAAGTATAACTGTTTCTGTAGAGTAATTCTGGTTGTATAGGCAGATTTTACAGTATAGATGCCAGTAGCGATAGAAGATATATTGAGCCATAGAGTCTCTTAATTCAAGATATCATGAACACAGTATGTTAATTTTTATGTAAGGCGTGGTGAATGCGTAGAGTAACATATTTTGTTTGGAAAAATATTTTCTTAGGATAAGACTCTATGGATATATATCGTATTTCAGTTTCTCCTCTTTGGAATTTGTAGGTCCTTCTACGCCCTATATGTCCAATCACCTTTGATAATATTGGCAAATTAGATAGAAGGTGATAGTTGCTCAATTCATCCATATCAAATCCAGCTCTCTTCATAGATGGAGTAAGCAAGGCCTTTTTAAATGTGATAGGACATGTTAAGGATGATATTTTGTCTCCATATAAAGTTACTTGTGAAATCAAGACAATTTCTGGTCTTAGAAATTCAGCTATATGATTTGCATACAATATTTGTGTCATTGATGTGCTAGTCATTCCTCATTGATAAACCATGTGATATACAACCCCAATACTTCAATCGTATTGATGATTTGCAATGCGTGCGTTAATTGTATTGAAATATTTAGTATGCTAATGTGTTAAATGATCATTTTTGTAACATGCTGTTACAATTTAGCAAATTGGTGTGGTTCAATAATGGAAATGATTGTGCTTAATGCATGCATTCCCTGCACGCAGATACTGCGATCAACTTACATCTATTGGTATAAATGTAGGAACGTACGTCAGATTAGATGAGCCATTATATACGCAGCGAGAGAAAAGGGAAAATGTGACGGAACAAACAAAGCTACTTTTGAACAAATGATAGAAACATATAGAAGTAACTGGGGCTCCTATAGTGAAAGAAAATGGGGGTTCTAGAGAGTGTACCATTAAGGGAGAATTTTTCAAGAATCATTTACATATGTCAAAATCTTGCAATTCCAGTTAGCAAACATTAATTTCCCATTCATTAAAATTATTTATTTTAAAGCCATGGTGATATATAGCAATAAGACTCATGAAAACCTTGATATAATTGCCAACTTCACATCAAAAATCGATATCACCCATCATTTTGAGCGAAGTTGGGTGAAAATGATACAATAATTCCCGTTTTATTGAACTAGAATTCCCACTTCCTACTCTCAAAAGCGCGCTATCGTATCCCAGTTTCTTATGAACCCCCTTATAATGTACGGCGAAACTATGGCAATATAATCAGAATAAGTCATGGACTTTGGAATAAACATTGATGGAATATCTTTGGAAAATATAACCAATCAACAAGTGGAATATTTTCTGTACCAAAGTTTCCTACGTCAATAATGTAAGTGGTGAGAAGTTTTCTGTATTAAGTATTTCACCAATAAAAAATACATCTCCATAATTCTCAAAACCACTGTCGAAACTACAAGACACGCGCTTCTATCGTTTTGCCAAGTCTTATCCTAAACAGAAATGAACTGTTAACAAAATGAATTGTTACTTAACGTTGTCTTGAAAATTATCTAATCAATGCTCTTTAATTGTGAGGTTATGATCGTTGTTAAAATGTTCACTGAATAATTTAACATAAAACACAGCGAATAGAATGGAAAACAAACTATGTTAATATAACTCACATCATAGGTCGTTTGTGTCTGTCTGATTATCTTATATGATATGTAGCCACCACGAAAATGACTTCCATAAACACTACCAGTTATTAAAATAAGTACAAATAGGTTCCTAACTGGTATAAACTCCATAATTTATTGTTTAGATCATATCCAGCAAACCCATCGTCAAACACGAGAGATTAAAATACAGCATTTTTTTCTTTTACAAATAGTTTCTATTGACCAAAAAACTTTCCATTGGAATTCAATGTTTTGTAATTTATAAAGGGCCGTTACGCTCATTGTTATTGTAGTTTTATGATTCATGTTACTGATTTATATTAAAAAAGTAAGAGCGTGTAGCGATATAACTGCTTTAGCTACTGAATGTTGTATTTGTATTGAAATATGTGAGTCATTCTCTTCTTCCTTGACTGAACAGCTTTCAACTATATACAAAGCTGTATTGAAGACTATGCACGGTTCTGCTTGTATAGTACTTTACTGTCATCCTTATAAAGGGGATATGCTATTATTTTGACTATATTATTATATATCAACCATTAACAGTTCAACATACAGCAAATTGAATTTTGACTGAAAATTGCTTTAAATTACGAATAGCATTCCAATTGTCAATGTACTAGAGGAAGGGAACAATTAAAACTATAGGTATATGGTGCATCTCTGTATTGATACTAAATCGTGAAAGGATATCTCCGAAAATGCAATAATCGTGATAACTCGTTTAGTGATAGAACACATTAATCTTAAATTTGGATCCAGGCATAACAAAATACACAAAGCTGTTCTACACATATTGTAGATTCACAGGCAATAGAAGATCATCTTATAGAATGAAATATGCTTGCATAGATATGTATTATCTGCGTCATCATTTACTGAACCAATAAATCATATCATTTAGATCATTATTCATGACTTGACATTCATTGATAAGCAATTACAGGCATTAATAGTACAAATTATCGCAAAAGTCCAAAACTAAAAAACCTATCTTCTCCATGAATTAAATTAATCGCCGAGATACGGGCGAGCTATCATCGCACCGAACTAAATACATTCGACTCACGGTGCCGTGACTGAGCTCCTATATCTACCTTATATGGCAATAAACCGGCGGATGTGGAAATCATCAATTATTTTAAAGGATGCTTTTGCAAAGCGATTGAAAGAACATTGCTTTTGGGAAGTTGTTATGGTGACTTGCTTGTATGATTGAAAGATGGCTGGCAGGGAAGCTGATGTTTTCCAAAATCATGATTTAAAACATTTGAAAACGTTTAATTTTAGTCAATCACAATGCATCAGCACTAGAATTGGGGCCGCTTTTATCATAATACGTTATTTTAATGGAAATTCGCATTTAATTTGCTCTGAGTACTATATGCCTTGTTAGAACGAAAAGTCTCCCGTAAAAATGCTTGCAAACTTTTGAGATTACTACTTCATACAAGTTTCAAACTATTGATAGGCAAAATAGAACGGAGAAATCGCTAAAAGTGAATAATAATGCAAACAAAACACTCTGGTTTCAAACCATGCGGTATAATTCCAATAAATCTACTTCCTATCACGTGAAATTTTGGCCAGTTTTTAAAAATATTCGACATTTGGTTCGTCTGTATAACCCCAAATGCGAATTTAATACTATTCGGTGTCGCATCTAATTCGAATTGAAATCGGTGCGTCCATATAACCCTAGAATAAAATAACAAACAGTGTTGATTCACAAGTAAATTCTATACGCAATGCAGTTTTGGAAGTTAATCTGATTTTTCGTTAACTCAGCTTTAGGGGATTCTATGAGTTTATGCTAGCAGCATCGGAGGGTAACTTCGAACGTATGGACGGCTATACGCGGGGACTTGCCATGCACATTCTTGGTATCAATATTCCAGTCAATATACTTTTTGGTTATGAAATTGAAGATTCTGGAAATTTTTGGATCTCATTATTTGATTTTCTAGAGAACTTTGAAATTTGAAGAAATTTTTAGACTTCTTTTGGTGACATTTTACAGGATTGTTGGAACTTTTTGGCTATTTCAGGTTTTTCCAAAGTGGCATGCACCCTCCCGTCCATATACAGCTTTAGAACATATCAAGGATCTGCTACGATTTATTCTTGCAATTTGATTGGTTAACGCCAATAACGCCATTTCACCATAGCCGAGCTTGACCCCGTCGATTTCAAGAAATTTATGAAAATACCAAACAACCGATAATTATTTAAATATGACATTATAAACTAGCAAGTAATAAAGAGTAAAAGAAAATACAGTGAATATTTGTAGAGTCATATACAATTTCATTGAGTGACTAGCTGTTTCATGCAGTTTCTCAGTTGTTCAAAATAAATCAAATGGCTTGCAGGAGAAATATCTGCGCCAGTAAACAAACATGTTTAAAGTGTATAGAAATATTTTGCAAAAAATTAACAATTCAAAAACAATTTGCCCAAATTTTACAGTATTGATGATTGTGAAAACATATCATAACATAACTTCATTTCATTAATACATCCCCTCATCCTTTTATGGCCAATTTTTGGAAGTTCCTAGATATGAGTATAAAAACTAAATTCCTGGCGTAGAAAGATAAGCTTTTCGTAAACTACCAAAACCACAACATAGGCTACACAAAATCAACCGCTAAAATTTCAAATAATTAAACCATTTCTCCAAATGAAGGTTAGCAACATTCTAAAAAGTTATCATAAATTCAATAATCTGCTCCTTTAGATAGGCAATTAGCAAACATTTAGTCAATAAATCTATCATTGTTTCATTTCTTTCTTCACGTTCACGGCTTTTTACGAAATTCTTCAAATTACAGGTAAGAAATATTTTCTTTCCATTTCAAGTTTTCCCATTCAGTTTTCCATAATGAATAACACACAAAAAAAAAATAGAAAATATTGTTCAAAGATAAGAATCCATGACTATGTAAGAAAACGATGTTAAGCATCCATTCTTTTAATATCAAGAAGAGAAATATAAATTTCTCGATATCAATTTTTCCTCGTAGCTTTTAGTTGAATTAAAAAAAGGCAAATGTACAGCTCTCGACTCAGCTTTCTTCCTGTGACGTCACGAAAATAGGAGAATTACATACTTGATCATGGATTGAAAGATCAGAAAATGCTCTGAAAAAACGTCCCCGACAGTCACAGCTCGGGGCTGGCTATGTTCTAAACCAATAGTTCATACTTTCTGTGAACTATGCTCTGATAGCACCACTCGAGTCACTTCAGGAGAAAACTCGAAGGCGAAAATTACTCGCCGAGGCGGCTCGTAATTTTCTGATGCCTTCTCGTTTTCTCCTTATGTGCCTCTCGTGGTGCTATCAGAGCATAGTTCACGGAAAGTATGAACTATTTGTTTATTAGTCGTAACCGACTAGGGTACTATTCGATGATCTGCATTCTGATTGGTTGCTCAATCGTTCACTATTTTCTCATAGTGAACGCTAGCAAATTCCCTCGCAAATTTCAAAAAGTAAACAAGCGACTTGCAAAAGTTTCTGAATCAATTTTATACGAGTCTTTGAAAATTCCGTGCCCGAGAAAACAGAACAAGCAACAAATATGAGATAAAGTTGTTTATAGTGGTAAGCTATAGATATGCATACACAATTTTAATCTTATTTAACAATTTTCTCGCAATTCTTTCGTCATTACTTTATTGCAGATTAGTTCGCTAGTCAGTTAAAGTTCATAAACAACAAACTTTTAACCTTTTATATTTCAAACTGCAAACATTTATATGTTTTAAATTCTCAGTAGTTACCTTGCTTACCTTGTTTTGATTTTTGTGGAGTTGTATTTGTGTAGCCAGTATTAATATCCAACTTTTTTTGTTTTAGAAATTAAATCTGAATGAAAGTCGAATTAAAATTCATCCTCCAAATCATGACGCTGCAGTTGTCATCAATGCCATTGATTGACGGTTGTGTTTTGTATTAATTATGCAAGAAGCAGATACATGGTTGAATTTATTGCTTTTGATATGTTTTTCTTGTACCACTAGTGAACGATTCAACCGTTTGAATTGCGAAAAGATCCCTAATCATCCGCCCAATACCAATTTATCTATCAAAAGTATTTAGTATAAATAGCAACAAGGAAAATCATAATGAAATTTAAACATAAATAAATCTCAAATTTCTCAATTTCTAAAGGGCCCCATAGTTATTTTAACTTTAGCAAAGTATTTTTCAACGCTTTTGAAATCTGTAAATCGCTTAAATTGTAAGAGTCAATCTTTAATATATACCGTTCATGTAACCAAATGCTTTTTGATTCTGAAATCCACACTATATATATAGAACTAAACCACCTCCTTAGTGAAGAAACTTAAATACAACTTCTCAACGGTAACCAACATTGGGCCGAAGGCCAATAAGGCCCTCCACAGGAGCTAGAAAAAAGCTGCCGGAGGGAGCCTTTTCTTCGAGTTGTACTATAATTTTATTATATTAATTGGAAAATTGTTATTTTATTTGCAATAAATTGTAACTTTTCTGAATGTTTTCTCATGAGAATAATAACTCAATTTTTATAGAGCATAATTGTTGAGGCGTGAATTGTTCTTAAAATGCTCCAACTTATATATGAGCATTTGCCAGCGGTTGATATAGTTGAATGTAGTCCTTTTCTCAAGCTGGGTAGTGTTCTTGAAACAAGCAAGAGTTTCGATACATTTCTTTGAAACAAAAGACTTTATTCGGCAAAGTGTACCAGCTTCTCAAGACATTTATACAACACTACACATTTTCAAAGGGCGCATCCCTTCAAATGAAAGCGCGCTGCAAATTAAGCATCTCAAGCCTCCAAGGCGCGCTGTATGCGTGTAGAATCCAGGCCCAAGTCATACATTGGAGCTTTCATAGTAATTTTGCATTTCAAATATATTAAATTAATTTCATAGATTTACATTGGACCGCTTTTGACATTGCAAAAAGTGCATTCGGGTTGTGATGCTAGTATTCCTAGTAAGACGTCTTCTTCATAGATGTTCATAGTGAACCGTGAATGAAACAACTGAACATTCTTCGCATTTATGATTTGTGTTTCCAAAAATCTGTATCATTTCTCCAAAAATGTACAATAGGCGAATGAAATCTCCCCCCTAATGAAATCAATTTTTCATTGTGACTTAATTGAGCATCTTAAAAAAGTTGCACTATTCGATATGTCAAAGCAATGAATGCACCTATTGTGCAACGATAAGGATCGGAACAGTAAATAATGAGGTATCATCATTTTGTTTACTTGCAATGCTTGGGAGTTTATATAATTTCTTCAATAACTATATTATACCGCAGAAGCAATGCATACTTTCGCGTCACGTCTAATAGGCACGCCACGCCGCGTCCCGTACATAATTTAATCTTAATAAGAAGTCTCATTCCTGAAATTTCCAGCTTGAAGCTGAGATTCGATGACAACAGCAACAGGGCTACCGTCACAGTCTCTACTGAACTGTTCAACAGTTCAAGGCGGAGTTCAGTCATGAAAGTGTCAGTATCTAACGTAATCTTTATCACAGATATACTTCTAGAATAATAAATACAAACTGTTTGCACGAATTTATAGCACGCTTCAATGGATCACATCCTGACTGCAAAGGTGAGTGATTACAGACTACAGTCAATCCACTCAGTCTCAGCTGAGAGCAGAGTGCCAATTATTAAAAAAAACTGACATTAATTAGGTTTTCATCGATCAATTAATCATTTAATCATAGGCTATCTGAAAACTAATTCCAAATTCATTGTCAGAGAGAGTGAGCTACAACGACTTGATCTACGCGAGTAGGCTATTGTCTATGAGCTGAATAATCACACCAACTCTAATTAAACCTGCATTATGCAGGCTGCAGGCTGCATAAGTCATAAATATTCTCATTCTTGGTGGGTGAGAAAAGACAACTTACGGACTCGCCGACTTTCTCAACTTTTGCTACCCTTTTCTTTCAAATTAGGCAAACTTCACGAATGTTATGCAATTTATAGCCTCCATATATGATGAATAAAATCTTTGCTGTGTACTGTGAACTTCAATCAAACTCATAGGAATGCAAATAGCTTAAAAACGCAAAAAGTTGATAAATCAATCACGAAACAGCCTCCTTTCTTTCATTTGTGATTGTACGTGGCTTTTCTAGTGTAGAATTTATTTTTCAATGGTTGCAAATAATCTAGAATAAAATGCTGATTTCTTACATTTAGATCTGAATCTCCCATATCTTTATCATAAATACAGTTGTTCAAAACAGACTGGTTCGACCCAAACAATCCAAACATGGTCCAAATTAAAATTATTGTTTAAGAAGCTCTGCGTGTTGCAAAAAAGAAAGGAAGCTGAAAGAAAGAGGTGATTTTCCCGTCGTCAATCACAATCACGGCTTTTGATCAATTCAACTCTACTGTTTTGTGATAGATTTATCAACTGGTTAACATTTTCGAGATATTTTGATGCCCATGAGTTCGATCGAAGTTCACAGCACACAGCGAAGTCTTTCTTCATACCATATGAGGGCTACATAATGCAGAACATTTGTGAATCTTGTTTTAATTCGATCGAAAAGAGTAACACAATTTGACAAAATCGGCGAGTCCGTAAGTTTACTTTCTCATCCACCCTTCTCATTCCTATGCACTAATGCACTGAGTCTTATAATCATCATAGCATTAATCATCGAAAGCTATCTATTTTATCATGAACGCCTATGCTGGTAGGCCTATATGCTACCGAACCAGAATGGAAGTCTTGAAAGTTTTTTACCCAAAGTCAATGATAATGGTAAAAGTTATAGACATTACGTTAGGCCTATACTGCTACACAGCAATTCAGCATGGTTCAAATCTAATTTTTTTCAGTCTTCAGTAATTCAATAAATTACATATGTAAATGTGTAACCGTTCTGTACATGTGTAGAGTTTTGTATGAGAATGTATTTATTAGATGTTGGCTCTACAAAGGTTGACTACCAATTGACTAAAGAGGGTGATTACAAATTTCAGTGATTATTTACACATAGAGAAAGACTGATACAAACGGAAGTTACAATATATATAAACCACTACACATGTGCCGATCATATTACTATTGAGAGTACGCCTTCAGATCGACTACATGAATAATTTGCATTCAGACAATGTTTTTTAAGAGTTTCCTGCGTGAGTTCACACCTGATGGAGTCGTTCCGAACTGGTGTAAGACTGAAAGAACACCTGAACACAATCCAATTACTAAAGGCGTTCTTATTCCGTTTGATAGTTTCATACTACATCTTCAATTTTGATTAGAAGTTAGAAGAATGATAGGATCGGCATATATTATGACTGCATCTCCTGTAGGGGCAACTAGGCTGACTTTAGCCTATAGGCTTTAAGCTTGAATAAAATAGCAATCTATCAACATGCTTAATACGAATGTAAAACATACCTAGGCCTATTGCCAAAATTCTGTTAACTTATCATATTTTCCATTGATAATTCCATTTGTTAAAAAATGATTGTTGTTTAAAACTTGGATTTTAAAGTTTAGCTGATCATTTCATCATCAATTGTTATTGGTTATAGACTGAGCGCCACAGAACCAAAACGGCAGGTTTCTCCGGGCAACTTGAAAATCACATAAAAGTGTTCATAAAAATATGCGGAACAATTACCTATTCCTTGTTTTAATTAAATTCTATTGTAAACCCTTCAAAAATCCAATTTATATTTCATAATTCACGGTCAAAGCCTTCTTATCATTTTGAAAAAATGCTGGATGTGAGCTTCATGGTCTTTGATTCTTTTGTTCTCCCAAGATTTTGCGAATTCATAGAAGCTTGATGAAAACACAAAATGTATGAATTAAGAGGGCTCTGACCGTGAAATGATTTATAAATTCATCTCTGGTGAGCTCCACAATAAAATATGACCAAAACAAGTAATAGGTAATTGTTCAGCATATTTTTATGAACACTTTTATGTGATTTTCAAATTGCCCGGAGAAACCTGCCGTTTTAGTTCTGTGGCGCTCGGTCTATTATAGGTGCATTCCATAGTTTTGTAGCCTATGCACAAAAGTAGGCATTTTCTTCTTCCAATTCTCAATTCCATATAAATTTGATAAACAAACCTTGTAGCCTGTTTCTATAATATGGTTGCATAAAATCGCCTAGTTATATTTTATATTCGCAATAAGATCTGATTTTTATTTCGTTATGCATTATTTACTATTGCAGGAGCTTGCCATTTTCAAATTGAGACTACAAAATTTTTTTATTTTGTGTGAATTCGGAATATACATAACGACTAACTTTGTTTCTGTGTAGAAATAAATGTATAAAATGTAAGCGTAAACATTTCGTTCCGCATGAACAAACATAGTTTTTTTCTCTCTTATTCCACATTTGCTGTAGGCCTAAATATAGTTTGATACAATCATAACATCCACTACTTCGGTTTGTTACAGTTTCTGTCTCATTCTTGCAAGACAATATTGACATAAATAAAGTTCTTTATGGTTCAAGATTAAAGGACAGGCTTCATTGTAGGTCTAGGCTACACATAGATGTCAAGTCCAATGATTTTGAAAATATAACCCTGAAAATATTGTGTTTCCATGGAAGCACGAAATGAAAAATCGTGTTGCCATGTCAACACATATATGCTGTTTATTTAGTAGACCTAACCGGTTGATCTAGAGAAGCGATAAAAATTTTAGGCCTTTTATATTGGCCCTGGAAAAATAGATTTGGCCCTGATTGAGTGTCATATGATAGCTTTTCTGAAACATTATTATTTTACCATCCCTTTGCGGGATCACATGAGCACTGAAATAAAATTTCTAGATACAATCTTAACTTATAAAAGAAAGTTTCAAAAACTATATGTTCATCCATGTTCATTCTTTGTAAATAGTATCATCAGAACCGCTAATTTTTAAACTATGCTATCAGAGGCTTTGTAACTATTTTCGGTTTATCTTTTTGTATCGAAACAAGAAACAAATCAAATGTTTTACATAGCTTTCTTTTTCAAGCTGCAAATTCTCAAAAGAATAGTTTTCCCCTATTCAATTGCCAGTAGCCTACTTAGCTATGTAATATTAAAACTGTAACCAGAGCCAGAACATTATTTAATTTACAAAGTGATCAATGATTATACATACACCAACCTTCCAGGTTATTTAGGTTGCTATGCTTTGACTTATTTCAGGTAGACAATGTCCGTCTTGTTGATCCCTTTGGCAAAAACAAATATGTCAATGGAACGCTTCATCTAACTACCACTCATCTGATATTTGTTGATCCTCAGGGAGCCAAAGAAGCATGGGTGAGAAATATCTTTGTAGGCCTAGGCCTATAGATATTATCTATCGTTACTAAGACAACCACTGTGAAAACAGTTCATGAACAGGAACAGGATTTTTTTTCAGGATTATTTTTGGTCCCGAAAACGGACCCAGAAACTGAATCTCCAATTGAGTTTTGCAACTCAATCTTGAAACTAATTTTTTACTAATTTTATTTGTTTTATTTTCATTTACATGTTGATGCACTTCCAGATTTTGAATTGAAATATAGCTGAACATTACAGACATTACAGTTTTTAAACATAGGCCTATAAATAACCATTTTATACTTGAAACAGTACAGAGTCTACAGCACAGTAATAATATGAATCCTATTCATATTTAATATAGAAATATGAAAAATCGATTATTCGAATAGAGAAATGAAGTACTCGATTAATTAAACTAATTTTGAATATTTTTGTTTCCCATACAGAAGTAATCTTTCTTGTAATAAGCTTTTCACGCGACAAATATTCTAGAGCAACATCTTTTGCATGTTTGAATGGTCAAAGGAATCACCCAAATTACCATAACAAAGAAAATCTCAAGTCACACGCCATTAGTTCTATTTTCAGACTCTGTTGCTATGACAATTAATTGATAGAAGATGCGATGGAGCATGAAGCGTTTAAGCGCATTTAATCACATGAATTCTGTAAACTTTAAATGCTGAAGCGAACTGAGCGAACAAGCTATTGTATTTATGTTTTGAAAATCTATGTAAAGATTGTTCAGTTGAATTTGATGTTTGTAATACATTCCTTGCAGTCGTGGACTCCTTAAAAATGTTTTGTTTCTGTTTCATTTTGTTTACTTGAATGGTAACATTATAGAGCAACAGATTTTGATTGATATTCGATTGGAATCGAATTGTCAATTATCGAATATTCGATTATCTTTTTACTGTCGACTCGCATAGTCAACACGCATTTCATATACATACACTTTTCTTCTTCCTTTTAATTAGTTATAATTTTCTTGTTTTGTTTGATTATGAAATTAGGAACGGAACACTTTGGATTAAAAGATTTTAGTATGTGATTTGTGCAAATAGTGTGTAGATAATCCGTTGAACTTGTTTATCTGCAAAAACCTTCATTGACAAAACCAGCACCAATAATTTAAAATTGCAAAGTGCCATTGGATTATTCAGCAAGAAATGGGGCTAAATGAATGCATTACTGGTAGCATAAAAAGGATATAGAACAAAATTGTTTTTTTGCCCCCTTTTGCCCAAACAATTATTCCCTTTTAAACTCAATCTTTGAAAAACACAGACTTAAGAAAAAATCCAGTAATAATCCCTAAATAATGTCAGTTCATGAAAAAGTTCATTAATATTAGGCCATTTTAACATTCATAAACTGTTTATACTTTGATGTTCCAAATCAAATGAACAACTTTATAAAAGTGATATTTTTCCCTTTAAAAGTAAAAGGATTCCCTTTAAATTATTTTATTGACTTTAGCCTAATATTGAAAAAAACAAAACCTTAGTATCGTGTCTCTGAATAATTCTCAAGAGGACTTTATTTATTTGTATTACCAGTGTCATGGGGGGGCCATATTCTTCGTTTTATTAACATCATGCAGATAATATACTATATAGATGATGAGATGTTATATTATAGAAGTAGTTGAAGTGCAGATGACACATAACAATTTTAACAAAGATTCAGATAGCAGTGGAGCTAAATGATGATAATAGTTTTTAACTTGGACCCTTGTAAGCGGAGATATTTAATGTTGAATATACCCTATTTTAGATCATTTACTGTTTCTCAAACTCGGAATGTCAGTCGGAATGACAGAAAGCTTACTACGGGAAAATGGCGAATTCAAATTTTTATTTTTTTATCTCCTTACTCGCGGAAGCAAAAGTTTCTAACGTCCAAGTCAGCTATGCCCACACCTCTAGGGCACATATTCAGCTGAAATAAATATAATTTATCAAGAAACCGTTTATGAAGTATAAGAGTTTTTAGTTGCTGCAAAAATATTTCAATCATCTTCCGCTTCCTGCAGTTTGGACTGTCCACCTGCTGTTTTTTGACAGGTGTTTGTCATGTGTTTGATCCTTTTTCTACAGAAAAATGCTATTTCAATTACAAATATGTCCTTGTTTATCATGTTTTTCTCGGTTAAATGAACTTCTTTCAACTACCTGGATATGCTTTTTGTATCATGTTCACTTTAATCTGTGTTTGCCCCATCAATAATGCTTGATGCAATAAATGTAGAACTTAGTCTCTGATAAAAATTGATTGAGTTCATGAACTTCAAAAACTTTCATGATTTGTAGGCCATTTAATGATCATGAAATGTTTTAACAGGGGTATTTATTATCATAAATGAATGCAACATTAGACTTTCATATATGCTGCTTATAGCTTGAAATGAATGCAACATTAGACTTTCATATATGCTGCTTATAGCTTGATGCTTTTGGCTATCATCAGGCAATTTAATCTAGATCTGGATTATAGCAAGATTATATATAGCTTCAATTGCCTCATGATCGCCAAATGCGCATATCTTATAGTATGAATGTCTGATTTTTGTTTTGTTTTTTTATCATTATGCCTACCTACCGGATATCATGTTGTTGTTTATTTGCTAGTTTGTTGTGTTTTGTTTCCAGATCTTGCATAGTCACATTGCATCAATTGAAAGGCTACCACTAATGACTGTTGGATCTCCTATGAAAGTACGTTGCAAGAATTTTAGAAGCATAACGTTTGTCATTGCAAAAGAGAGAGTTTGTTCTGATGTACATACCAGCCTGACAAGACTTTGTAGTAAAGGTAAATACTTTTTCCATTTAGATTGCACCCACCTGAATGCAACAGTTCATTGAGGTTAAATTGCCCATTTTTCATTTACTTTTTCATTAACAGTTCATATTGTTTTTCGCAAGGGAGATTTGTGACTGCTCACTTTTAATTACAATAAGGCATTACTAGTTTCTGACAAAAAAATCAGCCTTCTTGTATTCTAGAGGCATGTCAACATTTCTTTTTGAATTTTTTGTTTAAGTTTGACCAATAAATCGTGAAAATACAGTAGAAACCGTTTATAACGGCACCCCTGGGGAATCTGAAAAAAAGTATGTTATAGGCGATATGCCCCTATAGCCGATTTTACACCATAACAATAGAACAATAGAAAATGATCTGTCCTCATTCTGATGACACATGCGCAGTAGCACAACAAAAACCATGCGTGTAAGGCCTGGATTATACAGCGCGCTTCCGTTTACATTACATTGAAAGTTGTCTCGCTGTCGGCGCGCCCGTCTAACTAGACACAACTCTCTCTCATTAGCACGGCGCGCTCCAAATCGAAAGCTCAAAGAATCGCAGGTGAACTTTCATCATCATCATCATCATCATTTATTCAGAACCTGATAAGTTTTACAATAACTTTTTTTCACAGGACTGATTTTCATTTGACATTCCAGGGATTCCTCTCACTATATTTGGTAAAAAGCGGGTGTTGATGCCGAGAAAGATTTATCTAGCCTCTTTATCAGCCGTTGCCTAGATAAAATTCCATTTGCAAATAAACAGATGAATAAATTGATTTCCTTTCGAATTATAATCTAAATCCACAAAATAAGAGCATCTGTACTTCTCAATTGAAGAGGAGAAAACTTCTAAATGATATTAATTAGACAATGTTATATATATATATATGTTCTTCAGATTTGATATAGCATTATTGTAATTGTATGAGCATGGTAGGACCTAACAATTGTTTCAAGGCTAAAAAACTATCATTGTACAATAAATTACAACTATTTAATGGTGAATTGTGATAAAAAATCACGTTGAAACAATAAATTTATATCACGAAAAGCATAAAAGCACTTGTCAATCAAAAGTCTTGTGAGATATTTTCTTACATGTTATCATGTAATTCGCAGGAAATTTTTAACAAGGTTCGCTGTATAACTAGACATTTTCAAAGCGCGCCTTCAAATGAAATCGTGCTCGAAAGCGCGCTGTATAATCCAGTCCTAACTTTTTCAACCGTTTAGAAAGAAGTGAGATCAAAAAAACAACATCTTAGCTTCATTATAAATATAAAAATTTATGTAGTTCATCTGATTTGTTTTTAATGAGTTATTTAAACAAAACTAAAGAAGTGGAATATTTTTCAGAATGATTGCTGTTAAATGGGATTATTAGTGTTCAATTTACATTTAACTGGACGTGTATTTATGGTTTTCATGATTTCATTATTTTAAAGATGGTGATTAACCGGTTTTGATTTGTTTTGTTGTTCATGATATTTGCTTTTAATTTGATTGACTATGGATTATACGAACAGTGACAAACTGATAAAGACAGAAAATATTTAGATTTCAATGATGATGAAGTCCATTGGGTATTGTTATTATAGATGATGATTATGTCCCTTATTCTAGATCATTCCATGACTATAATACTGTATCTTCAATACCAAAGTATTGTACATTACTCACAACTTTCCATTCATCAGTTAACAATTGAAAATCTTGTTTTATCGTAATGCAGCTTCCCTTAAAGATTTGTATGCGTTTGATTATAAACCCATCAGTGATAATCAACCGCAAACATCTGGTTGGCAACTATATGATGCAGTTAGAGAATTTGAAAGAATGGAGATTCCTCAAAGTTTATGGGTTCGATCAAAACTCAATGAAAACTACAATGTAAGTCATTTATGATAATGCAGTAGGGTCATCTTAAAGTGTACGTTTATTCGCTGAAAACTGTTTGATTATTATTATTATTATTATTTTTTTTTTAAATCCAATCAAAATTATGATATCCTTCTCTCTCAGATGGAAATGGTCTTAACCATATTGCAAACAACTTTTGTCTTTAGATGACATTTGAGAGATTTTTTCTGTAACAGCAGGGTACGACAAAAATAGGAATCCTGGAATCCTAAATTCCGGAAAGCTGTAGCGAATTCAGATGAAAATTGATATTTTAAATGATTTGATGGTCGAACTCGAACATCAACAAAAAAATTCAGAAGAAAATGATGAAACTACTCTAGGATTCCAGAAGGCTGAACCTTTTGTTGGGCCCTGTGTAACAGTTGCAATGCTATAAAACTAAATCTTTCACATGTACATCATGAAACTATATAGTAGGATTTAAATCAAGCTGAACAAAACTGAATGGCCTATGGTATGCAGTCATATTGGCAGATCTGTGATACTGATGTTGAACGTCTAAGTATTGAATTAACCATTTTCTTACACAGAAGCCATTCTTTCCAGTGTCTGTAACTTGCGCGCATGCGTGCGTGCGTGCTGCATGCTTTTTCAGGAAATACGTCGTGATTTATCACCTGTTTGACTCAGAGCCATTTATTTACAAGAGTTGGAACACGCTTTCATGTGCCACTATCGTCTCCTATTGGACAGATGCCATTCACATGATTTTTTGGACGCCATTTCCGTATTTTTGGTACAAGGGTTCTTGTTCTTTTGGCACCAGGTTTCCTGTTTTTAAGCGAAGTACGCAGAAAAATACAACTTTTATCAGTGAAAACAAACATAGGCTATTAAATTATCAATCGTTGTGTTAATAGACGAAATAGTAATCGAAATAAAAGTATTGTTTACTATTCCAACTGGGGACAAGAACTAGAAAAAAGTTGTCTTTGACTGCAAAAAATAAGCGTAAGAGCGTAAGAGATGATTGATCTTATTTAATCTCGAGCAACATGCTGATGAGATCGATAGCATAGTATACATTGAAGTAAATTTTTATACCAATTTTGTAAGTCCAGCAGATAAATATGGAGAAAGACAACTAATAAATGGTTATATTACTCTTGTTAAACAATCGCAAACCATTCCACACAGCTCCAAAATGGCTAAAAAAAACACAACATTCTCTTTCACATGCGCACTGCTGTTAAAAACGTGCTCGGGTCCAGGCCAAAAAACAAAAACGGCATGAGTGTCCCAACTCTTGTTAATAGATGGCTCTGGTTTGACTACAACCTCCGTTTAAGATTTTTAGCGTCACAATGTTATGAAAATAGTTGGCAGTCATTGTCATGCCGTAAGTGACGGGGACTTTATTCTACGGAGTTCCACACTTGATTAATTTATTTATTAAGAAATTAAAAAGTAAAGCTGTAGCTAAATATTTTCCATGAATTGTTGACCGTGATTTGGCAGGAAATCACACAAAAATGCAATTTTTTGTAGGGATTACAAGGTTCTGAAATGTTTATCGGCCTTTATTAATTACCAATTAAGTCAGGAATATCCCCTGCGAAAAAATCCATGAGTTCATGAACAGTTCATGAACTTCATGAGCAGTTTATGAACATTTTTTTGTTGGTTCATGAACAGTTCATGAACATTTCATGAACAGTCACAAAGAGTTCTTGAACACTTCATGAACCGGTTCATGACTTGGTTCATGAACCTGAAATTGCCCAAAAGTTCATGAACAGCTCAGTTCATGAACTTTTCGGCAATTTCACGTTCATGAACTCATGAACTATTATCCACAGGGGAAACTCTAAGAAATTCTGTATCATCAAATCATCAATGTGATAGATATAGGCTACTGCCTTGAAATAAGTTTTCAATTTTTAATTTAAAATTGGTATAATATGTTACTGTATATAAAACGGTAATATCACAAAACGTTATAGCTGTCATTACTAGTATTATTTAGCGGTCGAATAATGAATGATAAATACATCAGATTATTAATAAATTATTTAAGTCTGGAGTCCTCGTGTTTTGATTAATAGATTACCGTATATTGCCGTGTATAAGTCGACCTTTTAAAACTTTAAAAATGGCTCCAAAAGCAGGCCTCAACTTATACACGGAATCGAGTTGTTTTTCTTTGTTCATATATAGCGCATACGCACAACATATCCCTATTGTTTCTAAACAATAGATCACGTGTACAACATTGTGCGTGTGTGCAATCACATGTACAAAAATGTGAGAACACGTGCCCCGATCAATATTTAAAGGAGAAAACAATCTTTCAAAATATATCACTTCGGTGTCAAGAGTTTGCAGTGTTTGTACTTTCTATTATCGTTTGTCGAATCAACATGGCACCATCTCGTCGTAGAGCCTACAGCGCAAAGTTTAAACATCAAGCTGTTGAATTTTGCTGAGCAATCAAATAATTGTGCTGCATCTAGACAGTTTGATGTTAACGAGAAATTGGTTCGTGATTGGCGAAAGAAAAAGATCAATATCAACAAAATGCCCAAGACAAAACAAGCTAATCGTGGAGCAATGTGTAAATGGCCTGAGTTAGAGAACGAACTTGTAGAGTATGTTCTACAGAAGCGTCAATCGGGAATGATTGTAACCAGAAATGCGATACGAATGCAAGGGAGAAAAATCGCCATTGAGAAAGGCATTCCAGAATTTCGAGGGACTGCTAGTTGGTGTTCGAAATTTATGTTAAGAAACAAACTTTGCATCCGTTTCAAAACCAAAGTTGCACAGAAATTACCACAAGACTTAGAATCGAAAGTTACAAATTTTCTATCTTATGTTATAAATAAAAGACAATTGCATAATTATGATTTATCCTGCATTGGTAATATGGATGAAACTCCTGTTTGGCTTGATATGCCAACCAATAGAACTGTTAACTTGGTTGGCCAAAAGACTGTAGAAGTCAGAACCACCGGTCACGAGAAAAGCCGTTTTACTGTTGTTTTGCCTTGTTTAGCAGATGGTACGAAATTGAAGCCAATGTTGATTTTCAAACGGAAAACAATGCCAAAATTGAAATTCCCAGCAGGTGTTGTTGTTCACGTGCAAGAAAACGGATGGATGGACGAGGATGGCATGAAAGTGTCGATTGATAAAGTATGGCACGTACGACCTGGAGGATTGATGAAGAAGAAAAGTTTGATGGTCTGGGACTCTTTCAGTGCACATCTTGCAGACAGTATTGTAGCTAAAATGGGTCGGGAAAAATCCGACATTGCAGCTATTCCAGCGTTGGACAACATGGATGTTAGATGGCGAAAAATCATACACGAAAGGAGGGAATATGAGGGCTGCACCTATAGACCTTATTGCACAATGGGTCCTTGATTGCTGGAATGATCTTCCTACTCCAATGGTCATTTGTTCTTTCAAAAAATGTGGAATTTCCAATGCTATGGATGGCACAGAAGATTATATATTGTGGGATGATGATAGTAACGAAGGTAACAATAACATACCTGAGGAAGAAAATATTTATGACATTAATTTATCACCTGAAGAAATGCTAGAACTATTTGGTGAAAGTGACACTGAGAGTGATTTTGAAGGATTTCGTGACGATGAATTATATTAACTCATTTGTTATTGTTTGATTTGTACAATCAAATATATTTTTTTAACATAAAATATGACTATTGTATTTCTCTAATACTAGAATTTTGCTTCAAAAACGGGGGGTCGACTTATACGTGGTATCGACTTATACACGGCAATATACGGTAATGCCATTAAGAAGATTTACAAGCGCAAGAGGAATACATCCGAGCTACATGTATAGTGATCAAGGCACAAATTTAGTCAGCGCATCCAAGACAGTAGACAAGTTTGTTAAAGAATGGAAATGGAAGGTCTTGGAGAATGGTATCGAAGGACACAATTTCACATGGGAACGGAACTGTCCTACTGCCTCCCATGAAAACGGCGTTGTGGAGGCTTTCATCAAAAGTGTACGAAAAGCATTAGACGCAATGACAGATTACCTTAACAAAACGCTGAATCCAAATGAGTGGATCACAATTTTATCGGCGATTACGTACCTAATAAATTCAAGACCGTTGTTCCCAAAATCATCCATGGATCTGCTCGACATGTCAGAAATGATAACACCTAATTCTTTATTCTTTACCACATTTTGGTTGTGGAATGATTAGGTTTTGACCATAGTCAAAACCTAACCATTCCACAACCAAAATGTGCAACACAAAACAAGTCTTCTGTGGTTATTGGCAAGCAAACATGCCTCAAAATCTTCTTTGTAGAAGTAAATGGTTCAAGCAGCAACAAAACCTAGAAGTTGGTGATCTCGTGTTAGAAAAAATATCAGGTATTAATGGTTGCTATCCGAGGGCAGTTTGGCTTCTTGCTGAAGTAGTCAAGACGTATCCTGGTGTAGATGGATTAGTAACGAAAGTCAGAATAAAAACCAAGAATGGACATTACGACCGTCCAATTACCAAACTGGTACTAATTGCAACTAATGAAGAACTGAAAGAAAACTTTGTTAAAGGAGTTGGAGATTAATAAATGAATTTAAATATTAAAAGGAAACATTAGAAAAATTAAAATAAAAAATTGGTTACATGAATTAATCAAATTATCTTTCGATAGATTTATATCTCACTGAGGGAGAGTGTTTTGATTAATAGATTATGTTATTGTGTGTATTTATATTGTAGTTGCGTGTTGAGCTATTTCAAGTACGTGTCCAGTTATTGTAAATTTAAATGTACATATAAGATAATTTAAATGGGAATTTCCATATTTAGAGTTTATAAGTTAAGATATTTTGTAGATAATACGGTCTCACAAGACTTTATATACGTGGTAAGATACATTACAATCCCAAATGTACTGAAGTGAATTTCAATGTAGCCTTTAAATAACAAGAAATGTAAAGGGTAAATCATTCAACTCAGAAAACTTTCGAAACGAACTGGTTAACAATTTAGATGTTATTATTATTATTGTATTGAAAAATTAAAGAAGGTATAATCTTACATCGAGCTGTTTTCATCTTATCAGTTATCGTCTTCGACTCTTGATGGTTCATTGGAAAAGTCCAGCATTTAAAGTGGCAAAACACCTGGGTCTGGAGTAAGTCCCTGTCAAGTACGACATGACAGCGACTGCAAAATCTAGCAGAGTCAGAACTTTTTTCATAACATCGAGACGCCAAAAATCGTAATACAAAAAGGTGATAAATTATGATGTGTTTCCTGAAAAAGCATGCAGCACGCACGCAAGTTACAGACGCCGCATTCTTTCAAATTATTATGCACTTGACATGTGTGAACTTGAAATGTGCCTGTTGATATTTATATGTTTCACAATACTTTCAACAATTATTGTCTTTATAATGATAACGTATTAATTTGCCTTTTGTAACGGTGTTATGACATTGCCGCCAGGTGCATGTAAAATGTTCATGTACAGTTCATGAACCCTCACATACAGTTTTTCGCAGAGGTATCGATTGATGAAAAACATATACCAATCTCTTATTTATCAAAATTAGGTTTACACCATCCATATTTAAGAACATATCTTTTGTTGATAAGTATATAATTTACATATTATTCTGCAGATTTGAGCAGTTTAAATATTTTGTGGGGTTTTAATTTTTTCATGCCAAAGTTAGGATAGCTATTTAACTACAAAGATTGAAGTGTTTATGATATCTCTGCTATTTGTTAATGCCAATAAATAAATAGAATTCTCTTTAAAGCTCAACTTTAGGGATATTATTGTTTTATATTTGTTACCACGCACATACAATGAGGTATTTAATTTAATGTGATACTTAACAGGTTGATAATCATGGTTGATTCATTGAAAGCTTTTGGACTGTTGACAAACGCTAATGATCTATTTTGATACACTTTTTAACCTTTACTAATTGATCATCATAATTTCACAAGAATGAAACTATTTAACTCAAACATCCCTTACGAAAACTAGTTCATGAGTTCACAGTTCATGAACATTCCGTGAACTTTAAAGGATTGCCCCATTTCTGTGAACTTTTTATGAACTTTTTGTAAACAGTCCATGAATTGACATGACAAATTCATGAAAAGTGGGTCATTTAACGTTCATAAACTTCAGCTACTACATTTCACAAGTGACTTGATACAGTCTCCTATCCAAATATTTGTATAATCAAGCTGCTATTAAAAACAAGTAAATTCATCATAACATTTTTGTTGTTGCTGTTGTAGTTATGTCCTACGTATCCCTCTGTGTTATATGTCCCTACATCAGCAACTGATGCTATTCTCATTGGTAGCGCTCAATTCAGAAGTAAAGGAAGACTACCTGCTCTGTCTTATTATCATAAGGACACAAAGGTAGATGATTTTGATAATTTCAGTTGAAATATTTTATATCTATCTAACCAACAATATATCCAATTTGATCTCCTGCTATATAGTTGTAACCTTGATGAGTATATACCACATCCACATGTTACCTTCATTGTACCGTTACAACAGGTTCAATATTTTTTTGGGATCTTAGACACATGTTTTGAATTTTTACAGGACTTACTACATCAATATATCCCTTGCTACTTATCCTAGAGTGATAGTAATTTTCTAAGTGATAAGTAATAGTTTCTATGAGTTATTATAATATTCTGGATCTTTTGATAAAACTTAATAGCTTAACATAATAGACTTTGACCTTAAAAGCAAGTCACATACAGCCGTATATTACTTTTGTATTCGGTATACATATATTAGTGGCTAGCACAAAATAAATATGGGCCTTTGTAAAAAGGAAACTTTTCCACATTTTGACTTGTGTTGTGTTTGTAATCAGAATTGTATTGCTGTTGAACCTGTTAAACTCTATGGCGTTAACATGTGTGATGTTCCGTTTTTGCTCAAAAGAATGTACCAATATGTAGCTAAACCTCTGCTAAATTCTATTGCATGATTACACTTGCCATGCCATTATGTGTTCTTTGATATGAATTTGTGATTTTCAGGCTGCTATTATTCGCTGTGCACAACCTCTTTCTGGTTTCAATGCAAGATGCCCAGAAGATGAGCAATTGTTACAAGATATTATAAAATCTAATCCTTCTGTTCCTGATCTATTCATTATTGATACAAGACCAAAGGTGATTATTCAAAATCAGGCTAGCCTGCTCGCAGATTCAAATATTCTTTTGATTATTATCAGGGTCTGCGTAATACAGGCAGAAAGCTTGCACTGAGCTAAATTGGGAGGAGTGGCTGAAACGTGGAAACCCTATTGTTTATCTATTGTTCATCAGCCAATTACTAGCGAGTTCTGAAGAACTATAACCAGATTGTGTTTGGCTGATAAATTTATAGTTCTTGACGCAACTCCTTTCCAAGTATAATCACACAAGCCGCAAAGTAAAGCGTTGTTCTTTGCTGATAAAATCTTATTTTTCTAGTGTTAGATTTAGTTTTGTACCCTAGAAAATTCATATTTGATAGTTATATAAAATTAAAATCAGGCCTGATATAATAATTGTGCTCAACATTGACCTTCTGTCTAAACTATTCGTTTTCCAATTCCTGTATGACTGTGTTACAGTATCCATTTGTCTTTTGTCAATTTTTATAAATCTTGTATTCGTATTTATATCTAGGTTTTACAGTTGTCTACTATAATATTTAATTTTATGATACTTATTCAATAATTTTTATCCCGAAATATCAAGTAAGGATTGAGTAATTGATACAGTACAAGCTTTCTATATTACCTGAGATTTTTTTATGAAACTAGCAATGAATCCTCTCAGTTTGCTATAGTAAAATGGGAAGTCAAAGTAGCTTCAGATGCTCTAATATACCTGATTATGAAAAATGAGAAAAGCTACAGTGAAATACCAGACTTGGTATTATGTATATATAAAGTTTTAATTGGATGGACTAGATATATTTATATTCTTCAGCATTCAGCCCATACCCCCCAGACAGTTCAATTATTTGAGAATGAGGATGCGTGTGCCTGTGTTGCCCTTACATTTTTTAAAATTCGGAACATCTCTGTCTATTTCTTCCTTGGAATGTTGAAAATTGCGAAAAATTGGTGTCTCAATTTGGCTAGAGTCACGTTTCAAGTTCATTTGAAAGTACAGTTGACAAATAACAGTTTACAAATTATCCACATTCACGTCTCTTGAGCAGCTTGATTTTCACGTATCATGTTGTTAAATTATAGGGCTTTTAAATAGCTCAATGATGTACTTGGCTTCATTGATGGTTGACAAATGGCATCATTTTTCATGTTTGATTGTATCAAGTTTTCACTATTTTCTCTTTTTATGTTCAAGATTAATGCAATGGCAAACCGTGCAGCAGGCAAAGGCTACGAGAATGTTGATAATTACGAGAACGTAAAATTTCACTTCATTGGAATAGAAAATATCCACGTAATGCGACAAAGTCTTCAAAAACTTGTAGAAGGTATACAATACAGTCTGTAATTGATAATTGAAATTGACAATAGCTTGCTTCTGTGCTCAAAATTTATGAATTGTCATTGACCAACATTTTAATTAACTGTAGGCTCAACGCGCTTGGAGTCATCATCATCATCATCATCATCATCATCATCGAAACCTTTGAGTTATACATAACTTTTTATCAAAGGACTGATTAGGCTATACATTACAGCATACATATATATAAGTAGGAAATAAAACATTAACAAAGATAAGAGGTAAATTTTAGTATTTACAGAAATAAAAAATAGAGAGTTAATTAAATAAAGTTTTATCATTTCATCATATGGTTCTTGAGGAGACATTTAAAACTGGTCCTTTTTGAGACTTCCTTCATTGCAGACGGCAGTTCATTCCATTTGTGAGCACCAGCGTATTGATATTAATGGCGATGGCTCAACTTGATTTAGATGTCATTATGGGAATGGGATCGAGTGCTGGTGGTATTTGGACGTTTGAAAAAATTGGAGAGCAGAGGAGGAGCGAGGTTAAATTGGATTTTATGAGTGATCATTAGTTGGTGCGATGTTATTCTGTCTCTGATTAAGAGCCAACCAAGTCGACTACTCATCTCAGAGACAGGAGTGCGATAGTCACAACGAAGAACTGCTCTCATCCCTCTGTTTTGTAATCTCTGGAGGCGATCAAGATCTGGTTTCGATTTTGTCAACACCTATGGAATGTTTGTTTGGTAATTTATAAATGAGAGCTTCTGTATCAGCAGTACTTATTGGTTGAAACCTAAATTGATTTGAAAGAAGATTAGAATTTGAAATTGAATTGATATAATTATATGCAAGAGTGATTGGATTTTTATCAACAATGGGGATGGCGTCTGCTAAATTTTTAGCCATATCTAGAAAATAAGAATTAAATTTATTGGCAATTATTGATTTATCAGTAACTAATTGATCATCTATGTTCAGTTTATTTATTTGTACAGGGTTAGATTTACTTGGCAATATTTGTTTTAAGAATTTCTACATTTGTTTAGGATTATTTTGATTATCTACAATATTTTTACAGTAATAGTTCTTTTTACATGATCTAAAATATTTAGTGAATTCATTTCTTGTTTGTTTATACAATTTAAAATAATTAGCATCATTGGTTTTACTAAATGGTTTGTGATAGTTATCACGTTTATTTTTCAGCATCAAAGCATGGTCATCTAAATAAATATTTTGTTTTTTTGATTTGATCCTTATTTGTTTCAAGTGCGCAAATTGGTTAGCGATGGTAGTAAAAACAGTCAGCCACGCATTATATGCATCTTCTACATTATTGAAATAAGTTAAAAAAATTCCAATTTGTTTTCTGAATAGTAAGGTTTAAAGATTCTTCATCAAGATATTTATAATTACGTGTTAGAGTTAGTCACGTTCATGTTTACATTGCGGTTGTCGTTTAGTATTGTTTCTGTGGCTTAAACCATGCTGAAACTTGAAATTTGAAGCTACGACTGACATCGAATCATTGTAATACACTGAGCTTGATTCAAGACGAAGCTCTTAGCAACCACTAGTTAATGTTACCCCTTTAACATATTTCATGAAATAGCTTCAAGGGGAACATGTATTTAGGAAAATTGCATAAATGGTTGGCTAATGTCTAGTGGGTTTTATAAAACTAAACTGTTTAATTATTTTGGGAATTCGATTAACTGACACATTAGCGCCTTTAAGAAGACATTTACAACATCTACAACTTATAGGTAAATCTAAAATCTGTAACGTACATTTACACAATTGTCAAGTTCCCAACCAAGACTATTCTCAATTTGGAACAAGCTGTCAACCAATTCATAGAGTCCAAACAATAACAACAATGTCATAACTTGGACTCTTAATTAAATCGGTAAAACTAAAATATAATGAAGGGTGTATAGTTTAAACTATTTACATTCTCAAGTGTAATATTGAATCTAGATGAACAACTAGCCAGTTGCTATGGCAACCTAACGAAGGACTTGGAGAACATTACAACAATGGATAAATAAGGATTAATAAAATTTATGAGATGATCGATATCAGAATTGATAAAGACTGCTGTGGCTCGCTGGGTAATAATTCATTTTCGTTCGAAAGGGATAACAATACCAAACGTTACATACATGTTTAAGTTCAACTATTCAGTAAAATGTTATTATGATTTATTATTTCTTCTGATGAGAGACTTGCTACATTTGATAGATTTTATACAAAAAGGAATTTATTTTTATCTGTGTCTATTTTGCAAAGTATTTATTTATTTATTTTATTTAGTCTGTGAAAACAAACTGCTAAGCCAATCAGCATTTCTTAATGGTCTTGATTCAAGTGGATACCTGCGCCATATCAAATCTATCCTTGATACGTCATCTTTCATTAGCAAGGTAAGATTCAACTTACTAAACATATAAACAGCTCCCCTGCAGAGTATACATTTATATAGGTAATCTTACCGTTTCAAGTTTCATTCGGGATTAATTATCACCAAATGGATTTTTTTCAAAGTTTCAAAATTGCGCATGGGCAAATGCAATTTGAAGCTTTTTGAAATATGTTGAAATCATAAAACTCGCAAAGAAGAGTACCGATATAGAATAATGTTTCGGCCAAAGAAACAAAAAAATATCACCTCAACAAATTTTACTTCAAAAAGCCATGTTCCACTTTTGCATTATCAAGATCCATGTTTCCATGTTTTTGATATCTGTTTTTGTTAGCTGTTATATGTTATTGATTATTATATCAAACAATTCGTTTTTAAATTTTGGATTTTGCACAGGAGTGCATTTTCGAAAACAAATATAGATTTGCACTGAATTTCCTCACAATTGCAATTCCTTTAACCAATCAGAATCGAGAAATTTTGCAAATAGCGGTATATGATTAGTTGAGTTTACAAACAGTTGATGAACTCTAAATTTCCTGTTTGTATGAACAGTTTATCAAAATCGGGCCATTTAACGATCATGAACTGTTTTCACAATGCAATGTAATTTGGTTAATTTTTTTTCAATTCGCCTGTGAAAACACTTTATGTATGCTTCATGACCGACTATTAAGGTCACGCATTGCTCAAAAACGAATTGCTCACAAATGCTCTATGAATTGTTTATAACGTTTTGTCGAAGTCCATAAACTGTTCATGAACTATTCAGTAACAGTTCATGAGGTTCATGTTTACAGAAGATAGTTCTTAACATTTTATGAAATGGTTGGTAGCCAAATCATACAACTTGAAGGTCTGTCCTAGTCAAAGTATGCAAAAGAAGGCAGAAAACCAATTTTGAATCAGGCTCTCTGAATAAAATGTTTCTCTTTTTGGCGTTATCCAGTAAACAAAGCAGCAATATTTTTAGAATCGCATATACAACCCATTAAGCACAGACAACGTCAAACATATATATGATGGTAACTACCAAACACTGACCTTAGGCGATACTCTGCAAATCAATGTCAATGAATTTATAGGTGGATATTCCTCTTTAATGCGAAGGCACAATGGTATGGCTGACATCTGTACTTACAATTCAATGCTTCAGAAAATGTATCCAACTCCTGTGAAAAACAGTTCACAAACTGTTCATGAACTCCTGAACTGTTTTTAGCAGGGGAAATCCTCACATGAATGCTACCATGAAATTTTGATAAAAACGCTATATCATATGGGGTTTTCAAACAGGCTTCATTCAATAGAAAATACTAGTTTATTCAATGCAGGGTGGCCGCTATAGACAGATGGAAGATGTGTAGAGAGACCTTTTTTAACATTCTTGACTGTAGTTTTCATTATTTTTGAACCAGTTTGATGTGAACATTACAATACAGTATTGATGGTATATATTCAAATTCCAACCCATACTGATATATGTGTTCAAAGAAATGTGAAACTGTAAATTATTATATTGCAGGCAGTCCATGTCAATAAAAGCAATGTCCTGGTCCACTGTTCAGACGGATGGGACCGTACAGCACAGACATGCTCGTTAGCTGGAATATTACTTAATCCTTACTACAGAACAATTCATGGTTTGCAGGTAAAGAATAGAAAGAATAGAAACATTATCATAACATGTTCAACAGGAGGAGGATTAGCTCAGATGGCAGAGCAACCAAACTTTAGATCAGATCATATCTGATCGACTGTGGTTCAAATCCCCCGAAGGTCAGCTCATCCTTGACTTTATCTGAAATGTCAAATGAGTACCATCTGAGGATGGCGAATAGAATGGTCCAGAGGAAATTGAGAGTAGCTTGAGAAAATAGATTGTGAGTAGCTGTGGCGCATCGTTGTGCATTGACAATTGAGACCTATCTGCCGTGAAATCTGTTGAAATTGATCTGCATTCTTGCGGCTGAGATCAACAAAGGGTGTTTAAAATCATTGCTCTCTGCGAAAAAAGTCACTCCTCTAGAAATAGAGGAGGGGTATGACTCCTTTAGAAATAGAGGAGTGGTATGACTCCTTTAGAAATAGAGGAGTAGTATGAATTCTAGGAATAGAGGATTGGTGTGGGTGCCTTCGGTAGGGTGACACCGTCTACATTACTTACATTATCATAAAACAAAATAATTATTTTGCTTTCAAGTACCTACTCCTTCAAAAAAATTTACTGATTATGTGAACGGTTCATGAACATCTTCTAAACAGTTTGTGGATGTTAAATTGTCAGTTATTCATTGTCTTCTTTGTGAATCGTTCATGAACTGTTCATGACAATTGCTTCATTCAACGTTCCTGATTTGTATTCACATTGTATTGATTCAAACTGATATCCATTCAGAAATCGATTACTCTGTTTATTCAATAAGATTTTCAGGAATATATGCCTGACAAATCACATTATTTGATAACAGCACTATTGATTTAAGTCGATTTTTTTTACTCTTGAAAATAATCACAGAGATTGAACAAAATATTGAGGACATAATTAATAGAATTCAAAATTACTCAGGAGTTCATCAGCAGTTCATGAACGTTAAATGGCCCCAATTTTCATGAACCTTTAGGGAAAGTTCATGAACAGTTCATGAGCTCTTTATGAACTCCTGAACTGTTTTTTGCAGGGAACATGATAATAAATGATACTCCACATTTTATTTGTATAGGTACTTATCGAAAAAGAATGGTTGTCATTTGGTCATAAATTTGTACACAGGTGAGTTAACTCTTAGGGACAATTATTGTGAAGGATTTTTGATATTTGTCAGTTCTCAGTGCTGATGATATGATGCTTCGATCAATCAGAAACCAGTTGATCGTCCCTGTGATAAAATCCAATATAATTTCATGGACATTCAGTAATTTTACGAACACATGCGGACTGTTCATTAACTGAACTGTTTTTCTTGAACTTCTCTATGGACTGTATTTACACGGGTAAGGTGTTGATAGACAGGCCATTTGCTGTTAAAGAATGTTGAATGGTCTGTTGTTAACTTATTCATGAGATTTTAAGCACCTCACATTCGTGAACTGCTTCTACAGCCCGATAAAATCCATATAAAATGTCTTTGCATATTTTGTGATGCATTTTAGGAGATAATTTTTAAGCTTTTGGATCTCTTACGCTATATACCAAACCTTGAAGTTTGAAAAGAAAAGTTCTGACATTGACATATAGGATTAAGGTATGTTATAGTAATGCCACTACTAACTCCATAGCTCGTCATTTCTTCTGAAATTGACAAGTAAGTGATTATCAAATTTTAACACAAAATAATAAATCATGATTTACAAATCTATGTGACTTGAGTATATTATTGTAGTCTTTGTATGTTTTTGGCAAAAATTGTAACAAGTTATGGAGCCTTTTCATGCTTTTTAATTTATTTTGGCCCTCTATTATTTTGCTTGTCGTATTTTTTGATATTCAGGTGTGGTCTTTTATCTGGAGATCCAAAAGAATCATCTCCTATTTTTACACAATTTCTGGATTGCATTTGGCAACTCACACAACAATATCCCACTGCTTTTGAATTCAACGAACGATTTCTTATTGAATTAAATTATCATGTTTACTCTTGTCAGGTTTGTAATCAATCTTAAACATTTTCAGCTTTTTATATAATTGATTTTGAATGAATTATAATTTCAATGTCATATTCCTGCAAATAGTCGATTAAATCAATCAATGTCAGGCAAATTTTACCAAGTATTGCCTATCGAGAAATAGTGAATGATTGAGCAACCAATCAGAATGCAAATCATTCAATAGTACATTAGTCCGGTTCTACTAAAGGTCTATATCAAGACGACATTCAACTCTTCTTTAGTTTTACTACTAAAAGTGCTCTAAGCTTTTTTATTTTTATTTCAGTTTGGTACGTTTCTTGGTAATTGTGAAAGAGAAAGAAAAAATAGCAAGTAATAACAAGTAGCCACCACTAATAATAAAATTATTGCTCGTAAATCTTGATACTAATGTAGTGTTAAGACATTGCTAGAGTGACCACTGTAGACACAATTAAGCATCTTATAGGCTATTATTTCTTCAAGTGTTTTTGAAATAAATTGGAATATGCAATTCGATCTGAATAAGTTAGTTTGATGTCTATATTCTACTCCTGATTAAATATTTGATGAGCTATTTTAACACCCTCCTTCCCCATACCGTGCCACGATCTATGCTGATATTTGGGCAATTTGTTATGTAAAGCCCGAGGGTAACTTCAAATGGTTGTTATACGGTGTCATTTCAATGACTGAGGGTACTTTTTTTATTGTTTTTGAACATTTTTTAGATATCTATTTCAGAATTTTCAAAATATTTGAGGTATTGTTTTTCAATAAGCAATAAATGTTGATGTAAACCCACAAAATTGTAATCAATTTTTAAATATGCTTCGATAAAAAATTATTTTAGGTATCAATTTTGGCAAATCAAACTTTTGGAGGGCAAATATCTGAATTCAAATTGGCAATCCCCAGTCCCTGAAATTTCTTAAGTTACCCCTCCCCCTCCCGGCCTCCCCTGGATATAAAGTATGTTAATATTTTTAGCAAGGCAGGTTTTTATTCCCCTGGTATATTGTTCATGTAATTTTAATAAAGTAAACTATCTACTTCCTATTTGTTCTATAGATTATCTGAACGAACATACTCTTTATGGGGTCATATGTGGCAGCATATTAGTGAATACATTAATCCTTTTTATAAAGACGGTTGCCATGATGTTCTTCAACCACAGACGTCTTTACAACAAATGAGGTTTGTACGGGTTTATAAGTTTTTTATTTATATTCATTTTGTAACCAAGATTTTGTAACCATCATTTTGTAATTTTGTTTATAAGTAACATTTTGAGAATAAATAAGCCCGAAATATTATATTTTAAGAAATGAAAATAGAAAGATTAGACAATGTTTTCATCATCAGCTCATGACATTTAAAATTGTCGTCATCAGAGCTACATATTTGGTACACAACAAAATCCTTCGCGGCTATTTAGAGACAATAAAGATGTCTTTCAACAAATTATTCCTATAAAACAAGACCACTTGAGGTTTTCCGTGTGGTTTGTAGTAAGGAATTTTGTGTTAATATGCATTGTCTTTTTCAATGTCACTGAAAACGAGCCATAACAAATTAACAATTGATAGAAACTGTATCAAAATTCATGTCGATTTGTTGACTTCCTACCCATCGACCAATTATTTGAAGCTGTGAGCCCTATAATCTCCGTTTTCGTTCTTTAACTTAACCTTGGTACAAAAATAGTTCAAGCACTGTACTGTCTGTATACATATATATTGTGCATCTTACATTTAGTTAATTTAATATTGTATGGAAATTTCAAAACGGCAATATTTTTATTTGTTTTGTATTGTTGAAATAGAAATCTGCTGATGTTGCATAAAAGTTCTCTTCTTTATTGTACTCCGATAAAATGTTGAGATTTTGAGATTTTAAGCATGAATGCATCTTTTCATGTTGAGAAGCTTTCGGTACAAAAATTTAATGAATTTTAAGATACTGTTAATACTACAGCAGTTGTTTGTCTGCTTATAAAACAAAAAACTTGTGAATGTTTTATACAGAAACTACATACATTTTTATTCTAAAGCATATTTTGAGAAAGCTAATCTTTCCTATATAGCTCGTATGCAGACTTTTTTTTCTCTGTTGTTAGAAAAGTAAAAAATACTAAACTCATTTATCAAGAATTAGAAATTAGTTTGCCTACAGACTACTTCTTTCCTTGTTAATGGTATGATTTGTTCTCCTTAAACTTAGTTTAACATCCATGTACAACGTAATTGAGATTAATTTGCCATGAGTCTCATGTTACCTAATTTATAATAATCTAGTCAAGAGGTATTTTTTCTATTGAAGATTTTGGATTGGCTTATATAATCGATACGATAATCAAATCCAGAAAAGAGAATCTGTGTTGGATGAATTAGTTTCTGTCAATGATCATAGTGACTCTCTCAAAGATCATGTAAGACTATTAAGCAAGGTAAGAAAAGAATTACATTAGATACCTTATCCACGTATTTTTTATATGAAACCAAGAGAAGGCTGCAGTCAGAGTCCGACAAAAGGTTTAGCCTTCTGGAATCCTAAAGGCATTTCAACATTTTCTTCTGAATTTTCTTGTTGAGGTTTGACCAGAAAATCATTAAAAACATCAATTTTCTTCTGAATTTTGTCTAGCCTTCCGGGATCTAGGATCCTAGGATCCCCACTTTTGTCGGACCCTGGCTGCAGTAGTAAAATGTTCTTAAATTTCATGGGATTTTTAGTACAAAAACAGTTTCACAAGTTTATTAATACTCGGAAAATGCCCCGTGGAAGAAAGCAGAAAATTTTTTATGGGTGTGATAAATGTTAGTATCCTACATCCCAGATTTCAGAAAGCCAGAAAAATGTCAGAGGAAAATTAATATTTTTTTGATTTATAGGCCTAACCTCAACAACAAATCGAAGTTGGAAGTTCCTAGAATTCCGGATGGTTGAACATTTTTTCAGGCTCTGCCATCACAGTCTATTATTTTAACTTAAAAGATGAGATATGCAAAAAGTAACCTTTTTAACATAAGTATTATCATAGTATTGCCGTTTCCATTAAGCAAACGATAAATTCTGTTTCACGCACCCGTATCTATATATCAATCAATGCCGACTGCAATACAATATTAATATTAAAACATTAAAATATTATTACTGACAAACGCCGTTTTAATGCGTTATTATCTATAACGTACGATGAAAGGGAATACGTTGTCAAAACTTACAAAATACTTTACCAAATATTAAGGCAAATAACAATCATTACCATTTTCGGCATATAGCTCCGCCTTTAAATCTGGAAACTATCGGAACGGTATACTATACTCTCGGTGAACGGCCGAACTCCTTGACTGCTAGATAATGGCACAGTAATGTAATGAACCCTCGAAAGATTTCAGAACATCGATTATTCCCGATCTGATATGTATACTACCCATATGGATGTTATATATTGTATAGCTTTCGACTGAGAAACGCTAATGTCTTGGTTTGAATTGTGCAAAGTTTTAATAGCATAATATTGCATGTACACAATCCAAAGTGAACGTCGCATCTTTGCTTTTGGAAGCTAATTATTATATCACAGTATAGTATCAGCTAGCAATCTTTACGAGTTAAGATTTGAAACATCTGAACGGAAAGCAATTGCACAAAGCTGAGTCACATTTGAGCACGATATCATGAGATAATTCGTACACTCAGTGAATGGTGTACACCTGATCTAAAGGGTGTCGAGGAATTCCCTCTCATTTTACTGACCTTTATTCTCATATATTAGCTTACGTACTATTGAATTATCGAACGCCTATGAGATCGCAGTTCATCGGAACGCAACTCTCTGATGTTTCCAGATATCCGGAAGATAAACCGATTTGGAATTATTTAACTATAATAATATAGTATATGAACGGTTCTGTGTACATACATTCAAATGCAGATCACTAAAAATTTGGTGTAAAATAATAAGGAATTATATTTTTAGATAGATTTCCAGTTTACATTTTATTGATTTCTATTTTGCAGCGTATTGAAATTCTTAAGCTAATGAAAGCATCAAAAGAAAATAATTCATCTGCTAATAACTCGTCTACTAATGAAGCAAGAGACACTTCAACATTTGCTTCTGAAATTAAACCTCAGGAGGACTCGATTGTCTCGCAAGGAGATGAGTTAGAATTAGAAACAAATATAACGAGAGATGTTCACTATGAAACAAGTTTAGAAGAAAGACTAACAAGATTGGGTCTCACGCAAGATGAGGTTCTTCGTGATTTACCTGTATTTGCTATTGATTGGAAACCTGTTAGAGATGTACATCAATGCAGTTGTGGCAGTCCAATCGATTTTATCAGTAGGAAGGTAACATTTTACTTTTGTGCATACTCCTCCCTTGGGTATAACTCCCGTATCACTGACACCATTATAATATAATTAGATCCAATATATAGGTAGTCTAACTCGAAACCGTGAGATTTTATATTTTGAGAAGGTCTTTACTTTATCTAATTTTATTGAATGAACTAATTAAAATCCTGCACATTTAATATCAAAGAACATTACTGCAGAAATTAATATTTGATAAAACCAACGTAAACTTATTAAAATTCATGTTTTTGACGAAGCGTTTATCCATAAATCATGAATTTTGCTATCGTTTGAGGATAAATTAAAGTTGCGAAACGAGCGTTCGACTGTTACTATTTTTAACTTGTTTGACGGCGTGTAATCTCAAAAGCTCAGTTTTTGGGGTAAATGTACGAAGAAATTCGAAATTTCACAGAGGTTCTTCTGTGTCACTTCAATTGATATTTCGCCTTGCAATTTTTTCTTTCTTGATGTTAAATTTCCGATGCGAATATATATACATAACCTGTAACTAGTAATAACAGCACTGTGGTAGTGGGAATTCCATGACGTAATATCCTATTGTAATTAGAAACTTAGCCAGTGTCGTAACTTCATAAAACCTGTCTTCTGTAATTGCTCTGTGACATTCCTATTCGGAAGGAGAGGGAAGGGTAGCTCGAGCTCTGCACGGACGGAATTGTGCAACTGCCCAAAAATATAAAAGTGATACCAAAAAGTACTGATAATCTAATAAAGGTTTTTCAATTTGTTTCAAAGCTCTTCAAATGAACTATTTATTCTATTTCTAATTCTCTAGAATTTTCAAAAAGGAGACCTAAAGAATTCCAAAATTTCCTACCCAAAAAGTATTTTCCTCGGGTAAAGTATGAAACCCCAAAAAGCGGAACAATCCTGTATAGCCGTCATATGAGAGTATAAATACCAAACAAATTACTGTTGCCGTTTATTATTGGCAATTATCACCATCTACAATTCGTTAGCGGAACTTCAAGCGCGATGCATGACGAGCTACGGCATCAGAAAGGTCTCTGATGAGTATATTGGCAGGAACGAAACACGTGTTAAGCCAGCCGCTTTATCAATTATCATTTTACAACCATAAAAATGACCGCGGCATGTCTGGTTTTAATTTTTCTGTCTTATTGCAGTATCATTGCTGGAATTGTGGTGAAGTATTCTGTCTTAGATGTATCAACCAACAATGTTCATTACCTGTTCATTATTCAGAAAGTAAAGTGCCCGTATGTAAACCATGTTATAGAGCATTAAAATAGTTAGGAATCAATAATTATTACTCTGCGAAATTATATGGTGTATTTTTTATTAATATACAAGAAGTAAATCTTAGCCTATATTATAATGAAAATAAACAGTCATATTTACGCTTGTGATGTTCACAGTGCCCGTCCCCATAACTATTTTATACAAAATTTAATGAATAATTAACCTAGAAAATGAATTCAACTTACGAATAGGCTGTAATAACTTGCTTTCCGTATTTTTAACTTAAGATTTATTCGAAGATGTGAAGTTTATTGCATAGCCTAATTTCTACTTTTCCAAATATTTGTGCATTTTTAAAAGATATACTGTAATTTTATGATTGTAATATTCTTTGAATTTAAATATAACTTTACAAGGTTTTAATAATAAATAGAAAATAATTGAAAATATATATTGATGTTATTCTTACAATGTGTCCGTCACAGTAACATCGATCTAAATCCATACGAATTTATTTCAACATACTATATTTTTTATTAGTCGAAACCGACTAGGGTACTATTCGATGATCTGCATTCTGATTGGTTGCTCAATCGTTCACTATTTTCTCATAGCGAACGCTACCAAGTTCCCTTGCAAATTTCAAAAAGTAAACAAGCAATTTGCAAAAGTTTTTGAATCAATTTTATACGAGTCTTTATAAATTCCTGGCCGAGAAAACAAAACAAGCAAAAATATATGAGATTAAGTCGTTTAGTGGTAGGCTATACATATGCATACACAATTTTAATCTTCTTTAACAATCTTCTCGCAATTCTTTCGTCACTACTTTATTGCAGATTAGTTCGCTAGTCAGCTAAAGTTTATAAACAACAAACTTTTAACTTTTATATTATAAACTGCAAACGTCTATATATTTTAAGATACTCAGTAGTTACCTTGCTTAAGTTTGCTATTTTGTGGAGTTGTATTTGTGTAACCAGTATTAATATCGAACTGCTTTTTTTTTAAACTAAATCTGAAACAAGTCAAATTAAATTTCATCCTCCAAATCACGACCCTGCAGTCGTCATGGATGCCTTTGATTGACGGTTGTATTTTGAATTAATTATGCTAGAAGCAGATACATAGTTTGAATTTATTGCTTTTGATATGTTTTGCTTGTACCATTAGTTGGTTTCTACCAAAACAATTAGACAACTCGCCCTTGTTGTCTACCGTCCTGAATAGTCACCTCTGAGGACCTCGGTGACTATTCGACAATAGCCAACTCGGGCTCGTTGTCTAATTGTTAAATAGTCAAATGCACACACACACATGTATGTAAAAGTGCTCAATGTTAATTGAAACGGAGCAATAGATAGATGGGACACAAGAAAACAAGAAAGACGCAAAACCTTTTTTTCGTAACTCAAAGTTTTACGTTTTAAGCGATCATGATACGGTAACTTCCGTCTGATGATCACTTAAAGCGTGAAACTCTAAGTTTTCGAAATAACCTTTGCCTCATATTTGCGTCCAGTCAAATGCTATATTATAAAGTGCACTTTCTATAATGGACGGAATTTCGACAACAATTGGGGGGGGGTACGTCTCACCATACAGACAACACTCCCCCCTGGTTTGCGCTCACGTACTTATCTAGTCTTCGTCATAGACCACAAATCATTCACGAAAGAATATTCTTTTGTGAATGAATTGCTGTATGTGCTGTATGTAATGCAGACTATAGTACTGTTCCGCATTGTGAGTTTTCAATGGTTTTCCTCCTTCTGAACTACAGCATATTTCCTATATTATTATATGGTTCGGGGTTCGTTGTTATTCGCGGGGATCGATATACAATTCTTGATGTGACGGCTTGGACATTCAAGGCCGGCATAATTTACCATTAGTAAAATTGTCATGTTTTTACTACCAAAACAAAGGAAAAGTCCCGAAATTTAGAAACTCCCCTGCATTTATAGCTAAAGTATTTGGAAAAAGTACCTCTGAAAATGGCACGGCCCAATTCTAATACACGATATACCCTTTTTTTCTAAGTCAAACCGAACGGGTCAATTAACAATGAAGATTGGCAAAATTTCCATTGTTTTATCATTATGGAGATAGAACAAGATAGCAATTTCTTCACTGCTTTAAGTGGAAATAGAACAATATATTATTCAGCATAGGGAGCAAGATTGAAAAAAGTAAGGACAGAGACTTTGTAGATAGATCAAGATAACTCTAAATCTCTCAAAAATGGATTAATCTCATTTTTCACAAAAATGGACATGAACAAAATAGTTATCACCTAACGAATTCAAACTGTCTCAGATGGGCCATGATTGCCACATCACGGTCATCACAGAGCGCGTTCATTTCTGGATAGAAAATCAATCTTGACGTTGTTGATACAATGGATTTCTCAACAAGTTACGATTACAATAGTTCACTTACTGAACACGATGGCTTTTTAAATCAACACGAGGAAAGTTTTCACAAGAGCAATACAAATGAAATAAATGATGTCGATAAAGCACTTGATAATGTTGGCCAATTTGGTCGTTTTCAGAAATTAAATTTTTTCATTTTGGCAATAATGTCTGTACCGTGTGGTTATATATCTTTTATGGCATATTTCATTGGACTTGAAATTCCATGGGAGTGTACATCAGCTGTGGGAGTTAATGCTTCGAAAAACGTGTATTGCAATTTGGAAGGGATTATGACGCCAGGAATGAAAGATTTTTCAGCAAGATGTTCAATGCCAAGAAATGCATGGCAATTTACAAAACAATCATCATCGATATCTTGTGTGGCTGATGTGAGTATTTTTTATTGTATCAAGTAATTGCTAATAATGTTTAATTTCTGTTGGATATTTTTTGCGTGATTAGATGATTTACAACTTTGCAATTCCCATGTGACATTGGTCACACCGATGTGCTAATTCATTATTTGACAAGTTACACAGTTTATTTTTATTTTTGGCAATCTTATTGTCAATGGTCTCATTGTCTTTTCACAGGTGACTGACGGATACAAGACAAGTGAGACGTATTGTAGCCTGCGCGCAGACCCAAATCTTTTTTTTATGATTAGTAGGCTAGGGTAGGATTTATGACCTACTAATCATAAAAAAGATTTGGGTCTGCGCGCAGGCTAGACGTATTGATGTTACACTTACATCATAAATTATCGTATATTTTTATAAATTATAGCATTCAGTTGTTTATATGGTTTCCAATCCAATCTCCAACAATATTTTTCGAAATTGGGAGTTCCAAATTTAACTCAACTATAATGTAAATCGTTATTGGAACTTGAAATACCAGTGGCCAGTAGGCAGTACAGCCATTTATTTGACTGGCTCCAATTCCTGCTTACTTTGATGTGCCGAGATTTGATGGTTGGTAAGCTTGTAAGTTGGTAAGATTTGGTGAGCTTATAAGTTTTCCTCGTGGCAACAAAAGCAACAATAATACCTGATTCAATCGATTGCATTTAATACGACGATCGGAAGTGAAAACGTACCCGATGTATTTTTACCCCCCGTTCGTAGCAGTGTGGATTTTGCTGGTCAAAGGAAACACTCGCATACCGGATTGTGTAATTCGAATGCCTGACTGGGTGGAGTTCCAATCTAAGATTAAAGAATACAGACAAAAATGGTATCGCAGCTAGTAAGTCTGGAAATATTGCTGGATATCAAATAAAGTGGAATTCCAGAGATAAGGAAACCACAGGGCATACATTAGGCTATAGTACTAAATATAAATCTAAATGTTTTTCTTTACATAAAGTAGTGGACGGATTCACTATATTGTGAAAGTAGTCTGCGGTATGATCTCTATTCATCACGTTTTCCATTCTCGTTTCTGAGTTTAAGGATACACAAGTCTACCTTGAATTCATCGATGGAAGATACCTCGTGGTTTAGGCTTAGAAACTGGGCAACAAAATCGTCACAATGATCATCAAACGCACATTCTTTTATGGTTTTCACCAATCATTATAAAACTTTGCCCGATTGAATCATCCAATTGTATTTTAAAGAGCATGTCTTCAGCGCATCAACAGGTTCTTCACATTACCTGCACCGATAAATAGACATCACGGCTCCCAGACCCCAGAGGGTTAACATTGGCAACTGGTAGGATTAATTTGTCGGAAATGAATTCCTTTGCTATAAATTCGGCCTTACAATTGCATAAAAGTGTACATTTCTTCGTTGGTAGCCTAAACGGTGTTCGAAATGAAATGTTGTAATAATCATTTAAAAACAAACTGAAGAGTGATTACGTGTTGCTATCAACATACGATCATTGTCACCGAACTAAAAAGCCGGTTTTCTACTGCGCAACAAGTGACGCGCGGAGATACAATTGTTCCGCGAAAAATGTCAATCGAAAAACTTTGATTGACATTTGAGAAAACAATTGAGAAATTTTTCGACTCTTCCATGCACCAACTTTAAAGAAAACAAAAATGGCTTTCTTCGGCAATAGACAGAACGTTATTTTATTGTCGTTAATGAAATTTGTGTCATTGTTTTATATTTTCCAAAAGAAAACTGGATAATAAAATCTGCATATGTTTTCAAGTAAATTATGTTTTTTATCCCATTGGTGAACAAATGATCTGAGAAAACTCCGAAGGAGTTTACTTCTTGGACACAACTCTGGACATTCTAGTCTCATTTCGAATCATCTCAAAGTATTTAGCTATTTGATTGACATTTTTCGCCCTGACGATATCAGGAAGGTTCAAAAAAGTTTGATCGACATTCCCTCTCTCGGGGACATGTTGAAACATCGTCTGGCGATATTTTGACGTCATGTGCAGTCTCGGGAATGTCTCTTCTCGTGACATTTGTTGTGCAGTGGAAAACGAGCTTAAAGGGAGAATACTGACCGGGGAACATTGCGCGCTCAACCAACTCATACGTCATCAATTTAAACAAAGCTTTGAGAAAAGCTGCCGTGCGTGTGAGTTCCGAGTGAGCTTTCTTTTTATTATTCTGGCCGTATGTTGATTTTATGGTAAAGCATTTCAAATGAACAAATTAAAATCACGATTTGGGAGCTATACTACGTACTTATTTTATCACGTTCTGGACTTTAATGTATTGTTTACTATGTGATCAACAGTATAAAAAGTATGATGTGCAGAAGCGGTTTTAGTTCGATCAGTTCGATTGATATGTTGAACGAAAGTAACACTAAACAAGAACCTTGTTTAACATTTTTATTTTTGTTATAAAGCCAAATCCTTGTGTTTCTTGACATCTTAGGTCATCTTGCATATCGACTATCGTTCTTTTTCATGTTTTTGATGTAACGATCGGTCCATAAAAGCTTGCCAACTATTAACAAGGCAACTTCAGTAAATATAACCAAGGATAAATATACCAAAAGCAAACTAATGTGATAATTCAATAAAACTATGCGAATCTGAGTTAAATACATGGAATAAATCGTTGTTCAAAAACATTGATTCGTTGATGATTGTCACGAGTTCACGGCTTCGACATTTGTTCCTGTCTCGTGCTTTTGATTATTTCGTTCAAAACAATAGAATTAAGGCGAGGCCGACTCTGTTTCAAAACGAGTACTTGAATTTGGTATGAAGAATTCAAGTTCCGCGCGCAACGTTCCCCGGTCAGTATTCTCCCTTTAAGAGTCTGTGACTTCGAGTTGATTTTTGCATAATAAGAATGTCATTGGATAGGGGCCTACTTGGATATCAGAACTTATACGCATGCTATCGGAGAAAATATTTTGTGGAAAGGACTTTTAATTTTGAAAATACAGGTATTTGGGATTTTTACATTAATTTTTCATGTTACATATTCATTATGTACAGGTTTGTGTGTATATGTAATTGATGTCAAATATTTACATTGAATTACACCGTAGGGAAGTGATGGCTAAGTCTCCGCTCTTTTTGCTCTGATTTAACATTCATAATGGATTTTCATCTCTTACAGTTTGATCTTGTCTGTGACAAAGAGTATATTGCCGTATTAATCCGCTCCGCGGTTTATTTTGGTTGGCTAGCTGGCTCATTACCAGTTGGTATGCTTGGTGATAAATACGGACGTAGAAGGATTGGTTTTATTACATTCTTGATGGGTACATTAGGCCTGATTGGTTGTGGTTTGTCGAATTCACCAATATTACTTGGTATCTTTTTGGTATTATGTGGTATGGCATTACCTGGTGTGGGGACCAATTATATGGTACTTATGTTAGAAGTGGTTGGTCCAGGCTCAAGAGCCCTTGTTGCTAATTTATTATGGTTTGTTTTATCAACATCACTGTTAGTATTAGATTTACAAGCGTATTTGATTCATAATTGGAGATATTTAACGCTGGCATGTTCAATTCCATACCTACCACTTATCTTTTTACTTATGTAAGTAATTCATATAATATTATCATTTTGTTATTAATAAATTTTTTACAACAATACTGATTTTTCAAGGCTGAAAAAGAGAGAATGGAATTGTTTCGTATTCCCTTACCCTTTATTTGCCTGTCAAAATTCTCATTTTTATTTTGATAAAATTAATCAATCAATCAATCGATATCTTATTATGATATATCAATTGTGACTCAAAAAGGTAATTAGTATATTTGCAGAGATTCAAATTTGATGCTTGAATCATGCCTAAACCACATAATTATTACATTACATAATTACATAATTATTCGGAAGAATATCCTGCCCAAATGCGGAAGGAGTGCTTCCATATGTAAGATAAGATAAGATAAGATAAGATAAGATAAGATATTATTGTCAACATTAAATTAGAGATAATTGACAGGTTATTAATGGAAAGATTAAACTTCCATTTGAATAAAACCTATAATATTGTTTATTATAATTATGATAACTAATTTAGTTAGAATATTTGTAGGCTACTATATTAATTATAATAAGAATAATAACAATTATGCAAACCATTTAAGAGAGTGCTCGATACAGTTAAGTAGAGCTAAGTATAAATGAAACAACGATTAGTCAAGTTTTACCGTGACTCTGAGGTTCGCTCTTGTATGCTCTTCAGAGTCACGGTAAAACTTGACCAATCTTTGTTTCATTTATAACTAATTTAGTTCTAATAGTGATCAATTTGTGCTATTTATTAATATATGTGGAAAATTTTTCAATATGGAGATAGATTAATCTCTGTTAAATTATTGGTAAAATGTACCATTTCTTGAGATACGATCTGTCGTTGCATCAAGGTGGCAATGCTTCATTTTTGTATCACATTTACGCGGTTTTGGCACCTTACTGATTACTGCGAAATGTCTGGTTTAGAACTAGTTAAATAATACAGTCTTAAGAGATTTATAGTATCATTTCCAGAAAATCCTACAAATTTGATGCATAGATAAAAACCATTTTGCAAAATTAACAAATTGCAAAGTCGTCAAATAGTATAACTCGAATAGTTTTCATGACAAAGAATACCCTAAATATTTTTTCTGGATTTTGAAAAATGTAATATATCCTTATCCTTCAACATATGAGGGACCTCGTACATCAAAAGTATGGAAGTTACCCTCCCCCTTTGATTATAGAAATATATTATTAATCATAGTTAATATATCTTGTAATTATTCCAATCATATTTGTCATCATTCATTTGAAATAGATTTATATCATAACGAATAAATTTACAGGTGCATCGTGGAGTATCTGAATTTAATGATTTATACTTTGCAGTTTTGTTCCTGAGTCGATCCGATGGCAAATCACAAATGGATACTTTAGTGAAGCTGAAACAACGCTCAAGCGAATTGCAAGATGGAATGGGCGCTCTGATAAATTGCCAGCAATATCATTCAAACCGTCTACTTCTACAACTTTGGCATCGCGATCAGGATCCATCCTTGACATGTTCAGAAGAAAATTAATCAAGAAAACCCTCATTTTATGCAACTTCTGGTAATCATGTTGAATGTAATTAGACTGCAGGGTGTAATGAATGCGTTGCTCTTTGCAGGTGAAGGGCTGCTTTAAGCATAGTCATAAGAAGAGATATATGACTATGTCTCTTCTTATGACTATGCTTCAAGGCAGAGGAACAGAACACGTGCCCAGAGTCCGACAAGGGTAGGAATCCTTGAATCCTAGATTGCAGTAGGATAGAGCAAATTCAGGATAAAATTGATATTTTCATGAATTATTGGTCAAACGTCAACAAAAAAATTCAGAAGAAAATGTCATAATGCTTGTATAGGATTCCAGAAGGCTGAACCTTTTGTCGGGCCCTGCACGTGCCTACAGTCCAACCTATCATAAGTCGTATAACTTTATAAAGTATAAGTTGATTAATATTTATTAGTTGAGGATTTTATTCAAGATCCAGCAAATTGCAGAAAAAAGACTATTTTGTTATTACTCAATTACATCATTATATTATTATCTACATTTTATTTCATCGCCTATACGTAAATTGACTAATTATAGAAGCAGAGGAAATGCCTTTCACAGAAAAGTGCCCAATATGTGTAAAACCGGCCCTGATTCTTTGCTAGATATGTTGATGGAGCGTCATCCTGTGCAGCGAAATGTTTATGTCAAGTTATGAGTGAGCTTATGAAATCTGACTAGAATCATTAATTAGAGTTTTCTTTACAGGTTTTCCATCAGCGTAGCTTTCTATGGACTTTCAATTGCCTCTTCTCGATTTGGTGGTAATCTGTATGTTATGTTTGCATTGGTTGTATTTATGGAGATTCCAGCAGCAATTTCGGGATTCATTTTACCTGACAGGTAAGCTGACAGTACGATCATTTAAATCATAATAATTTCAAAAGACAATCATTATGGAAGTGTCTTTAGGGTGTAAAAACAGCATACACACCGCTTTGTGTTAAGATTGTACAGTTGTATGATGTTTATAGTTATGTAGTTGCAGGGGTGGCACCAGAGGGGGGCAGGGGGGATACAGTCCTCCCGTTGGGGATGCTCAGCCCCCCGGAAAAACAATAGGAATTGGCTCCATTCCAGTATTGGAGACTATTGCCATATTGTTTCTATGTAACATGAAAATTTGGCATAGCCCCCCTGTCGGGGAACCAGCCCCCTCGTCGGGGAAATCCTGGTGCCACCCCTGTGTAGTTGCAAGCGTGTAGCTGCTTCGTCTTTAAACATGTTTGACACATCACCCACACACAAATTAAATAAATTTTTAATATTTCCCATGATAAAAGCTCATTAGGCTAATGTAAGTAGACAAGCATTCGGCTTGCGGCCTTTCGCCAAGCACCTTGTTGCTTCGCTTCACTAAGCAGGAATCTCGCTGTGTATTAAATGATATGTTGAAAAAAACGCGAGAGAATTGAATACTTAATATTGTCTATCGTGAGGTATTACCAAGCATCAATCTATGTCACAGGTACGTGACTTGAAAAATAAATCTAGAATTATTCTGTTAGATTAAAACTCGCTTAATTCTTTTAGCCATTATGTTGTGTAACTGAAAAAATGTGGTATCTAATATCAAGCGTTGAAAGACAATAGCGATAAATGTGATAATTTATATTGAGTTTGATTGGTGAAACCAGCTAGTCATGTAGCGTAGATAATGAATGAATTGTCACTATGTATATTTATAAAATTGAGATTAGGAGTGATATTTATGCGTAATCGAAGTCGTTATCATCCATCAAATCCACGTTGAGCTTTCAATGGATGGATTAAGCTGGTAATAACGAATTAGAGAGGCATTTATTATATTACAGAAAATGTGCGAAAGCCCTTGTCTTGACAGGGCTGTGATTCGATGCGAAGATTTTCTTCCCATTTTATATTGCCATTCTTTATGCAAAAAAAGAAAATGCTCAATCAACCGATCATGATTGGGAAGTTCTTGGCTTAGATTATTTCAGGAAATTTTATAATTGTCAATACAGGGCCAAAAACGTAATCAGTAATACAGTGAAACCTGTATATAACAGCCAGCTACGAGAGGTAAATAAATTGACCATTAAAGACTGGTGGGGCCGCCTTTATAAACAGGTTTAACTCAATAGAAAATATTATTTTAGACATAGCAAGAGTGACCACTATAGACAGGTTTCGTTTTATAGAGGTGACTGTTATAACAGGTTTGACTGTACTAGAAATAATACAAGAAACGTACTTATTGAGATCGGACATGTGTTACATTTAATAATTATAGGCAAATACTTGACTTTATCGTGGTACTTTAACAAATGGTTTTAATTAAAACAAAACCAACCCAGATTACACGTAAATCTTGATCTATATATGATCACGTAAAACTAAACATACTAACAAAAATATATCAAGAAGATAAATGTTGCCTTTCTTCCTTTAGATTTGGTCGAAAAGTCGTTATTTGCTTTAGTACCATGATCGGTGTTGCAGCGTTTATCATGCTGGCTGTTCTTGCAACAGTTAATGGCTATGGTATGATAATAAATTGTAGTCTGGTGTTTTAATGTGAAGGGCTGTAGAATACATTTCACTATGATGTTTTTCACATCGGCACTATTGAAGTTCATTAACAATTCATCTCAGGGTCACGCTCTTTTTAGAATAGACCACAAGGGTTATTAATTCTCCAAGGACTCATTGCATACCTGCGAAAAAGCTCTATATGATCATTATTGACATATATTCGTTTTTGTTTTATAGATGCTTCTGTTGGTCGATTATGTGTTGGTATGCTTGGTAAACTTTGTGTGGCAATTGCATTTAATTCAAAGCAAGTTTGGACACTTGAACTGTTTCCAACTTCCATCAGGTCAGTGATTTGATAATGATGTGTATAGCTGCCTTATTAACACGAATTACATCGGCCTATACTATCACTACCATTTCATGAAATGGAATATTCGTAATATTTATATTCTGAATACAGTATGCCCCAAAACAAAAACAAGATCTAGAGTCCACTAAGAAAGCATACGTGGTCCAATTCAATGACATCACGTTCCACTACTCAAATCCAACATTGGAACATCTTAGAAAATCATGGGATACAGAAGATCACCCACCAGACTTTTCACTCCAAGGGCTAACACCTCTAGTAATCTCATTAGGGCCACTGAATGTTCTTATATATCTTTTTAAGTAGAAATACAACATTTGTTCTTGTTACAAGGTTTTCGTATTATCTTGTTTATCTTAGGAGTCGAGCTACTGGCGTAGTGAATCTTGTCTCCCGCTTTGGCACGATGTTGGCGCCATCATTTATAAGCATCCTAAGCGTTGTCCATAAGTCATTACCGTATGCAGTGTTGGCTGTATTATTAACACTCTCTGCGGCAGGATCGTTTTTCTTACCAGAGACAAACGGGATGCCACTGAAAGATCATTACGACCAATTATCAGCATCAGGCAAGTATCTCGATATCCACTTGTTTTGGTTGAGTTGGTAAAATATCACAGAGGGAAAGGATAACTCGATTATTGGGTTCAGCTACAAAATGTATGCATTTCCTTATATGTTGTAGAATTGTACATACACGCAGTCAACATGAAATTTGAAACTATCTCTTCTAAATATTTATGTGGTTGTTATCGCCCACATCTTCCACAAATAGGATTTAATTGCGAGGATCTAAAATTCAATTATCCATTGCTCTGTTAGTTGCCTTATTTGCAAATCACATATAGGCCACCTACATATATTTTTATGTGATATAGTAGAACAATTGCATGTATGTTATAGCTCATTTAAAGATAATCACTGCATGCATCTCGACAAGGGTAGCAAAATATTTTACAAAATATTTTTTAACTCAAAAACTCAGTTTCCCCTACCGAGATTTTGTTACCCATGAACTGTAGTACATTTCAAGTGTACGATAAAAACCTGCATGGTATGGGCCTATATAACTGTCATTTTGAGTTACCCTATAGATTACTCTGTTGGGATTACTTTACAATATCACCATCTCTGTTTACTTATAACTCGTATTGACATGTTATGTAGAAAACATAACGGTTACCATTATACAAATGTTACGTTTACAGAATGACAAGTATTTACAATTACAATGTATTAAAAGTTTTCAGATATGAATATTGCAGAATCAAAATAGAATATTAAACTTAAAAGGGGTCAAAGGATAGCATATAGTCAATGGAATTAAAATTTCTTGCTGATTACCTTCAAATTTATGGTGAATAAAAATGTTCTAACTGATACAATTGTATGGCGTTCGTTAAAGTCTCTATTTTGACGAAAGACAATGCTTCAGAATTTTGACACTGGCTTCGATAGAGTGATTGAGTGTTTACCAGCTGTACATCTAAACCTTGTCTCTAAAAATTCTTTCTTTGCTGCTTCTCTCTTATTTCCGGCAACATGATTAAAATTTTCACAGACTCAGTTCGTGCTATGGACTTTAAACTTTCCAGCCAAGCACATACAAGTATTGGCGACTAAAGATAATGCGATTCCGAAGTTTAAGTTGCAGATCTGGATGTCGCTAATAGCTTTTTTATGCTATGGATGTAGATGTTTGGTCAGCTATGACGTTTATATGGTATGATTTCTTGGAGATGCTTTTCACTTGCGTTTTGTAGAAAAAGTTGTTGAGACAAGAAGAAGCAGCTAGGGTCATACCATCAATTTCAATGTGTTATCGCTGTTTCGCAGTGCCATTGATTGAGTCCTGGATGCGTTAACTTCCAGAAAATTTCCTTTAAATCAATTTGATACTTCGACACGTGTTAGGTTTTGAAGCGGTTTGTTAACAGCATTAGGATCAGTGGATACTCTTTGATTAATGAGAGTACCTTACTCTAACAACGCCTTATCGTTTGGTAGCCAAAATAACTGCCCTTGTCTCCTTTGGTATTATCTGGGCATGACATTCTCCACAAAATTGATGAAATTTTTCTAGTTTTTAATCCCGCTTTCGAACGTGCTACACACAAAAATAATCACAAACCAGACACCCCTCTTTCTTGTATGGAATATGTGACCATGTCCATCATGTCGTTTCCCGTCTGTTCTGGATAATCTAGGAGATTCAAGTAATTATGGTATATGTGCTGATGCTAATGCATGTTGAATTATATTGTGGATTTCTGTATGTCTAATCCATCTACCCGCTGAAGACTTAAATAATGTGGCTCACAATTCCTGCTTTTTTAAGACGTAAGGTAACCTCTATTCTTATTTGATCGCCAGACAGCATTAAGCCAATGAATTGCTGATGTTAAATCTTCAAATCAAGCACGAGATTATTTCTCAACAGAGGCAAGTAAATGTGCTCGGTCTATGGCATTACTTGCTACGTCTATGAAAATATTATATTTCATTTCAATGATAGGAGAATCCCATGATCTTGGAAGGATTCGTTGGTGCAGTCTCTAAATCAATGATAACTTTCCATGCTCCCAATGCGTGTATAGAGCCTGGTGTAAATCCGTAAACATTCGCTTTGCCTAGAAGGGATGAATAGTTTATTGTGTCAAATGCTTTACAAATTTCAGTGCGAAGATGACTACGTGTTCTCCATTATTTAAGGACTCCCCCTAGTATTCAGCTGTTTTCAATAATGCTGTTATGTAAGAATGACCAAAATAACAAAATTGTGATGTAAACCAGAGATATTTGTCTCATGTGTTACAGTCTTAGATGATAAACTCGAACACTTGAGACATTGCAGCCATACGTGTAATTGGTCCGTCCGTATTTTCTTGAACTGGACCTGGAACGTCGAAGATTGATATGATAGATACGTCCTTTCAGTGTGCCGGAAATTCATTAAAGGCAATTATCATGTAAAATATTTTGCTTAAGGGATTCGCAAGGACTACATAAGATTGACTGAGGACCTAGTTCGGAAGTCCGTCAACTCCTGTTAATTTCCTAGGTTTCAATCCGGATTTCAATTTAATAACAAGTTTGAAATCAAAGATGATTTTGTAGGTCTCAATTCAAGTGATATTACGATTTTCCATTTATGTATTCTTTGATGTTATGTAGTGATGAATGAGCATTAATGTTGGTGACGTTGATGTTGCTATGATCGTCCATGAATGATATGGATCTATCATTCAAAAGATTGGCTACTGTTGCAGAGTCAAAAGTTATTCTTTTGTCTTACAGCAAACTGATTTCTGTTTGGAATTTCATTTGTTGTTTTCGGAACCAGTCATTTAACTTTGACCAAAAGCCTTTCAGTAGACCAGTTTGGATAACGTTGCTACCGCTCTTCGGGATTTCCTGCCTTCCGATTTTGGATGTTGGACATTAGTGTCAGTTATATTGTTCAGAAACCTGTAGAAATGCCTATTGCGGTACTTACTATACTGCAAAAATTAAATTCTATAGGATAAATTTATTTTTCTTGAAATTAATGAAGTCGAAAAGAAAAGTTATACCAAAATACAACTTATCGAAAAAGACAATTATCATATAAAGTATCTAGTAAAGAAGATTTCCAAACGTGAAATTGAGTCAAATGGAAATAGAGTCCGCATCGTTGAAAATATTGGAACAATTTTATTTTGTTACAGTATAAAGTACTAGGCATTATATTTTTGAAAATTAATTTAATTGCATGTACAAGTTGAAATTATAATAAAAATTAAATAAAGATTGTCTTATTAATTTACTCCATTATTGAATTACAGTTGTCACTAAAAGACCCATTCTATTTCAAAAACATCCCTTGGTACTGAAAAGCAAAATATATGGAAGCCAGGAAAAGTCACACACTAAACTCTATTGATTTTGACTCAATATTAAATGAAAATACTGAAGGTGTGTGGAATTTAATGTTGCATGGTTATTGATAGTCTTGATATTTACGCCCCATTATAAATGGAGTTGATGCTTGTATAAATTCATTTATTTTAGATTTATTTCGTGTAATGTTTTCATGTTATAATATCATTGTTGACATATAATAAAAATTTATATAATTTAATATATTGGCTATACACTGTATCCAGTATGCAACATAGAATATATCAAATTAGAAAAAGGGTGTAAATAATAATAGAAGTAAATCGTGCAGAGAACTTTTCATGTATATCTATTTTAGATGACATTCAATAAGTTGACTATTTGTTATGTCTCGAAATATATTTCAATAATGAATTTCTAGTAATTGAAAAAGGTGCCACCGTCGGAAATCCTTTAAATTTTTATATTTTTGACTTGCTAATCTACTGTATACCAGCCAGCATGTAACATCATCACATTCAAAATATTTTTATATTCTACTTTTAGACGTACTGCGAAATTCTCTTTTAGGAAAATCAGTATAGATGATCCATAAACTGTGAGACAACTGCGAGCACACTATATATATATATAGCCCGATATATAGTACAGACTTATCGAACAAAGTTTCTATATTGAGCTCTCGGTGCCACATTCTCCTTTTGGCTCAAATTGGTCTTAAAAGTTTCATCTTATCACCTGATAAAACTTGAGCAGTGTATTTTGTTTTTTGATCATCAAATTGAGACATCAGAGGGTTATGGGGGTGTCAAGATGCACTTACCTTCTGCTCAACACCAGAAATTTGAATGAGATAATTACTTGATATCAAAAGTTTGATCACGTCCTAATAATTACTGATCTGGAGTAGCACGAGACATTTATAGATGTGACAAATCACAACAACAATACATAAGTTCATGATGTTTTATCAAATGTGTGTTTATAATAAAGTATGTGCAACAGTAGAGATATTTGTATTGATAAAGGGGGATTAAAATGCAAAAGTTGGACTAGAAACAGAAGAGTTCCAACCAGGAAATGGGAGGTATGGTAAAGGGGATATACATTCAAATGGAAGTTCAATAGCAGAAATGCTTTTCTGAAATGACACTATATGCTTTGCAATACAATGTTTTCACACAAAATGGCTCACACGACGACTTAGGAAGCGCCAACAAGGAAACAACATCACTATAAAAACGGAAACTTAAGAAAGAATCCGGATCGAAATTGTGCGGATAAGATAGCGTAAAATGAAATACAAGACACCTCGAGAGAAGCTAGATATATGAAAGCATTATAAAGAAGAAAAACAAATTGAATATACCAGCGAAAAGATAGTAGAAAAGCTGAAAAATGTCGAGACTAGCAATGTGCTAGCCTGCGTATCAGCCCCAAGGTTTATTTCTAAAACCTATGGTTTCGGGAAAAACCTAGGGCTGGTACGCAGGCTGGTAATGTGCGAGAGAAAGGTACCTTAAAGTGGTTGCATCATAACAACGCACAGAAAAAAAAATTAACCAACAAAAAGATAAATGGCAGAATAGAGTTATGCATACAACTAAACGGTCATCTTTACGGCTGTCAAGTAGATTTTCAGCCTCCTTGATCGCATATTTGAGTTAAATGCATACAATTGACCGGTGGCCTTTGCGCTCGTTCTTCGAATATGTATGGAATATGTATGATGCGTGATGCACTGCCTTCACTCCCTTACTTGTGGCTTGAGAAATGGCATTCACTTTTCCACTTAAAGCCTCCAAAGCGCGATGGTCAATTTGTCAATTATTCCCAAATTTATTCTATAACAATTAATCGAATGGTTCCTAGTAGGTTGATTGGTCGAATTAGCGTGACCAAGGTCGAAACATGTTTTGTGGACCAAATTTAAGTTTTGGATATGATTTAAATGATAATAAATCAATAATAATCATGATAGTTACAATAGAATCTTCTTTTATCGTGAATAGTTCAATGTACGAAAAAACAATGGCGGAATTTTCCGGGAGATTTTTCTGCACTGCTCTTGATCAAGTTCACGATTCTGATTGGGCCAATAAACTTGTGTTCAATTCTTCGTGAGTGAAATTGACAGATTTTGTTGATAAAATTAAAAACTTCGGGGACTAGAACGATGAAATACTGAAGAGGTATTTGTTTCGTTAAAGAAAAGGGCTCATGTACGACACCCTGGGAGCTAGAGTTACTAGAGTAAACTCGCTTGCGGCTCATTTATTCATTACGTTTCAGTGAACCAACTTGGTAGTACCAGGTGACTATTCAGGACGGTAGCCAACCTTGGGCTCGCTGTCTAATCGTAAAGTGTTGTAGCTCTATAATAGTTATATTCTGTAACAATATCCATTATAGCCTGCGTCCCAGACAGCGATTTATTCGCTAAATAATAGGTGAATGAATTGCGGTCTATAGCGCAGACTATATCCATAAAAGAATGTTGAGAAATTAAATTTAATAAATGGCTAGTAACACTAAACTTGACATCTGCATTCGTTGTACTATTTATAGCAACCAAATCTCTACTGTAATTGCTGCTTGCCCTGCGGGTAGCTTTCTAATCGTATTTAATGAAAATTCAGTGGTGCAGTCATTGGAATTTTTTCGTGGCACTTCTTTCTTAGTACGTCATTGTGAAAGAATTCATATTGATTCCAGCATGACGTCTCATCGACTTTGCGGTGCCATAGGATACCTTCAAAGTTGTAACTTTTCGTTCAACACTTCCTATCACATACCTTTCACGTCATCAGGAATATCGTGTTGCTACACAACAATGTTGGAAGTCTAAGGTTTTTCGTCTCAAAATTCATCTTAAACCTATTTCTGTCAGATTTAACCCGCGTTCCAATATCGTTGCGTAGCAACACGATAATCCTGATGATGTGATAAGTATTAGAAGGTCTAAAGCTCTTTTTGGAATATGTTATACCATAAGAAAAGTAGCTAGTAGAATCGGGATGAACAGTTAAAATTTGATTTAATGAAAAAAAAGTACAACGATTTCGTCATTTTTTTCGCGTGTAAGCAATTAAAACATATAATGTTGGCCAAAAATCGCTGTCAAACTCTCTTGTGGAAAATAACATCATTCCTTTTTGGTGGTTTCAAGTGGGACGCCAGAATCTCCAAAATAACATGTTTAATGCTAATTTTGACAGGGAAAGGTCGCGCTGTGTAAAAACTCTACAACAAAATGTACGAACAGAAGAAAAATATCTATCCAAATCCGCTAAGAATGTGGCTAGAAAATATATTCTTTAACATGCTTTCTCTAATAATGTTTTCTATTGGCAAGAATGATTTTTGCATATCCAATAATGCTGAATTGCCTTTAGAATAAATATCTTTGTACATTGTAATATTCTTGGATGTTTTTATTAATTACTTGAATATTTGACCTTTATGTGTTATTTTTCCTGCCTACACACAAGCAAACACCAAAATGTAAATATAGCAATACGTCTACCCACATGCGTTCATGCGAGAAAGTCGAGCACTGTTTACCTGTTTATCCTGTCAAACCAGTCAAACAAGTCCGTGATAGATCATTCTGCAATGTGCTGGACACCCAGTTCGTTGGAGATTTAATATTAAAAGTAGAATAACAACGTTTAGATTACAGATATCCCAAAGTATCGAAACTTTTGTATTATTTTCATAATCTTAATTTATTAATTTAAATTATATATCTGACGGCATACAATTGTATTTATGCTTCAAATAACAATTAAATGCACTGACATTTAACATTCAGGTTAAGAAATCCTATATAAATAGTATTGAGCTTTCTTATCAATTCCAGATAATATATTACCTTCTTATACTTGAATAACTTTCTTGTAGAAAAACGTCTATGCTGTAGCTGCACGGGACTGGAAAGGTTACTGATTATCAAGACTTAGAACTTCTGACATTGTCATGTCTACATTGTCTTTTACTCGTTAAAATTATTATTTACAATCCTTTTCTCTTCGGCAAACATTGACAATAAAAATGACGACTCAATGGAATTTTATTATGCGTGTAAATTTCAAAGACCGACAAACTGGTTATTCCAGTTTCGGCTTATCCGATCGGTTGATAGTAGAGCCTGTCACATCAACAGTATACCACGCGAAAGTTCATTTTTGGATAGGAGCTCAAGCTTGATGGTTATACAATGGACATTTCAGCAAGTCATGATTATAGTAGTTCATTTTCTGAGCAAGATTCAATTCAAAATCAACACGAGGAAAGTTTTCACAAAAGCAATGAAAATGAAATTAATGATGTGGATAAAGCACTATATAGTGTCGGCCAATTTGGTATTTTTCAAAAATTTAATTTTTTCGGTTTAGCACTAATGTCTTTACCATGCGGTTATATATCTTTTATGGCATATTTCATTGGACTTGAAATTCCATGGGAATGTACATCAGCTGTGGGAGTTAATGCTTCGAAAAACGTGTATTGCAGTTTGGAAGGTATTATGACGCCAGGGATGAAAGATTTTTCAGCAAGATGTTCAATGCCAAGAAATGCATGGCAGTTTACACATCAATCATCATCAATATCTTGTGTGGCTGATGTAAGTATTTTTATTTATAACAAAGTAATCCAAATTGTTGATTTAATGGCAGATATTTTTTGCATAATTAAAATTTGGCAATCCTTCATTCAACCTTTCCAATTGAAACGCCACACCGATATGCTAATGCAATTTTGCAAAATTGAAATAGTAATGTTATGCGCAGAGGATGTCACCAGGTAGTATAGTGAGATGGTTAGGAACAAAGGCCGGCAAACATCAGACGGAGAAGTTATTGTGTGAATAAATACAATACAGCACTTAATTATAGATTGCTTATTGTAGTAAATTGATTAGATTCATCTTATTTTATTCATCACTTTCTTTAGAAAAGGAAATTGATAAATTTATTCAATATATAGTAATGTGTAGAATTAATTAAGTAATTATGAATTGCTTTTATCGATCCCTTCATGCTATTTTTAAATACTATGTATAAATAATTTCAATTAATTTTGTATAATATCTCAATTCATTATATTCTCAGTAATTACAAGAATCATTATATGTATAGATAATAATAATAGAAATAGAAAAAGGTCAGAGACAACACATTCGTATACTGTTACTTCAAGTTTAATCCTTTTATAGCAATCATTAGACAGAAATATTTATATTTAAATGATAATGTAACTATGTCAAATTGTACATCAATATATTTTATAATATACACAACACATAAAGATATCAATGGTCGCATGGAACTCTGATTAACGAAGACAACGTCTGATCTTTAAGACTTTAATGTATCTAAATGTATAATTATTAATGTTTGTTACATTTTCAGTCATATATAATTGTGATCAGCAGTCACCTCATAAAGCACATTGCTTGTTTTATTGAAAGACATTATAGCAATCGAATCGACAAGCGAACTTACAGAAAGATACAAAGAACATGTCTGCACCGACGAGGAACTGTACGATATTACTCTTCGCTTGCAAAAGCAAACGAACATACGCGGATATTCTGTATATTGTATGATATAATCATATTCCAATGGTTATACAAGAACGAATAAAGTTTATAGATAGACATGTCTAATCGAATTTCCATGTACAGTTATTTAACATGAATAATATACGATAAAATAACATGAGTTAATTTGACATGTAGATAATTTGACAGAAATATTGGAATTTGTGTTGATTGTTGAAAGGGTATACCAGTTCTGCTCATGATGAAGATCGTCTCTGGGTGAAGTTAACTAAACTATAACCAATAATGTATTGTAATATTACAATATTGACCGTGCAAACATTTACCCTGCGTACCAGCCCTGAGGTTTTTACTAAAGCCATAAGGTCTGTAAACTAAGGTGTGATTCTCAGCCCAACAATTTCCCAAGAATTTGGGATTTCATTTATGCATTACTTCGTATTATCATTAAGATCATTGTCGTGGCTGACAACTAGGGCGTGTTTGACGAAGAGTTATGATTTAATGACTGTTGATTTTTTGTGACAGTGTGTGAGTTGGGATGTGAATAATTTACCAAATTTATGAAGGTAACATTTCTGATGGGCTGAAAATCACACATTACTTTACAGACTCTATTGGTTTCCGAATTGACTCGGGGCTAGTACGCAGGATAGACATGTGCCACAACCCCTGTACTTCACTTTACCTGCGGACGCTTCGTATGGGATGAGCACAGCGATATAGTGGGCCTTGGGGAGCTAGGCTATACGCAGGCTGGCAAACATTATGCTATCATCGAGCTGCAAAAAGCTAAAATAGCTCAATTACTGAGTCGGGAAATCGTAACTTCTTATCAGAGGGAGCTTCCAATTTAAAACAGAAATTCGAAAACGTCAGATATAAAACTTAAAATAAAATTCTTTAAAAACGCTTGCCTCCAAAATATAATATCCTTAATTATACCGCTATGCCTTCTCCCTGTCATAGAATGAATCTTATTGGCATAGCCCTTCCTACAAGATAAAACCCTCTATGCAATGCCGAACAAAAGAACTTTCTTTAGAAAGTTTGATCTGCCGGCTTTCCTAACCATCTCACTATACTATGGTTAGATATGCAATTGTAAAGACGGAGTGAGAAGTGAAGTTACCAAATGTGATCTTTGATTATCGGTGCCTTTGACTTGCGCTCGGGTAAGCCATACAGACTCCTGTCGAAGGATAAATACACCTTTTGTCATAAAACCTGTTACTATGTTTTTAGAATTGTTTACACAATATTTGAATTCAAAAACAAAATAGGTGTTCAAATATGTGCCTGGTCAGATTCTTTCGTGCACCGCTCAATTTGCGCACAAAAATTGACAAGTGTAATTCCAAAATGTGATTTGACTCATTTCCTTTGGAAATGACTTATAAAATCACGATAAACCACCGCAAACACACACACACACAAGATATTCGCATTTATAGGTATATAAAATTATGTAGAGCTGAAGAGAAATTATTATTCGCAAATAAAATGTAACAGAAAAGTAATGGGCTCCCCGTAAAATGGTCCAGATCTTTAAAAACTTGCTGTCGTTGAAACTTATCACTTTTTATCCTTTTACAGTTTGACCTGGTCTGTGACAGAGAGTACATTGCCGTATTAATACGTTCCGCGGTCTATTTTGGTTGGTTGATTGGTTGCATACCAGTTGGTATAATCGGTGATAAATTTGGACGTAAAAGAATTAGTTTTATTACGTTCCTAATGGGTATACTTGGTCTGATTGGTTGTAGTTTGTCAAATTCACCAATATTACTTGGCATCTGTTTGGTATTATGTGGTATGGCATTACCTGGTGTTGGGATCAATAACATGACACTTATGTTAGAAGTAGTTGGTCCAGGTTCAAGAGCCCTTGTTATTAATTTATTTTGGTTTGTTTTATCAACATCATTTTTGCTATTAGATTTACAAGCCTATTTAATTCATAATTGGAGACATTTAGCTCTGGTGTGTTCTATTCCATATCTGCCACTCGTCTTTCTATTTCTGTAAGTATCTTACTATTTCTTTAAATATGTTATCGTGAGCTGGTATGATGTCTAACAGAGGCTATGAAGGAGCTAAGCCTGTATCACAGATCATTCACGACTATAGAATAGGCAAGGCTTCAATATTAGGAGAATGATTTTGAGCTGTGCGTGATATATAAGAGTAGCTGTCCTGTTGAGAGAGAATTGAATGTTATGAAGTTGTGTTTCTCGGCTTGCTGATGGTCGAAATTTGTGAAACCTCCTGTTTTACAGCTTTTCAGGTAATATTTCAGAGCTATTATTTCTTTCAAACAAACGGTCAAAGCCTCATCTAAGAGCGATCTTTATACTAAGACATAAAGAAGATTAGAAGTGTGAAGTGATACATATATGAACGTATAGTAAATTATTTCCGTGATTTCGAAGTCATGTTTATTGTGACTGCATGTAAACCTTCTATAGAGCTGTTGTAAGCGGCCGATGCTGCTTTGCTTGGCAATAAAGCAAAAATGAATCCTACGCATGCTCTCAATCAAATATAATTTATTTAACATCTATTTAACTAGTGCTGAAAACAAAAATCTGAAATCAGATTGAGACGATGTTGATCTGGTACATCATGTATGTAGTATATGGGTATCTGAATATTGAAATTTAATACTTGTTTACTTGTAGTTTTGTTCCTGAGTCAATCCGATGGCAAATTACAAATGGATATTGTAGGCAAGCTGAAGCAACGCTGATGCGAATGGCAAGATGGAATGGGCGCTCTGATAAACTGCCAGCACTATCATTGAAACCATCTACTTCTACAACGATGATGACATCGCCATGTGGATCATTCTTCGATATATTCAAAAGAAAATTAATCAAGAAAACTCTCATCTTATGCAACTTCTGGTAATATTTGAATGTAATTATTCTGCTGGATATAGGACGAATATATTAATTCCAATATATATCTAGAATAGGTTGACGGGGGGAGAGAACAGGAATGCGTCTATTAAAACGCATTACCCCATAAAGTTCTAATGCATAATATATAATTGTACAACATCAGCATTTTCATTTTCAAAAAATTGATACCCATAAAATTTTATTCAGAATTTTATATAATTTAGTAGATTTAGATCCAGTCGACTTTTTTGCAATTTTCCCAGTCAAGGTATACTAATCATGGACACTCTCCGAGACTTCGTTCAAAGATGAACTACAAATATGATTGTTGCTAATATACCTTCGCCAACAGAGCCATTCATTCCATGGAATAGCCTTTCTGAAGATGTAATTCCTTCTGACTCTTTGGAAATATTCCAAACAAAATTTAACAAAGTTAATTTATCTAAGTATTGTAGCTACTGTAGTAAAAACAGCTGCTGAGTTATATATTATCTATATTTACCTTAAATTTTAACTCTTTTATACCACTTATTGATATAAGTTCTCTGTACCTTGTTATAAGTAATGGTTTATTTTTATAAGTTTTTAATTAAGCCCAAATGTAAGTGAGGATGGATTTAAAAATATCTCCTTTGTTTCATTTGCCTGTTATCCATTGTGCTATAAATATATATATATATATATTAGATATTATCTAATAGCAAAAAATAGTGCTCGATATCATTTGACAGAGCTAAATATAATAAAAGGAGTCAAAGACTACACATTCATAATTGTTACTAATAGTTTCATGCTTACGCAATCATCAGACAAATAAACTCAGTATATATATATATATACATACATACACATACGTACATATACACAAATCTCATACGGTTAAAGTGTGGCAAGCCCCCTTGAATTACTCAAAACAAAACTACGCTTGCTGAGATATCTCTCAATTTTTTGTTTCTCAAACCACGTCATCTTTTTTAGTTCAATGCGTATGTCCAATTGGGACGATTGAAACATGACTATAACCCTTGATTATCACTTTAGGTTTTCCATCAGCATAGCTTTCTATGGACTGTCGATTGCCTCTTCTCGGTTTGGTGGTAATCTATATGTTATGTTTGCATTGGTTACATGTATGCAGATACCAGCAGCAATTTTAGGAGTCATCTTGCCTGACAGGTAAGACGAAAATTTCAGAATTGTCTAAGATAAGGGTTGATAACAGTAATTATAGGCCTCGATTGATTCCAATTTGCATCATTCATTTTTGCTGAAAGAGGTTTACCATGTTGAAATAAACGTACCATTTAATTTATGGGAAAATATCATTGACAAGAAGTTAATCATCGCAAAGCCACATAAGATTTGAAGTTATTCCTTATATAATGAAATTTCATAATTATGGTAATTGTAGATACGCCAACGTAAATCATCTAGACCATTAGAGTATCAGTTATGCTCAATTGTTGGAAATATTATTTCAGTTGGGGCTGTTTACTATCTAGCCATGGTCATCATAAATATAATTGATTTTATAGTAGGAAATCCACAACACATTTAGGTAATAATTGAAGCTAGCAATCACTTTTGCTTGATGGATTTTTTATGCGAATTGTGGGAAGTACTGTACACTGCTATACAAAACAAGAACATGTTTGGTAAATCGATGTTATCATATTTGCATCATTCCGCGGATAAAATGTGTAATACATCACAGATTTCACATCATGCTCGAATGGAGGATTTATAGAGGTGACTCTTCGCTTGAAGAGGGGATACTATACATATCCTGGAATCATAAATGACTAGGATCGCAGCCCAGTACACCGGAGAACGGATTCTTTTAATACCTATTGCCAAACAAGGGGATGTTTACGTGAGATGGGCCAGCCCGGTAAAGTGAGGCGACACCTTTTAGTGAGATCAAGTACACACGTTGTTCTCTATTTTCGTACTGCAGTACGTGTGTTTACATGGTTTCAGGGCTATAGCCCACCATATCAGCTGGTGAGCAGTGATCAAATCCAGCCAATGACTGTACAAAGAGGTTTAATAATCTAGGACTCCAACATTTTCGATAATTTATACAGAAAACCATCATTCTCTCATTAAATGTAAAAAGACTGCTGTTACTTTACTGTAATTTGAAATTCAATTGTATGAAACTGATATTGTTACCAAAGTTTCAATGTCGACGTTTTATTGTTAACACGACTACTATTAGAATTGAGGGCATATCTATAAATAGGCTGACCTGTTGCTATGCAAATGTTATTTTATTTTCAAGCTTTTGGTGAAATATCAATGGAAATGACAGAGCTTTAAAATGAAAGAAGTAAAACGGAAATCATTTGTTTGGCTACCTGGGATTGGATTCCAGGAAATGCCGAAGATTCTTTTTGGAGAGGTTAATTTTCACATAATACAGTATCTGCATTTTATTGTCTTAAATGTGGCTGGATTATGTAAAACGATCGTTTATTATCCGTGAAGATAGTTGAATTACAATAAACCAGTACATGATGGTTTACTTCTTCTCGTGACGTAATAAAATGTAATTCCTCCACTCAATGCCATTAATTGTCTCCTTTATTTAATGGATTCGCTCCTAGAGATGGTCCCTTCTCTATCTCACTACTCTTTGTGGTGATTCTGAATTAATATATTAAGGATTGTAATTACTAGACTAGTATGATTGACGATCACTAAAGCAGGAAATTGAAACCTTAAGCAGATACTGGACTTATGCACCATCGCACCAAAGATTTCAGGTTCACGTATAATTCCTTTACCTTTTTCAGTTAATACCTGCTATAACGGTCACTTTGATGACCTGAAGTCTGTAGTGGATATATTGAACTAAAAGAAAACGATCGTGAGTTTTATTTACTCTGATAAGAGCATGCTTGGTGCGTAGTGAGACATGAAAGAGGCTTAAAATATCACGAGCTGCCAGGCGAGTGATTTTGGCCACTTGAGTGTTTCATAGCACCTAGGTGTTCGTATCAGAGTACTTAACACGTATAATTGTTTCTATTTATTTAATAAAATAAGTTATAATAATATAAATCATCTGTTTATTTTGACATTAAAAAGCTAAATATATTGATCATATCTAAATTCTCCTAAAATCAGTACGTTATCGTAGAGACTAGAACGAGCGCCGATTTTTTAATAGAACTACCCTTTATAAAAAAGAAATAAAACAGATAACAATTGAAAATAAACGCAAAGAGCATTGGTTTGCATACAGTGTATATATAGAACATTTAAAGCATTATTCAGCTATTCGTATACAGGATCCTATACGTTTTTACTTTTGAAGTGCAGTGAAATACTGAAATCTATTATCGGTTAACGTGCTGCCTGACTTTGGGGTTTTATCCGCAAAACAAAAATGACGTAGAGCTAAGGACAGAAACATTAAACAGGGAGTTATATAGACTATTTTCAATATGATTTGATTTAAAAGTAATTGTGTTTTCTTGCTGCTAATTTGAATTGGAATGGTACTTTATTTGCTCTATAAATTATGAAACAAAACTCCTTCTTCTTATTAACGCCATCTTGTTTTCTTGTTATTTTGTTACGTTTTGGGGTTTCAAGTGGAAGGTCGTAATTTTACGATTATCCGTAGCCTGACACAAACATTAACAGCAACCAATCAGCGATCAGAGTCACATTCAATGATTTTATGAATCTATATAGAGACCACCTTTTGAAGTTACATTGATATGTCAAAAGTAGGAGTTTTAATTGAATCATCTCCTTTATATATAAAGGCCACCTTCTAAAAATTGAGTTGTATTTTCTAATAATGAATTTCAAGTTTAATGAGTAATATATAATGTATGTTAATAATAATTATGCATGGTGAAAGAGTCAAAAAATGCACTTTGTTTACTGTTACACAAGTTTTTATTTACCGCTCTGTCAAATGAATGAAGACATATAGCACTATACAATCTGCCATTAGACAAACATAACTTTTATCGTAAGGTATTTTCAAATTATTTTATTCAAAAATTCAAATCTTAAAAAATGGAATTTAAAAGGATCTACTAAATGTTTAATTTTCCGGATGGACAATGATAGGTCATTCCATAAAAAAAGATAATAAAATACAGGGTTAACAGAATGATCTATAATTCTAATAATATATTATCTTAGGAATGCTAGGGCTTCCCAAGGAACATTTAAAAGTAGGTATGTTTAGGCTTACTCCATTCAAGACGGTAGATCGTTGTCCATTTGTGCCCACCAGAATCTTGGAATGAGTGGCGATGGCTTATACTAGTCAATGTATCTATAGCTATGATCACTGGCTGCTGCATAGAGGTTTACTTGGCATGAAACCACCACACGATTGCTGTACGGGGACGTACCACTTTAAATGGGATTCTAACCGAAATAGGGGCATCAAATTCAACTTGAATGTGGAAAATGTTCAAATGTTATTTTTAAAAGAACTAGAAAAATTGATTTGAGTTAAAAGTTTTAGTATTTTGAATATAAAAGGTGGTCAAAAATATTGAGCCCTTTCTCTGAAAGACAAAATGACACCCAGGAGACCCACGAGCTGATTCACGCCGGGACCATGAGTTATCCTGCCCGAGGACCCATATTATATCTATGTACAACTATATATCTATAAGAAATTTTTGCAGAACATGTGTTCTCCTTTTTGCTATTTTAGATTTGGTCGCAAAGTCGTTATTTGTTGTAGTACAATGATCGGTGTTGCAGTGTTTATCATGCTGGCTGTGCTTGGATTATTTAATGGCTATGGTATATGATACTGCATTCTTTCAGAGAATTGAAACTTTAATATAGTTAACAATATTATAATGTGTTCTTTTTTGTGTTGCAGATGCATCCATTGGTCGATTATGTGTTGGTATGCTTGGCCAGCTTGTTGTGACAATTGCCTTTAATTCGAAGCAGGTTTGGTCACTTGAGTTGTATCCGACTTCAATAAGGTTGGTGATCTTCTGTTGTTATAAATGTTGTTTAGCTTTATTTTGTATCGGTATATCACAGATAGGCGAATACAAGAACCGGTTTCACATGGTACCCAATAAATCAACCTAAAGTGTAACTACGTTGACCGGGTATATAGCCACTTACTGAATTATTAGCATATACACATAGTTTACTTCAACATAGTTAGGCAAAACACCATATAAGGGAAACCCTAGAAATAGTCTGTACTCTCAGTTGTATTGCAATTTGTGGACTATGGTTTGGGTTTCGTTCCACTTTCTAACAAAATAATGATAATATTTCTTAGAAATTTTGTCATGACATACATTCTTGTTTAATTCTTAAGTTCTCCAAACTCAAAAAGCCTGACCAAAAAGACGGGTACGTCCCAGTCTTGTTGTCATTAAACGTGGCCAATGGGTTAACATTACAAGTTATTCGCATGATTCTTCGCTAATTATTGTTATACGAATATGAAATTCTGGATTAAACTGCTTAATATATTGCCGCAGTTGAAAATGTCGGATCATGGCTATTTGAAAGTAAAACTAAAACTTAAACCTTGATGCTCTATATTGCATGTTTCTATTCAATATCTTTGTGAAATGCGCACCTTGTTATATATCTGTTACGTATCATATGGCATGTTTCTGTGAAAAAATGTATCCAATCAGTAGTGCCCGTGGTACAAAGATATTGTCATTATTGCAAAAGTCTATATAAGTTTAGTCGAAACCGACTAGTGTATACTATTCGATGATCTGCATTCCGATTGGTTGCTCAATTCTTCACAATTTAACAATTAGACAACGAGTCTGAGTTGTCTAATTGTTTTAGTAGAAACCAACTATAGTGGTACAAGCAAAACATATCAAATGAAATAAATTCCAACTATTTATTCGCTTTCTGCACAATTAACCAATGTCAATCAAATGCATCCATGACAACTGCAGCGTCGTGATTTGGAAGATGAATTTTAATTCGACTTGATTCAGATTTAATTTTTAAAACATAAAAACAGTTTCATATTAATACTGGTTACAACATACAGCCCCACAAAATAGCAAACTTGAGAAAGTAACTATTGAGTATCTAAAAATACATAAATTTTGTAGTTTGTAATATGAAAGTTTGTTGTTTGTAAACTTTATCTGACTAGCGGACTAATTTATATCTGCAATAAAGTGGCGAGAAGTTGCGAGAAGATTGTTAAATAAGATTAAAATTGTATATGCATAGCTTATCTTATACCATTGAACAACTTCATCTCATATTTTGTTACCTGTTTTGTTTTCTCGGGAACGGAAATTATAATTTACTCTCGTAATTCGTATAAATTTTTATTCAAAAACCTTTGCTAATCGCTTGTTTACTTTTTGAAATTTGCGAGAAACTTACCAGCGTTCACTATGAGAAAATAATGAACCAATCAAAATGTAGATCATCGAACAAACTTTTATATTGCGAACTGCAAACATTTATATAATTTAGATATTCAATAGTTACCTTGCCTAAGTTTGCTACTTCTGTGGAGCTGTATTTGTGTAGCCAGTATTAATACTATTAATATCCAACCTGTTTTGTTTTAAAAATAAATCAGAAACATGTCGAATTGAAATTCATCCTTCAAATCACGACGCTGCAGCTAGTCGTCATGGATGCCTTTGATTGAATGCTGTATTTAAGATTAATTATTCAAGAAACGAATAAATAATTTGAATTTATTTTATTTGATATGTTTGGCTTGTACTTGTACCACTAGTTGGTTTCTACTAAAACAATTAAACAACTCGCCCTTGTTGTTCATTGTCCTGTAGTCACCACGGACGACCTCAGTGACTATTCCGACGGTAGCCAACTCGGCCTCGTTGTCTAATTGTTAAATATATATTATTACCTGAAAGTTAAAATTTCTTCAACATTTGTCTGGTAATGCTGTGCTAGCTTCATTGAAAAAATTCATAATTCAATATTTTCAATCTATCCTCAATTTTCTAATTCCAGGAGTCAAGCGGCCAGCGTTGTGAATTTTATCTCTCGTATTGGTACGATGTTGGCGCCGGCATTTATTGGGATCCTAAGTAATGTTCATGAATCATTACCTTATGCTTTGTTAGCAGTGTTATTAACACTGTCCGCTGCAGGCTCATTTTTCTTACCAGAAACAAATGGAAAACCATTGAAAGATCACTACGATCAATTATCAGCATCAGGCAAGTATATACAGCGTTTAACTTAGAGGAAAATGATTACTTAGTTATCCATTTCAAGCTATCAAGCATGACTTTCCTTATCATTGTGTAGATGTGTAGCATACGTTACGCTGTTATCATTATATTCCTTTCATACTATAACATTTGAAATTGTTGTCTCTGTCAAATATATTACAATATCTACATACTAGGAACTATGTGAGGATCTATAGAATTAAATTATACATCCCGTTGATATTTACCTGTTAACCAGATAACCTGTAAAAAAACTGTTAATGAATTCACAAATGATACAATTTTCAAGTCATCAAATTATTCTGAACTTCATAACAATTGAGCTGTTCATAATACATTTCATGAATAATCATAAAAAGTTCGTGACAAAGTTCATCAATAGGGGTCAATTAACGACATTAACGCACTGTTCATAAACTCATGAACTAGCTTTTTAAAATATCACGAAGGTTTTCTGCGATCTGATTGGTCGAAAGAGCGTGCATGAAATCCTAGGGTAAAACATGGCTCCGAAAACCGGGAAAAACCGCAAGCTTCAAAAAGTTTGATCTGTGATAAAATACAGAATTTATAACTTTTTGATAACAATCCAATAAATATCTCAATAATGGCTACGATTTACAAAACGACATTTAGCTCAAGATGTTTTTATTTATTGAAAAGCGTGGTAAATGAGTTATTGGTCGTGTAACATGCAAAATAAAAACACAGAACGAAAGACAATTGTAGGCTACGCTGTTTCAAGGTAAACCTAAAATTTAAATAACAATTACTGCATTAATTTGCTAAAGAACTATTGTACCACTTGTATTACAGACGTTCTTGTATATGTCTTTCTTTATTCGACAAAATCTATCTTGTTGTGGGATTCTCTTCATGCTTGGTTTATGAACTGAAATTGAATTTTAAATTGTGAATTCATGAATTGAAAATTCGCCGTCGAATGAGATTCCGACATTTCTTTTATTTTAGAAAAGGGTTACCACATTCTTGCAAATGTTTGTATTCATATTTACTAAACTCGAAAAAGTTGGGAGACACTCAGGAAGCTAAAAATCACTCGCTCGGAGCTCGTGATTTTTTAGCGCTTCACTCGTGTCTCCCAACATTTTCTCGTTTAGTAAATATGAATACAAACATGGCAAGTATGTGGTAACCCTTTATTCACGTTGGTCTGATAAGATATATAATCGTAGGTGATTTTAGATAGAACAATTGTATATCACTATATGGCTAGCACCAAGAATCAATGTTTGTATTTCCACAACAAAATATTACTCTCATAAAAATTAAAGTTGTAGCAAATTATAAAAAAAATATAAACAGAATTTTGAAACTGAAAAAATGCAGCACCACATTTCAGTTGCCTTAAATTTGATAAGCGTACATACAATTCCAAATACATAGTAAGATTGTCCAAAGAAATTGTGTTGATATATGTATACAAAATACATAGGTTATTAAGTCCATATTAATCGTTCTCTTGATTTGAAAGAGATTGATATGAGATAACGATGATTATGATGTTTATGTTTAATTGTTTATATTAATTATATAATTATATTAATTACTCCATGTTTTAAATTATAGTTGTCACTGAGAGGCTATTTCAAAAGAATTCGTTGATACTGAAAAGCAAACAATATGGCAGTCAAGATAAGTCATACACTCGACTTTAAAAGAAGAAGACTGAACATGTTTGAAATTTAACTTTGGTTATAGTGATATAATTATAGTCTTGATACTATTTTTGTTACAATCTGAAAGGGTGGGTAGGCCAGCTTGACAGACGTCAAGGTGCGAGCTTTGTGTCTATGTGCTCTTACCATGGATTGTACTTCTCGAGGCTTTGGTTTTAATATTCTACCTGTGTATCATGATTGTAAATACTATAATATCATTAATATGATATGTGTAGCGTGTCATTCAGTTGATAACCTATATCTATATATCACTGCGACAGTGATGATGGCTTCTTACTTAAGCTATGAATTGTGTGTTATTTTTGTATATAAATAGCTATATAATATAAATGAGCATTTTTAAAATTTGAATCAATATCATAATAATGCTATTACTTACATTTACTATTATTGTGTGAATTAATTTATGTATTTCAGTATGACTATAAGCATCAAGCAACATAGTAGAATATGTAACATAGAAATTGTTGTAAGCTATTAAAATAGGAACAAATCATCCAGTTATATCTTTCATGCATATATGATATATATCTTTTCAAATTGTGAAATTGTCAGCTTTGTGTAACTTTTCTTTTGATTTTTATATTTTTGATTCAATTATAATAGAGCCTCGCTCATTCGTTTTATGGTACGTCACACCACTTGAATCAATATGTAATTATGTTTATATCGATAAAATGTGACCACTCAGACAGGTAACCATTATATAGAGGGTTGGTTAAATAAAACTATGTTTCATGCGTCCGTATTAGTGGACTCTATCGGCAGAAGACCGCTTGAAAGTGGGGACTTTTTAAATAGTTGGCAGCATTTTCTTTCCTGACTATCCAGGTCATGAAGCTGCTGCACGAGTTGCTTTCACTAATTTCCAACTGGGAAGTTATGATATTGGAACTCACTCTCACCCGTATGATGTACAGCTAGCTCTGAAAATATATATGGTTTCCTTTCTTTAATCAGCTCTTTTTAATGGGAAATTGCTTCATTTCAGGGAAATCAGGACATTTTTATTCGTTGTAACAAAGTTTTCATATCGATAGTATCCGGGACTTCTTCTGATCTGAAATGTAAAATAGGACTGGCACTGTAAAGGTCAGTGCTGTTCTTTGCACTCAAATTCAAAATCTCTATGATGTCCTTAATTTCACCTTTGCATCATTATATGTTTTCTCTAATAGTAAATATATCTATATAGTAAATCTGTGTATGGCATAAATGTTTCACAACTTCTTTATACTAATTACGACTATTCTGATAATGCATAAAAGACAACATAACTGTAAATTCCAATGCGAAGATGGGACCCAGCTCCTTTTTCAAATTCAACAGAGCGGGCCATTGGATATTATTGCAAATGGCGGAGAGAAAAATGACTACAGTATTATTGCATTAAAATTTTGAATTTTGGATTTTATATTTTTAATCCGATCCGATCTGACATAACCTGAATCCGCACCATTGAAAATGATGGAAATTTTCAGGAAGCGAAAAATACAAAGTTTGTCCATAAATCAGCCGTGGCTATGTAGCTGATCTTATCACGAAGAAACAAGTAACGGTCAGTTTCGTAAAGATATACAGCACAGAATGTGATTGCAGTAGAATGAAGTTTATGGAACTAATTGTGACCATAAATATTTATTCAATTATAATATCATTTTAAGTATTATTGTGGGAATGAAAATAGCATTTTCTCATTAAAATAACAACATATCTTTTGAAGAATAATTTATCAATCTGAAAAGATGTTGTGAAAGACTGTTCATCACTATTCCTCTCTTCAATTGTTCAACATGAAAAAATACTTCAAATACAAAATTTTGATAATATCGTAACTCATTTCACTTTCTGCACTTTTCTCTTAACAATATTGAAAGTTAGACGGTGCAGCGTTTGGGTTGATTTGCAAGCACTAAAATCATTGAATGGAGGTATTGGCAGAGTAAATCAATTAAATACAAATAAATATTATGGTTATATAAGATTATCAAACAATAACAAAATCTGATCGGATCCGATCCGAATTTTCACGAAAACAACGGTCCGCTCAAAGTATCAATGAAAGAAAATGATCCCCGCATACGAAAAAAGTCGGACTGGATCGGATTCAGATCTGACTCAAATCGGATTCGCAGACCTCTAATTTTAATATTCTTGAATATAGTGTAATGGAAGTATAAACTGAATACATTAGTCAAGAGAATACTCAGAATAATAATGTAGCAAAGTTTTATCACGACTTTATTTAAATCACTTGACTAATTAAGAATACTACTTCAAATTCAATTGGTTATATACCTAACTGTACGTGTTACGTGATTATGAAATACTTCTTTGCGTGGTTAAATACAAACAACAAAGATTAATACTGAAGGTTCTCTTACGGAATAATTGCATCACACATGTGTACACTTAATGACAAATTTGACCAACAAGTTATTAGTCATAATATACAATTACACCCGGCAATTAAAATAATACATTGATTGTGAAACAGATTACATTATTTTATAAGTTATTTATGAGTGATCCTATTACAATTGTCTAGCGATCGGATAGTATATTATCGATCTACAGTTGTGTATTTTTATTGGTCTCAGTTGTTATTAATTACCTGAATATTTGATATTATATTGCTATTTTCCTGCCTACACACAAATAAACAACGAATGTAAATATAGCAATACATCTACCCACATCATGCGAGAAAGTCAAGCCCTGTTACATGTGACATACTTTTACGTACTGCATGTGACAACTTTTACGTACTGCATGTGACATAATGTAATAAATACACACTGTATATACGTGTTTATCCTGTCAAACCAGTCAAACAAGTCCGTGATAGATCATTATGCAATCTTCTGGAAACTCAGTTCGTTTGATGAATTCATAAAGTAGATTCGCTTAGAATACAGTAATCCCAAAGTATTCACAACTTTAACATTATTTTCTTAATCTTAAATTATTACTTTGAAATCTATATCTGACGTCATACAAAATTATTTTTCCTTCAAATAACAATTGAATACACCGACATTTTCCTTGGGCTAACAAACCATATATATATAAATATATAAATAATAATAATAATAATAATAATAATAATAATAATAATAATAATAATAATAATAATAATAATAATAATAATAATAATAATAATAATAATAATAATAATAATAATAATAATAATAATAATAATAATAATAATAATAATAATAATAATAATAATAATAATAATAATAATAATAATAATAATAATAATAATAATAATAATAATAATAATAATAATAATAATAATAATAATAATAATAATAATAATAATAATAATAATAATAATAATAATAATAATAATAATAATAATAATAATAATAATAATAATAATAATAATAATAATAATAATAATAATAATAATAATAATAATAATAATAATAATAATAATAATAATAATAATAATAATAATAATAATAATAATAATAATAATAATAATAATAATAATAATAATAATAATAATAATAATAATAATAATAATAATAATAATAATAATAATAATAATAATAATAATAATAATAATAATAATAATAATAATAATAATAATAATAATAATAATAATAATAATAATAATAATAATAATAATAATAATAATAATAATAATAATAATAATAATAATAATAATAATAATAATAATAATAATAATAATAATAATAATAATAATAATAATAATAATAATAATAATAATAATAATAATAATAATAATAATAATAATAATAATAATAATAATAATAATAATAATAATAATAATAATAATAATAATAATAATAATAATAATAATAATAATAATAATAATAATAATAATAATAATAATAATAATAATAATAATAATAATAATAATAATAATAATAATAATAATAATAATAATAATGCTGATAAAATAAATAAATTTATTTATTAAGAGCAAAACATCAATATAGTGCTCAATACCGGTAAGCAGAGCTGTATAGATATTTTTATATAAATATATGTTATCTAAGAATATAGTGCTATGTTATTATATAGTGTTGAGCTTCCTTAGCAACTTCGGATAATGTGCTACTTCTCTTGAATCACATTTTTATAGAAAAACTTCTATGCTGTAGTAGTTGGGAAAGGTTACTCATGATTATCAAGACTTTTAACATTGTCATGTCTAAATTTTCTTGCACAGCACTCGTTAAAATTGTGATTCACAATCTTTTATTTATGCGTGTAAATTTCGAGAACCGACAAACTGGTTATTCCGGTTTGGGCTAATCTGTCTGAGTAATTGATAGAGCATGTCATACCACGCGAAAGTTCATTTTTGGATAGGAGCTCAAGCTTGAATGTTATACCATGGACATTTCAGCAAGTCACGATTACAGTAGTTCATTTGCTGAGCAAGATTTGATTCAAAATCAACACGAGGAAAGTTTTCACAAAAGCAATGAAAATGAAATTAATGATGTGGATAAAGCACTATATAGTGTCGGCCAATTTGGTATTTTTCAAAAATTTAATTTTTTCATTTTGGCACTAATGTCTTTACCATGTGGTTATATATCTTTTATGGCATATTTCATTGGACTTGAAATTCCATGGGAGTGTACCTCAGCTGTGGGAGTTAATGCTTCGAAAAACGTGTATTGCAATTTGGAAGGTATTATGACGCCAGGAATGAAAGATTATTCAGCAAGATGTTCAATGCCAAGAAATGCATGGCAATTTACAAAACAATCATCATCAATATCTTGTGTGGCTGATGTGAGTGTTTGTATTTTTATAACAAAGTAATGCTAATGATTTTAAATTTGTTGATGATGGTTTGAACAGAGGCCGGCAGACATCACACAACAAGGTTATTGCGTGAATTTATTTTGCAGATCCCGCTGCGCCTGTGCAAGCGTTGTCTGTCGATTTCCACTACAGTACTGAGTACAGCTGATGCACTTAATTGTAGCATTCTTCAATGTATAATTGTAGCACATTGATGAGATGTTTCCAAAAAAACCTCGGGTCCCAGGGTACAGAACATTGCTCAATTTACGCAAAATGAAAAATCGACAAATGTAATTCCAAAATGTGATTTGATTCATTTGATTTTGAAATGGCTGAGAAAACCACGTAAAACCATCGCAAACACACATACATTCGCATTTATAGGTATAATAGATAATCATGCAGAGCTGAAGAGAAATTATTATCCGCAAATAAAATGTAACTGGAGAGTATTGGGTTTCCTATAAAATTGTCCAAGCCTTTGAGAAATTGCTCTCATTTAATTGTATCACTTTTATCCTTTACAGTTCGACCTGGTCTGTGACAGAGAGTACATTGCTGTATTAATACGTTCCGCGGTCTACTTTGGTTGGTTGATTGGTTGCATACCAGTTGGTATAATCGGTGATAAATTTGGACGTAGAAAAATTAGTTTTGTTACGTTCCTAATGGGTATATTTGGTCTGATTGGTTGTAATTTGTCAAATTCACCAATATCACTTGGCATCTGTTTGGTATTATGTGGTATGGCATTACCTGGTGTTGGAATCAATAACATGACACTTATGTTAGAAGTAGTTGGTCAAAGTTCAAGAGCCCTTGTTATTAATTCATTTTGTTTTGTTTTATCAACATCGTTTTTGCTATTAGATTTACAAGCCTATTTAATTCATAATTGGAGACATTTGGCGCTGGCGTGTTCTATTCCATATCTGCCACTCGTCTTTCTATTTCTGTAAGTATCTTTACTATTTCTAAATTTACTTACTATTTTTCGCTGATGATTTAGCAATAAATTCACCTCAAAAAATGCGCTACAATGTGGTTTAAACTTAATTTCAAATTCGTGTGACGGAAATGTATTGCAAGTAAATTTACAAAAACAGAAAAATATTATGAAATTTCACAGAGGTGGTCGTTTGTGCAAAAATGATACATTTAAGGTGCAAATCTACAATCTGTGTAGTAGTATAGTCCCATTGAAAATATCAAACAATCATACGGACACTTCTACTATCAGATAATTATTGAAAATAGTCTAGAATTATTCACTAAGATTTTCTGAACTAATTAGACTCAAAAAATATTTTATAATGTGCACCGGAACTAGTTCCAGGTCCTTTTCATTTCTATCCGAGTTTTAAGGGTAAGAGCCTGGAACTAGTTCCGATACACATTTTAAAATAAGTTTCGACTCTAAATAGTTCAGAATATCTTAGTGAATAATTCTAGACTATTTCCAATAATTATCTGAAAGTAGAAGTGTCCGTATGGTTGTTTGATATTTTCAATGGGACTATACTACTACACAGATTGCAGATTTCCCATTTAAGGTTTCTAAGTTTCAACGAACGGCAGGTGTGTGGTACAATACAGGTGTGTGGTATGTGCATGTCAAATGCTTAATATACATTTATAAAGAAGTATTATTTACAAATAAATGAAGCTGATTGCCAAAACAGTTCATGCATATCTTATACACATTAAACTACTCAACGTCATATAAACATAAAAATTATATTAATTAAGATCGATAACATAAAGTTATAAGCTATTGTAACCCCAGTATATGAGTTTACTCTGATATATATGCCGTGATGAGAAATTATAAGAAAGAAACATAAATTGCAATTGCTCTGATAAGTCATTTACAACGTTTTCAATCAAATCTGCTCTTCAAATATTCGAAACGAAGATGTCACCGATTGTTTACATACGGGTTTGAAGTTACTCCTTACTTACCGTTATCTAATTCATTAGAACTTGATAAAAATGAAATTTCTGTATCTGAAACGGGATTTAGGCGTATCCAATTCTATCTTCTAATACGTTAGTTTCCTTATTTACTGATACAACCTCGTTTATTTGTTATTTGAAAACAGTTGAAAACACTTTTTAATTTTAATCAAGAATTAATTTCAGTTATCTCAAAAACCAGAATGGATAAATTAAAAATTCTTTTAGACGGCGATTTTCAACATGCTCCTGCTCTAGACTCAAGTTGATGGCAGTTGCGCAAACCAATTAAACAGGTATTATTCTTACACGCCTGTCTATGCATGGATTCAATCACATTGTTTGCATAACTAGTGGATTCCGTCATCCTGATGTTCAACATATTTATGCAAGATTTGTGGATCAACTTCTCCGAATTTATGTCATATTCTAAATTGCCCATGTAATTGAGTCATATACCGACTTTTTAAAAAATGTTTAGTTTTGAATATTATTTTGAAAATAAAATACAATAAAATAAAAAAATATTCTACCAATCAAATACATAAATGATACAAATAAATCACAAATGTACAAATGAAATACATTATCAATATACTAACAATATAAATGATGCTATACTATACTACATATAATTCAAATGACAAAAATGTTTGCTCAGAATCGGGCGTATTAAAAAATAAAATATAAAAATCCTGAGGGGGGTACTTCGGTAATTATTTGACGGGGTGTGCCATTTTCAAAAATAGAAGGAATGGAAGACCGTAAAATTTCACAGCAAATGGGAATTTATACCCTGAAATTTTATGATTTTACAAGCAAGACAAAGGAAAGGTCCTAAACATTTTTTAAACTCTCTATAATTGACACCGTCACCGAAAATTTTACAATAATCTGGAAATGCAACCCAAATGAATAATTCACGACTATAGCATAGGGTTCAATCCTGCGAGAATCAATTGGAGCTGTATGTGATATGTAAAAGCAGCTATTTTGAGAAAGAATTAAATATTGGAAATTTGGAATTCTCGGCTTGCAGCCTGCTCGCAGACTCACTTGCAAAATGTAAACTAGATAGAACAGTAGTATTACCAAGTATAATTGTGAAAACTCCTGTTTCACAGCTTTCCAGGTAACATTTTAGAACTGATTTTTCTTTTGTATAAACGGCCAAAGCCTCATCTGAAAGTGATCTTTTATAATTATACCTAAAACCTAAAAAACATTAAAAGTGTGAAGTGATACATATATTAACGAATAGTAAATCCCTTGTTCCATGATTTCAAACTCATGTTTACCGTGACTACATGTATAGATATGAAGTTGTTATGAAGCTTCTATGAAGCTGTTATAAAGCAGTAAATGCTGCTTTGCTTGGCAATAAAGCAAAATGAATTCTACATATGCTCTCCATCAATTGTAATTTATTTGACCAGACCTGAAAGAACTCTGAAATCAGATCAGGACTATTGATCCAGTACATGTATTTGTTATGGGTATCTGAATATTGAATTTCAATATTTGTAGTTTTGTTCCTGAATCAATCCGATGGCAAATTACAAACGGATATTGCATCCAAGCTGAAACAACGCTGAAGCGAATGGCAAGATGGAATGGTCGCTCTGAAAAACTGCCAACAATATCATTTAAACCATCTACTTCTACAACGATGGGGACATCGCAATCTGGATCATTCTTCGATATATTTAAAAGAAAATTAATCAAGAAAACCCTCATCTTATGCAACTTCTGGTAATTTGAATGTCTAATTAGTCTGCAGGTTAATAGAATGAGTACATCGATTCCATAAGAGTAATCCTAGGGAAGAGTAATTCAAGAAATTTCAGGGATGGATTTGGATTCTGAAATTTGCCCTCCGAAATATTATTTTTCCAAAATTGAGCAAATAATATTTAGAATATATCGACGGCGTGAGAGAGAACAGAAATACGTCTATTAAAATGCATGACTCTATAAAGTTCTCATGCATAATCTAAATTTGCACAACATCAGCATGTTCGCTTTCAAAAATTGATACCCATAAAATTAAATTGATACCCATAAAATTATATCCACAAATCTGATGGGGTTAAAATGTGGCAAACTCCCTCGAATTACATTATGCATGTCTTCAAAAGCCCTGCCCCCTTGTAGTACTATTGATTGCGGAGATATCTCTCAAATTTTTGTTTTTCAACCCCCGTCATCCTTTTCAGTTCAATGTTTATGTCCAATTGCCCCAGTTAGAAACATGACTAACCCTTTGATTATCTTTGTAGGTTTTCCATCAGCGTAGCTTTCTATGGACTCTCAATTGCCTCTTCTCGATTTGGTGGTAATCTTTATCTTATGTTTGCATTGGTTACATGTGTGCAGATTCCAGCAGCAATTTTAGGAGTCATCTTGCCTGACAGGTAAGACGAAAATTTCAGAATTGTCTATTATAGGCATTGATAACAGTAATACATAGGACCTCTATTGATAGCAGTAATGTACATCATGTCAGTATTTTTACTGAAAGAGGTTTGCCCTTTTTAAAGAAACATATATCTACATAATGTAGGCGACTCTTCGCTTGAAGAGGCGACACGACACATATTCTGGAATCTTAAGGGACAACTCATTATTTAAAACCGGAGTTGGGGCCGAAGAGATTGGAGTTGGGTAAATGAAAAATTATTAATCAAGTAGGAGTATCAAAAACAAAGCACCTCGATATTTTACTTAGGGTTGGGTAAAACAATTGTCAACTATGGGGTATTGTCAACTATGGGGGTGTTTACATGAGGTGGGCCAGCTTGGCAAGGCGACGCGACCCCTCTGAGTGAGATCAATTACGCACACTATTGTTCTCTCTTTTTCTACTGAAGAACATACGTTTAATTGTTGCAGGGCTAGTTCGCCCAGTTGGGATCTCACTTGGTGAGCAGTGGGATCCCACCTGGGTCAGACAGAAATTTTCTACATAAACATATCATCCTACTAATCATCAAAAATTGATTTGGGTCTTCGCCCAGGCTAGAAAATCTGTCTCTTGTCTGTCTGAACAATCTTCCAAATTACTTGAGAATTGTAATTGTTTACAAGTCAAAATTACTGAAAAATTTCAAGTTTAGTAACGATTACTTACCGCCCTGTGGAAGATAAAGGACGATACTGGCACATTGCTATATTTACACCTGCTTCTAATACCAAACTGTCATTAGTGCAATTGAAAGTGGGACATTATAACTAAGCGAAATTGAATACAGGGGTTTTCTATATATTTGACAAACCTGGAACCATCTAATAGTGGAAATGCTATGCAAGTTGGGAAAGTAAGAGAATGGGAAGTCATGAAGGCTCTACTTGAGTCGTAAATTATAAAAATTAGGATGAGTGATTCAATTCTATTAAGCAGCAGCTCTTTAGGCTAAATCTAAATCAACCATCAAATCCAGTCAATGACTATATGAAGAGGCTTGATAAAATAGGACTCCAACACTTTCCTTTCGATAATTTATACGGAAAGGAAAACCATCATACTCTCAGTAAATGTAAAAAGACTGCTGTTACTTTAATTTGAAATTCAATTGTATGAAACTGATATTGTTACTAGAGTTTCAATGTCGACGTTTTATTGTAAACACGACATTTATTAGAATTGAGGGCATATCTATAAATAGGTTGACCTGTTGCTATGCAAATGTTATTTTATTTTCAAGCTTTTGGTGAAATATCAATGGAAATGACAGAGCTTTAAAATGAAAGAAGTAAAACCGAAATCATTTGTTTGGCTACCTGGGATTGGATTCCAGGAAATGCCGAAGATTCTTTTTGGAGAGGTTAATTTTCACATAATACAGTATCTGCATTTTATTGTCTTAAATGTGGCTGGATTATGTAAAACGATCGTTTATTATCCGTGAAGATAGTTGAATTACAATAAACCAGTACATGATGGTTTACTTCTTCTCGTGACGTAATAAAATGTAGTTCCTCCACTCAATGCCATTAATTGTCTCCTTTATTTAATGGATTCGCTCCTAGAGATGGTCCCTTCTCTATCTCACTACTCTTTGTGGTGATTCTGAATTAATATATTAAGGATTGTAATTACTAAATTAGTTTGATTGACGATTACCAAAACAGGAAGTTGAAACTTTGAGTAGAAAATTTGATATCTGACATATTATATTTTTTCACCATTGTTATCAAATTCTGCAATACTTTATAGACATAGACCGGCTGAATTAAACGATGATAGCTGATACTGGACGCATGCACAATTTATGCACCCATCTGAACCAGGTTAAGTTTTCGCAAAAATTTCTAGGATTTGATCAGCTCCACGAATAATTCCTTTACCTTTATAATTAATACTTGCTATAACGGTCAATTTAATGACCAGATTATAGTAATTGTATTCAACTAAATCCCCCGTCAAATGAAGCCAACATTTTCACAACATTTGATAAAATTTCGCATCAAAATTGTCAATTCGTTGTGAAAATGCTGGCTAGGGTGGCCAAATGAAGCCAGCATTTTCACAACAGCAATCGCCGGTGCTCGCTAAATGCTGGCAATATTCTGGTTGGGGTGGCCAAATGAAGCCAACATGTTCACAACATCGATGATGTGAAAAAGTTGGGAAAATGTTGGCTTCATTTGGAAAACGGTGCTGATTTCTATGTACTCTGATACAAACACACTGTTTGAGTAATGAGACATGAAAGAGTCTCAAAAGATCGCTAGTCTTCAGGCGAGTGATTGTGGCCTCTTGAGTGTCTCCCAGAGTGTTGTATCAGAGTACTTAACATGGATAACTGTTTCTCTTTGTTTAATAAAATAAATCAGCTGTTTATTTTACAGACTAGAATCAGCGCTGAATTTCAATCGAAACACTCTGCGCTTTTTGAGGAAAGTTACGACAAATTATAAAAATGGAATAAAATATATTTAAAATAAACGTAAAGAGCATTGGTCTGCATACGGTATACATATATAGAAATATTTTGTTTAAAGTATTATGGAGTTATACGTATGCAGGATCTTATAATGCGTTTATACTTTTGAAGTGCAGTGAAAAACTGACATCTATCCTCACTTAACACATCGCTACGGACAGAAACATAAAAAATGAGCTCTTCGGACTGTTTTTAATATGATTCGATTTATAAGTAATTACAGTAAGTGTTATCTTGCTGCAAATTTGAATGTGAAGAGTAATTTTATTCGCTTTAACAATTATCATCATCATCATCATTTATTCAGAAAATCTTCGAGTTACAGATAATCTACAAGTAAAAATCCATGTTACAATAAATTATGTTTATTATTTATATTATATTATAATAATAATAATAATAATAATAATAATAATAATAATAATAATAATAATAATAATAATAATAATAATAATAATAATAATAATAATAATAATAATAATAATAATAATAATAATAATAATAATAATAATAATAATAATAATAATAATAATAATAATAATAATAATAATATAATAATATTAATAATAATAATAATAATAATAATAATAATAATAATAATAATAATAATAATAATAATAATAATAATAATAATAATAATAATAATAATAATAATAATAATAATAATAATAATAATAATAATAATAATAATAATAATAATAATAATAATAATAATAATAATAATAATAATAATAATAATAATAATAATAATAATAATAATAATAATAATAATAATAATAATAATAATAATAATAATAATAATAATAATAATAATAATAATAATAATAATAATAATAATAATAATATAATAATATTAATAGGTGGATTGTTCCACATCCACACCAGTTCTTGGTATAGTGCTCAATGAAATTAATCAGAGCATTTATATAATTATAAAATGAGAGTCAAAAATGAAACATTCTAGATTTCCGAAACTTCAAGTTTCACACCAGAAGGTGATCATCAGGCGATTTATTTCAACCGAGATCATCAGGCGGTTGAAATAAATCGCCTGATGATCACCTTCTGGTGTGAAACTTGAATTTGCGGAAATCTAGAATGTTTCATTTTTGACTCTCATTTTATATTAATTATATTATAATTATAATCCTTAATTATATAGAATATTTTCAAAGGACTTTACATTGTTATTGTGATGGAAGAAGTTATCACTCGGTAATAATATAAATTATATTTCTGAATTTACAAATTGAAAGGTAAAGCACTCTACATTATAATCCCTGGTAAATATATTTTATTTAAAAATTAAAAAGGTATTTCAAATAATGAATTTAAAGGCTAATGATCAATATATAATGCATGTTAAAAATTCTAATCTTAAAAAGTGGAATTTAAAAGGATCTAAATGTTTGATTTTCCAGATGGATGATGATAGATCATTCCATAAAAACAGACATTAAAATAGGACAGGGTTATATAACAGAATGAATAGTAATTATTATTGAATATATTAGGACTGCTAGTGCTTCTCAAGGAGCATTTGGAAGTAGGCCTGCTTTGGACTTCTTCCAATGTAGACGGTAGATCGTTCCACTTGTGCGCACCAGCATCTTGAAATAAAATGCAATAGCTATATATATACTAGTCAATGTATCTAAATCTGTGATCGCTCGTTTCTACATAGTGAAATGTTTACTGTTTACTAGTTGGGATGTAACTTCCACACGATTACTATGAGGGGAAGTGCTACTTTAAATGGAATTCTAACGAAAATGGGGTATCAAATACAACTTCAATTGTTATCTGTAAAAAACTAAAAAATTTGATTCGAGGTAAAAATTTCCAGTATTTCAAAAAATATAAGGTGGTCAAAAATATTGGGACCTTTCTCTGAAAGGCAAAATGACACAACCATCATCTATGTCTTGAATACCCAGGAGCTAAACCACCCCGGGGCCATGAGTTATCCTGCCCTGGGACCCATATTATATCTATGTACAACTATATATCTATAAGAACTTTTTGCAGAACATGTGTTCTCCTTTTTGCTATTTTAGATTTGGTCGCAAAGTCGTTATTTGCTGTAGTACAATGATCGGTGTTGCAATGTTTATCATGCTGGCTGTGCTTGGATTATTCAATGGCTATGGTATATGAAATGAATTCTTTAAGAGAATTGAAACTTTGATATAATTAACAATATTATTAAGTGTTGTTTTTTGTGTTGTAGATGCTTCCATTGGTCGATTATGTGTTGGTATGCTTGGCCAGCTTGTTGTGACAATTGCCTTTAATTCGAAGCAGGTTTGGTCACTTGAGCTGTATCCGACTTCAATAAGGTTGGTGATCTTCTGTTGTTATAAATGTTGTTTAGCTTTATTTTGTATCGGTATATCGCAGATAGGCGAACACAAGCACCTATTTCACATGGTACCCAATAAATCAACCTAAAGTGTAACTTCGTTGACCGGGTATAGTCACTTACTGAACATTAGCATATACACATAGCTAAATTCAACAGAAAGGCAAAACGCCATATAAGGAAAACCCTAGAAATACTCTGTACAATGGCTAGCTGAAAGACAAACTAACATTCATGCTCTATATTGCATGTTTCTATTCAATATCTTTGTCAAATGCGCACCTGGCATCCAATACGTAGTTTCAGTGGTACAAAGACATTGTCATTATTGAAAAAGTCTTGGACGTTAAAATTTCTTCAACATTTGTCTGGTAATGCTGTGCTAGCTTCATTGAAAAAATTCATAATTCAATATTTTCAATCGATCCTCAATTTTCTAATTTCAGGAATCAAGCGGCCAGCGTTGTGAATTTTGTCTCTCGTATTGGTACGATTTTTGCACCAGCATTTATTGGGATCCTAAGTAATGTTCATGAATCATTACCTTATGCTTTGTTAGCAGTGTTATTAACACTGTCCGCTGCAGGCTCATTTTTCTTACCAGAAACAAATGGAAAACCATTGAAAGATCACTACGATCAATTATCAGCATCAGGCAAGTATATACAGCGTTTAATTTGATTGAATTAGTTTGAACTTTGAGGAAAATAGAATAGAATAGAATATATTTGTCAACAATCGAATGGTGTAAAATTGATAGGCAAATAATGGGAAGTTATGCATGATTAAGAAAATTAATAATCAAAGTTATTGATTTATTGTTCAACGTTGACTGCAATTAAAATTTCCTGCAGTATGGCAATAAGCCAACCTTTGACAATCTTTTGCTGAAAATGATTGGATATTTAGCTGTCACAATGTTATCAGGTAAGGTCGGTCATAAGTTCCAAACTGCAATTTCTTAATTATCCACTTCAAGCTATCAAGCGTGACTTTCCGTATCATTATGTAGATGGGTAGCATACGTTACGTTGTGATCATTATATTCCTTTCATACTATAACATGTGAAGTTGTTGTCTCTGTCAAATATAATACAACACATGCATATAGGAATTGAATGAGGATCTAAAGAATTCAATTATCCATTCTGTTGATATTAGCCTGTTTACCAGATAACCCGTAGAAAACAGTTAATGAATTCGCAAATGATACCAAGTAATGAAATCATTCATCGACTTCATAACAATTGAGCGGTTCAAAATAAAGTTCATGAATAAGCATAAGAATGTAGCGACAAAGTTCATCGATAGCGGCCATTTAGTGACGTCCTTGCTCTGTTCATAAACTCATGAACTAATTTTCGCGTTGGTCTGATTAGAGATATAATCGTAGGATTATATAGCTAGAATTATTGTATATCACTATATCTATAGCACCAAGAATATATGTTTGCATTTCCACAACAAAATATCATTCTCACGATAATTAAAGTTCTTGCAAAATATTTAAAAAGATAAACAGCATTTTAAATTGCAGCACCAAATTTTACTTGCCTTAATCCGGGGGGGGGGGTAACTCCACTAGGACGGCTATACGGGAACATGCCACATTTTTGGGGTCCATATTCCAACTGAGAAAAACTTTTTGGGTATGAGATTTCAAATTTTGGAGCTTTTGGGTATCCTATTTTTGACTTTTTCAAGAATTTTTGAAAAAATTCGCATCATGTTAGTGTATTTACCTAAAATTAATCAACCTGCTAGAATTTTTTGGGTAGCATCAACAGAATTTTTGGAACTTTTTGGGTACTTAACCTTTTTCCAGAGTGGCACATCCCAATCCCTAAAGAGCTCGAGTTAACCCCCCCCCCGGGCCTGAACTTGATAAGCGTACATACAATTCCAAATACATAGTAAGATTGTCCAAAGAAATTGTGTTGATATATGTATACAAAATACATAGCTTATTAAGTCCATATTAATCGTTCTCTTGATTTGAAAGTGATTGATACTCCATGTTTTAAATTATAGTTGTCACTGAGAGGCTATTTCAAAAGAATTCGTTGATACTGAAAAGCAAACAATACGGCAGTCAAGATAAGTCATACACTCGACTTTAAAAGAAGAAGACTGAACATGTTTGAAATTTAACTTTGGTTATAATGATATAATTATAGTCTTGATACCATTTTCGTTACAATCTGAAAGGGTGGGTGGGCCAGCTTGACAGACGTAAGGTGCAAGCTTTATGTCTATGCGCTCTTACCATGGATTGTACTTCTCCAGGCTTTGGTTTTAATATTCTACCTGTGTATCATGATTGTAAATACTACAATATCATTAATATGATATGTGTAGCGTGTCATTCAGTTGATAATCTATCACTGCTACAGTGACGATGGCTTCTTACGTAAGCTACGAAATGTTTGCAGCATTTTGTATAAATAGCTCTATATATGATAACTTTCTTGCCGCTAGATTTATTTGATACTTCAAAATTTTTATTATTTAAATCAATATCATAATGATGCTTTTACTTATATATTTACTTATATTGCACGACTTAATTTATGTGTTTCAGTATGGCTATAAGCATTAAGCAACTGCATACAGTAGAATGTTAACATAAAAATTGCTGTAAGCTTTAATTAATAAAAACAAATCATCCAGCTATATCTTTCATGCACATATGATATATATCTTTTCGAATGGTGAAATTGTCAGCTTTTTATTGTTTGTGTAACTATTTTTTCAATTTTGATTTATTTCTGACTCAAAGCATAATAGATCCTTGCTTGTTCGTTTATGATACGCCACAACACTTGCATCAATATGTAATTAGGTATATACTATAGCCGGCGAGATTTGTCAGTAAGAACTCGTGAATATATTCCGTCCGTTTCTGTTTAATAAAGAATGAAGAGCAAAAGAATTATGTAGACAATTATTATTCCTCCTCTTGCTGGTCGTATATTAACCACAATAATATCGATAAAGTTTGACCATTTAGACAGGTAACGATTGTAAGAGGGCTGGTTAAATAGAACTACGATGCAGTTATTCATGAGTCCGTCCAGTGGACTCTATCGACAGGTGACCGCTTGAAAGGGGTGACATTTTAAATATTTCACAGCATTTTCTTTCCTGAATATCCTGACTATCCAGGTCATGAAGCTGCTGCACGGGTTGTTTTCACTAATTTCTATCTGGAAAGTTGTGATAAATGCACTCACTCTCACTGATATAAGGTACAGCTAGCTCTGCCAATGTATATCATTTCTATTCTTTAATCAGCTGTTTTTAATAGGAAATTACTTCAATACTATTTCCTTTGTTATGCCGTTATGACAAAGATCTCTTATCGATAGTCATGTTTCAAGGACTTCTGATCCAAAATGGAAAATAGAACTGTCACTGTAAGGGTGAATTGTTGATATGTTGTTAGTTATAGGTCAGTGGAGGGGGGCAAAGACTGTTACATGAATAAATGTTGAAGCACAAGTTGGCAATTAAAGGCAAACATCGTAGCATTATATCACCGATGTGATTAACTATATACTGTGCATAGTGTACAGAAGTACGTTTCTTGGTACCCAAAACCTTTCTCAACTCTACAATTCACATTAAATTTCAGTCATATATAAGCCAAAAAGGTGTCCCAAAGATATAGGCATATCTGATCTGGAAAGTGGACCATTTCTTTTTCGCGAGAAAAAAGTTAGGATTTTTTTGAAGTTTAGATTATTTCATTTATCCATAGTGGGCCCTCTTGTCTTTTTGGTAAGATTTCCAATTTTCGAAGGAGCACTATTTCTGAAATATGGTTCTTTCAACATTAAATAACTCATCAGCTTATAAGAGTCCAAATCGAAAATTATTGTCGCCATTCCAATTTATTTTGCATGGACTACTCGATTCCGGAAAAGATTTTTTGGGGTCATGGCACTGCATTTAATTTCGCCTTTGAATTAATTAATTTTTTCTCAAAGAGGCTCGTCAGATTGTTCGGCAAATATCAAGTAACTAATGATTAATTAATGCATATAGCAACAGAATATAAAATAGATCATAAATTTCAGACATATTAAAGGAAGATACAAAATTACAAAAGATATAACATTAAGCATATATGCAAATCAATTGTCCCTTAAAGTCACGCCTAATTCAGGCTTAACTGTCTAAATTACAACAGATCGACATGACGAAACTCATATGTAATTAAGATAGGTATAAAATGTTTAGAACTTTAGAGTCGTAATATTGAAACTCAATCATATGTATCATTTAACTAGTAAATTTGTATATGGCATAAATGTTGGACACATTCGATGCTTGATGTTCTTTACATTAATTAAATGCGACTGTTCTGATAAAGGAAAGACAACCCTTAAAAATCTGAAAAGATCGCATTTCAGCTCCGAAAAAACAGTATAACCTTCGAATTGACATAGATTAATCCGTCGCGTCACATTTTTATCACGGGCGATATTTTCATGCCGGAAACCATGTAAATTTCAATACGAAGCTGGGACCTAGTTCCTTTTTCAAATTCAACAGAGCGGGGCATTGGATATTATTATTGCAAATGGCGGAGAGAAAAATGACTACAGTATTATTGTATTGACATTCTTTGGCAAGACCTCTGTCTATGGCTAAACATCGAGAAAGTAAGATATTCCACCGTGAAACTTATGCATACTTCTTGGGCAATATGATATCATTCTGTCCAATATTTAACAACCTTGTTTCCAGTAGCAGTAATGTAATTGTGTGGAAGGACCCTTGCGGGTCCTTCCATAGGATACTCTCATAATCCATAGTCCAGTTCCGAAGCATATCTCTCTATTAAACACGATTAACCAACTTTATTTGAATAAAAACTTCGTTTGACTGCCATGTTTTCAATTAAATTTATGCTTGCGTACAAAAAATCAGTAATGTAACTTCATTATAAGAATGTCACACTGCAATATATGCCCACAAAGTTATGACCTGATAAGTATTTAGTAAAATGACTGTTCACAGACTGGGTTGACCTGATATAGCTTGATTGAAGTGATCATGATGTATTTATGTATTTATTGATGCAGAGCACACGATCCCCGGGACACGATCTCTGGAATGCTAGCTGGTGATGTCACTGTCCCCTAATCTTATCAGCCCCACCACCCCATAGAATTGTGGTCTTTTCAGGGAGGCTTTAAAGGGGCAAAATTGACCGGCGACCGCTGCGAGCACAAGTTGAATTTATGCTTAGCGTAATTCAACCGTCTCGCTTTGAAACCATTGTTATACGCAGGCCTAACTTGTAATAAAATTCATGTCAACAATGAACATGGTGTTATAACAATAAGCGTGCACGTGATCCTAAGTGCGTAGCGCCTGCCGGTCATTTTTGCTCCTTTAAGCAGGATTGTCAAGAATAAAATTAACGTTGATTTAAACAAACGCAAAAAAAGAAAGAAACAGCACAGATCTTTTCCCATCCGTCAGGAAGCCCTTCGAACCCCAGAAAGTATTTTACTGTCAATAGTTAGTGTCAAACATGCAGGTCAGTAGGCAAAACTCTCTAGTGAAAAGCCCATTTTCTCATAACCGCCTTTGCAGCAAGAAATCACTATCGGCCTAACAGAACGATTCCATACTTAGGCAGAAACAATCTCGTCCAATGGTGATTGAAAGCATTACTTCCTTGTGCATAAAATAATTAAGCTGGACGAATTTAACAGAGCATAACACTGTAAATAAGAAACAACAATAGGTGCAATCAGCAGGCAAACATAATAGACATTAGACAATCATAATAGCGGCACGAACGATCATTCACGAATACAACTTTGAATAAGACAACAATGAGGATAACAATTAACAACCATTGTGTAAACGTGACAGCGCTACAACTACGTGCCCTGAGGCACAACATACCAGCGAGCGGACAAAATCGCAAGACCACGTGACTGTAAAAAAGCGTAAAAGACAAAGGGTATTACAGAAAAGGTCGAGTTTAAAAATTCATATAAAATAAAATACTTGATTGATCTTGATAAAAACAGAACCACGATGCTAATAAGTAGTTGAACATTCTAGCGACACAAACAGAATCTTTGTAAAGCGGGCAGGAGAAACTATCGGCTGAAATTTGGGTCTCCAATATCCTTGGTTGAATTTTGACTCCGTATGCGCGGATCTGGGCTGGCGGTCGCGACAGCTTGCCTGACCTCGGGGCTCCGCCCCTCGCTTTGCTCGGGCCGTGAGCTATGTGCTAATAGTATCTGAGGATTTGTCATACGTTTACACTAGAGTCTAGACACGATGACACGATGGAGCTTCGAGCAAAAAAACGGGTTATCAAAAGTCTTTCAAAAGTTCAGATGAGTGATCAATTGAAGCAAGGCTGCATTTGTCTATTTTGTCTAAATGAAACGCGGTAACCGAGTAACTCAAATATTTCTTATCTGTTATTCGTTTAAATGGGATTTTTATAGGCCTACTTCGTAACCTCTTCGATTGTGAAGGCCGAAGGGTAGCTCCACAGCCTTCATCCTCCAGATCGATAGCCTATGTTTTTTTATTTAAACTAATCAAAACGACTTATGGGCGATTCCATCAGAAGTGAAACCAAAAATTTTACAAGCATCAAAAATAAAGCAAGGAATTCAGACAAAAATCAATTGTTTTCTCTAAAATAGATACTTTTACCATCATTATATATATGTTTGATTGAGATTATAGACTTCGATGTGGATAAAATTAATGTTTTAGAGAGAGCGTCGAGTTGGCCGCTCGTGAATTTATGAAAACAACAACAAACTAAAACTTGAAATTTTGCGTTTTTTTTGTTCATGGTTTTCTAACAAAAATTACATCAATCAATATGAAATCACTTGTTTTGTATTATTAACTAGTAAAAATAAAGAATAATGAGTGTATTTTACCTTGAAATTATATAAATGTTTTGATCACTTTGGGCCGCTGTCAGTCAGACACGAAAAAGTCCTAAATGTTTTGTTTACTCCACAGCGTGATACTTTAATCGCTAAATCCTTTCGTATGCAAAGTAGAAAATAGCTCATTTGCATATTTGGCGGGGAATATTGCTCTTTTCATCAACGTCATCCTTTAAATCTGCGTGTCTGACTGACAAAAAATATTCATACGGACAGTTTCGACCTAAGCGCAACAGTCGGCATCTCAAAGCTAATGCCGTAATGATCATATAATCAAAGAAGCCGTGTGACCGCCTACCCGTTGTTTTGGACACTTCACACCACGTGGTAAGTTGAAGTCGCTGTCATCAATATTTAGTCATGCATGTTGACTGTTTTATCGCATGCGAAATGGAAATGGCAGTGTACTTGGCCTTGATGTTTAGAATATTATCTGTATGTGTGCTACATTTTGAATAAAAAGAACAACCAATTTACATTACCTGATGATTATAGATTTGGAAGGAATATATAAAAGTTTTAATAAAAGTGTATTACTTGTGTTTTATGTCAAGTTATGTCAGTCAGACACAAACTGCTTTGGAGAGGTTAGTCAGACACGAAGTCTTGTCAGTCAGACACAAGAAACATTTGTTTATTACCGTATATATTTTGAAAGTATTTAATAAAATGAATAATATTTGTAAAGTATAGTATCTTAAGATCATGATGAGAGTGATTTTATTCTTCTTTATGCCAACACTTCGCAGAAATCTACAAATGTTCATCTCCAATTGGCAAAATGGCGAGCGTCCGTGTCAGTCAGACACGGACCTGAAACTTGCTGTAGTTTATTTATATTTTGAGTTATTGTGAATATTTTTACTTTGTGGGAATGTTTTTGCCACTCTTTATTTGTAAGAAATAATAATTGATCAATATTTGCGTGGATGTTGATGCCCTATTCGAAAATATCTTCCGATGTGTCAGTCAGACACGATGGAACCGCCCTTCTGTTATTCATATCTAAATAAATTATGCGCAAATTAACACTTCTTTTGGAAATAATACATTTTAAATGCATGTTATTCATGATTTTATCATTGTATAAACAGATATTCGTTGAATAGTTTTACTCAACTATAGTATTTTATCCTAAAACAGGGCCAGGTGGACAAGTAGTTGCCAATTTTATAGGCCATATTGCCGCGAAATGAAAGTGGATTTTGTAGACCGTTTCTCCCTTTTTTAGACCTGGGTTTTCCATAAATCTCTGTTTAGAGGGCACGTCTGATTTACAGAAAACGGAAAGAAATTTATGGAAAAATATAAAAGGAGGTCCATTGTATTCTGCTTTACTGGAAATGCTTATACCGCGTGGACAAACATCGTTTTGAGCGATGGATTTAGGTGTAGGCCTAGTGAATATAGCAACAACTATTTTGCGATGTTGTTTTCTGTTGGAGTTTGGACATTCGACATTTGGATGTTAACAACATCTCAATTAGTTATATAACTGGAGACAATCTATAGGCCTACTATATAAACATCGATGTATGTCTGTTTGTAGGCCTATCTACTGTATCCGAGATTCACGCTTCTCATGGTAAACGTATCAAATCCATACTTTCCGTGGGGTATCTTATAATTTTTTGCGGCAACATAGGCCATCTTTTATGTCCATATCTTTATATTCCTTCAATGGACGGCCGGAAGCGTATTTTTTTCGTAGGATTTCTCTTGCTACTCCATAGAAATCTGAACGAATTACATTCTCATGTTCATCACGCAATATCTTTCACACCCTACTAACCTTCACTTCTATTGCTTATTTATTATTTGGGCTAACTTCTAGCAATTAAATTTTCTATTTTTTTATTTTCAAATTTCAGCCAGCTGAGCGGGTTCACTTCACTAAGTACATTATAGATGCCCACATCCATGCATTCTAAACATTCTAAACGAAATGTCCAAACAATGATATTGCAAGGGGTCATTTACATGTCTCTGCGGCCCTCGTTGGACCCTCCGCGTTAGAGGTACACACCCACCTTCTAGGAGATGACCTAGGATATTCTAGAAATATCTTGACAAGCAGCCATGAAACTAGTAGGATTCACAGTAGAAACTGTTTATACGACTAACGTCACCTTTTGTAACAGATTATTGTTTATAGCGTACAAATTTATTTTTCCTGGCCTATTTTAGTAGACCGTTTCCTCATAATAATTATCGGCTATAACGTCATTGTTTATTACGGATTATCGCTCATAACGTCACCCATTTTTATTCCCGTGAACTAATAAAATCGTTTGTAACATCTCATTAACAAAAATGTTTTGTTTTCGTTTTCAAATACAAACATTATAGGCCTAGTAATTTTTCAACTATGAGAAAGTATTTTGGATTCGATGGAACGTATCAAGTGTCACACTTTGCTCTCTGTGAGTTATTTGAACATGCCATATCAAAATAAAACAGTGAAGTTTTTTAGCATTTGAGAGGAAAACATTTTTGTCACTGTTTGTATAACATGGAATACAGAATCAACTAAAATTAAACGCAACACCATGAACAACAAAACAAATAGAAACCGATCAATCGCTATAAAAAATGAAAACCATAAATCTATGTCCAGTTAAAAGTGAATTGGATACTAATAATCCCGTTTAACAGCAATCATTTTGAGAAATATTCCTCTTCTTTAGTGTTGTTTAACTCAATAAATACAAATCAGACGAACTACATTAAGTTGCTATGTTTATAATGAAGCTAAGTTGTTGTTTTTTCAATCTCACTTCTTTCCAAACGATTGAAAAAGTTACCCGTATGATTTTTGTTGTGCTACTGCGCATGCGTCATCAGGCCAAATCATTTTCTATTGTTCTATTATTATGACGTAATATAGGCTATAAGCCTATAACGGCACATCCCCTATAACATACTTTTATCAGATTACCCAGGGGTGCCGTTATATACGGTTTCTACTGTAATAAGAACTATAGCCTATCAAATCAAAGGAGGGAGAAACGAACTTGCGATGCTTGATTCTGTTTTTGATTGTGTAGGCTTATCATAACAATCCGAGATAATATTTTCAGCATCTCCACTGAGCTCCAATCACCTCAAAATTTTGTTTCTAATGCTTTTCAAAAATGCAATTGTTTTTTCAAACATTTTTAGAATGAACAGATTCCTGCCCAGCTCAAATACAGGCTTAGAATTTTCTGCAACCCTGTATTGGCAATGTGGGAAAACAGTTAGCCTAGGCCTATTGCAGATCAGGATTAAATTGACTGGCAAACTTGAATATTTATAATCTCATTTTCTTATTTCTATTCACTTTTTCAGTCTAAGATCAATCACGTGACGTTTTGACAGTCGTTCTGATTTAACTTTGGTATATTTACGTTAAGAAATTAAAATGGCAATTGATTCAGCCCGCTCAAAACTTGGTGATATTCTAACTGAACTTTCAGAAAGATTTGAAGGAAGGTAAGCCACTTGAAATGAATGAACGTGTAGGCTAATTCAGAAATGCTATCCCTCTGTCATGTTTGCAACCATTTGTTGTTCGTATTGTTTCTGTGCTTGAAAAAATGCTAACAACTTTAAATTTAAGCCATGCAGAAGCCATGATCGTTGAATTTACGCTAAGCTTAATTCAAGTCGAGCCAGTAGCGAACGCCGGTCAATGTTGCTCCTCTAAGGTCAATTTATCCAATTCAAGTATATCCAATTTAATTATAAAATGACCTCTAGGGTCAAGTTTTATGCTTAACAACATATCCAAAATTTTCTGGAATCGGAGTAGGCAAAATGCTTTGATATCACAATTTGATTAATGACATTCCCATATTAGAAACATAAAAGTGAGGCTGTCAAGTTTCAGTGCAATCCTGTGATTTATTTTGAGGTAATACCATCAGACATAGTAGCCCTGCATCATTTACTTCATATAATGTGCTTAAAATTGCCTTACTGTCACTATGTATCAAATTATCAAAACGAGGCTATGTACGAAGATACATAAATTGACATAATAGAAAAACATATACACAGTAAGTAAAAAATGTTATTCAGTATGTTTTAACATTCCATTAGCAGAAAAATCATGTAAATACTTTTATGTATCTTTTTTAGAAAATACAACTAGGTATATACATTAATTATACACAATGAACAATTTCAGGCAAATACCTAAGGATTTTCATTGTCACAACTATTTTTGACAGAAATGGGCTATTATGATTTGATAATATGCCTGCAGAGAAACAGCAGAGTAAGAAATCCATTAAAAACGTTAAATAAAATTGAACTAAAGATAGAATAACTTAATTACTCCTCGATAGGACATCAATGTAACTTTGTTTAGCATAGACTACAGTTACCCAGTTGTTCATGTTACTATTTTTTTTAACCATAGAATGAAAATTGAATACAGGAACTTCACTTAAAGGTTATGTTATGCCCAAAATGTTGACTATATCCTATATCCGTATACAATCAAACCTGTTTTAACAGTCGTCTCTATACAGAGACCACCTGTCCAAAGTGGTCACCCTTGCAATGTCTTGAAATAGCATTTTCTATTGAATCAAACATTGATGAGCTTGACTGTAGTTTTAATGATTTACTCTTTTTCTAGTTCTGGGTTCATTTGAGCATACAGATGAAACCTGTATGAAGAAAATAATTTGCACCACTTTAAAAATTTGCAAAATTCCCCAACCATTAACTTTACATTCATTAGTAATCGTCAACATATTTGCGTAACTTTGAATACAAGTGAGTAAAACTGTTGGGTTCACAATATGTGTTTGGCAGCTCTTCATAATATCCGTGCGAAAAACAGTTCATGAGTTCATGAACAGTCCATGAACAGTCAATGAACAGTTCATGAACGTTAAATGGCCCCCAGTTTTCATGGACTGTCCATGAACTGTCCGTGAAGGTTCATCAACTGTTTATGAATAGTTCATGAACTGTTCATGATCTCCTGAAATGTTTTTCGCAGGGGATGTATCAAATCTGTTAGATAATAATCTTCCTTGGGAAAATAGTTCATAAATGTTAAAGTTTCATGAACAATTTATGAGCAGTTCATGAGCTGCTGGATTGATTTATAATTTGTCCATGAACAGCTCATGAATAATCAAATTTTAAATAAAAGTTCATGAATAATCAAATGTTAAATAACAGTTCATGAATAATCAAATGTTAATGAATGGTTCATGAGGTTTGCGAGAAGCTCATGATTCATAAACAGTTCATGAACTGTTCATTAACATTTGAATATTCATGAAATGTTCATGGACAAATTATATATCAATTCAGCAGTTCATGAGCTGCTCATAAATTGTTCATGAAACTGTCCATTTAACATTTATTGCTTGATTTTCCCAAGGCAGATTGATTATTATATACCAGATTTGATACATCCCCTGCGAAAAACAGTTTATGAAAACTTGGGACCATTTAACGTTCATGAATTGTTCATGGACAGTTCATGAACTTCTGAACTGCTTTTCGTAGATATATTATTAAGAGCGGCCAAACACATATTGTGAACCCTACAGTTTTACTCACTTATATTCAAAGTTACGAAAATATGTTGGCGATTATTAATGAATGTAAAGTTAATGGTTGGGGAGTTTTGCAAATTTTAAAAGTGATGCAAATTATTTTCTTCATACAAGTTGTAAGCGCCAATTCCTAACAAATTAACTTAAATTATATATTCTACTGCGCATGCTCATAATATATTGCAAGCGCATATATTAAACTTTAGTGGGTAAAATATCACCGAAAGAGCAAAAACAATTTTCCACCATCGGACACACGGTATGAATTCTTTACATTAATTATAACAATAATTTTACATATCTATATATGCAATCTTTTTATAGCATTTTATTAGTATTTTAACATCACTTTCATTTATTTCATTTTTATAGTTTAAAACGATAATTCGTAAATCGGTAAATCATTACAAGTCATATTCAACGTTCAAGAAGACGTCAGGCAATGCAAGCGCTTGAGTTAGCAAAATTCAAACGGGAAAATAAACTTATATTAGCCCAACAAGAAGTAGCCTGCTCGCAGACTCACTGTCAAAAATTAAACTTTGTAAACAGTAGAGTCTGCTAACTCGAGGACAAAAGCTTGCATTTGCTGAATCAGCACAGGGCGTGGAAATTGGCTGCCTCGCTTTCGCTAAGAATGCTTGGCCACGAAAGTCAAGCCCAGAAAGAGACCAACGACTCAAACCATATTATTATTAATTTACTTGAAACTCAGTTACAGTTAGTATTTCACAATTAATTTTAAGGAGGATATGTAGTTTTCAATAACTACAGCTGCGGCTGAACTAAAGTGTTTGTTGTTTGTTGAATTAATTTTCCTTGCCATGTTGTTTTTGTGTCGCGCCTCTCCGCTTGTAATAGCTTTTGAATAAAAACGCTGTCCAAAAAATTTCATACATTTATGAGACTAATCAGAGATATAACTAAAAATAATTGATGCAATTACGACAGTTAATGGTTCCAGCACGTCTTGGTAATGATATTAATTCCCAATTCTTGTCATTGAAGTTTATTGCAAATGTTCCAAACGATTTAGAAAGGCATGAAGTTTTCTGAAAAATAACTAGGAAGGGGAGTTATTGCAGTCTAGCTCACCAAGTCTCTCTTTGAAATACTCTTCGCTGATTCGTTGCCAGAAAATCTTGGCGTCGAATCACAGCCCTTGTAAGACAATAGTTTTTACACCTTTCCACGCCCCGTGCTGAATCAGCAAAGGCAAGCTTTTGTCCTCGAGTTAGCAGACTCTACTGTTTACCAAATTTACATTTTGACAATGAGTCTGCGAGCAGGCTAAACAAGAAGCGACATTAGCTATTCAAAAGAAAATGAATGCTGCTGATGTAGAGATAAAAAGAGCAGAATTAAAACTAAAATACTGTGAGGATACCTTTAAATAATGATGATAATCAATCCTTAAATTTATATGATGGTATTAAATCAAACGAAGATAAGAAATCTAATATGCAAAAGTGGGTACAATCTATTAACGATGGCAATATCAAAACAGAGGATAATCACTGTGATAACAACTTAACATCCTTAGTAGCTAAGTTAAGCCTTCCTCAAGTCAAGCCATCGGGATTAGATGGTAAACCAGTTGATTATCCACGTTTCATAAAAACATTTGAGCAAATGACAAAGGATAAAACGCTAACCGATAATGAAAAACTGTGGCATTTATAAAACTGTTGTATAGGAGAAGCTAAAATCAACGACAAATGCTATTCAACGATTTTCTGATAATATTCAAGATTGTGTTGACACGCTAAGTCAAATCGGTTATGAAGCAGACATGAACTCAAACATAACTTTGCAAAAAGTTGTCAGCAAAATGCCTGATTCTATGAGAGATAGATTGTCAGCGACTGCAATGAAAATGCAGAAAACCAGACGGAATCCGTTGCTATCAGACATCTCAAATTTCATGTCCACTGAAGCTGAAGCCATGAATGATGCTATATTTGGAATAATTAATGACAATTGTCGAAAAGCTGATGAAATATATTCAACACAAACAACGGAATCTGAGACTATACACAGTATTGAACCAACAACAAATTATAACAACAACAAAAAGCAATGTGCTATTTGTAACGAGGAACACAGATTAAATAAATGTGCACAATTTATTGAAATATCTCAACAACAGCGTGAAACCTTTGTTAGAGAAAATAAGTTATGCTACAACTGTCTAGGCTTCAATCATACAGCCAGACAATGCAAAAGTCCAAATCGTTATACAATGTGCAAACAGCTACAGCGTTCATTACTTCATCGTCTATTGTAGCCTAGCAACACATCCGCAGCGGTAGTTGAAACAGTCGAAGATACCGTTAACTCAGATTCAGACAAAAACAATAGCACTTATGAGATGGTCGGTGTAACAAACGCAAATGAGCGTGCTATTGTACAAATTGTCCCAATCAAATTAGAAGCACGGAATGGCAAAAGTATAAAAACGTATGCACTTTTGGACACAGGTTCGTCAATAACTCTGTATGGTAATGCTATTGCTAAGCAACTAGAAATAAGTGGCGAACGGCAGACATTGCAAATTTCAACAGTGGTAGAACAAAATGAGAAGGTCATACAACGTCAATAATACAAATAATAATACGAATAATAATAATAGTAATACGAATGCTTTTACGACGTCACTAATCGCAAAATCAGTGAAGGACGATGCAAAAGTAGATCTACCAAAAGTCTGGGTAATCAACAAATTGAACGTCCCTATGACAACACTTCCGCGTTCATTTGACCTCTCCAATTCCCGCATTCAAAAGGTGTAAAGTTCGCTGAAGCACATAATGTGAATGAAGTGGGCTTGATAATAGGAACTGATATACCACAACCATTACTTCACACATACGTAAAAGCCAGGAAACAACAGCAACCAATTGCAGTGAATAGGCTGGTGGCTGGTGTTTAATAGGGTGCCCAGGCAAGTCAAACTATGCTGGTCTAGTCACCCACACAGTAAATTCTTTTCATGAAAACGAAAAACTGAATGATTTAGTTGAACAATTTTGGACTGTAGAGAGTAATGGGATACTGATACTTCTACAAAAGTTACAAATCTGTAATAAATGAATATATTGCCAATGGTTATGCAGTTAATCTGCCGTCGGATAACAAAATCAATGAGACTGGAAATAAACATTTATGGTACTTACCACATCACGGGGTAACTAATCCTAACAAGAAGAAAATCAGAGTAGTGTTTGATGCCTCAGCAACATATCAAGGAGCATCATTAAATAATTCACTTATGCATGGCACAGACTTGACAAGCACTTTAGTGGGCGATTTTGAAGCAATGTTTGATCGCGTTAAAGTAAACAAGGAAGATACCTCGGCATTGAAATTCTTATGGTGGGAAGATGATCTTAACGTACCTCCTCAAGAATACGCTATGCAGGTACATATCTTTGGGGCAACCGACTCCTAGCTGTGCAACTTATGCATTACAATGTACAGCTGACGACCAAAATATGGAGTTCAATGAATCTACAATTTTTACAGTGAAACGCAATTTCTATGTCGATGACCTCCTGAAATCTGTCCAACATGAAAAAGAGGCAATCGACCTAGCTAAAGATTTAACGAAGCTGTTAACAAAAGGTGGTTTTCAGTTAATACAATGGCATAGCAATTCATAAACTGTGATTAATACTATTCCACAGGAAAGTAGAGCAAAGTCTGTAGCAAGCATAGAACTTTGTCAGCCTTCAACTCAAAGAGCATTGGGTGTACATTGGGATGTCTCTAATGACACATTTGGTTTTGCTGATTATGATAAAGTCTCAACATCAAGCCTACGAAGAGAGGCATCCTTTCTAGAATCAGCTCAATGCATGATTCTTTGGGTATTGCAGCACCTCTTATGTTACCATCGAAGTTATTATTGCAATCACTGTGGAGTCTTAAACTTGGATGGGATGAAGACATACCGGAAAGCGAGTTAAGACTATGGCAAAAATGTTCATCCGATCTCAACAACATATCTGTTTTAAAGATACCATGTCATTTTAAAGTAGAGGAAACAACAATTTTTTCTTTGCTGACGCATCAGAATATGCTTATGGTAGTCTCTTATCTAAGGTCGACGAACAAATTTGGGGATGTCATGTGTTCTTTCTTACAAGGGAAATAAAGATTAGCAACCATCAAAGAGTGTGACCATTCCGCGCCTCTAGCTTCAAGCTGATGTCACTGTTGCATTTTTCACTGCTGTGAGAATTTCATCCACGTTGAAGCAAGAGATAGATCTCACAATCGACGATGTAGTATTTTGGACAGACTCAACGACTGTACTGAGATATATTGCAAATGAAAGCCATAGATTTCATCCGTTCGTTGCTAACCGCGTTAGTGAAATTAGAGAAAATTCATTTCTGGGTCAATGGAGGTATGTCCCCACCCATGAAAATCCTGCAGATGTTGTATCTCGTGGAGCAACTGCTGGAGAGATTATGAGGAACAAGAAATGGTTAAATGGTCCGAAGTTTCTACAGGAGTCCAATACTTCATTGCCACAAAAGATTTTGGTCGACATCAAACTGGGCGATAGTGACCCAGAAAGAAAAACCAAAGTGATTATTAATTCAATGGCAGCTGAAGAAAATTTTACTGATCAGTTTATCGAAAAAGATTCAAATTGATATAAATCAGCAAGGAAAACTGCGTGGCTGAGAAGGTTCTTCGATACTTGCAAAATCCTCAACGTTGTACCAAAGTTCCACTAACACAAGTAGAAATTAAATCATCCAAGAACGCCATAATTAAATATGTACAACGCCAGCATTTTTCTGAAGAAATCAAGCATTTAAAGAAAAATAAACAAGTGACAACCAAGAGTACTGTAATTAGCCTTAAACCCACATTGATCGATGACATTCTTCGAGTTGGCGGTAGACTATATCATGCGCCAATCAGTTTTTCTGCAAAGTATCCAGCTATACTGCCAAAGAATCACCATGTATCTGCATTAATCTTACAACATTATCACATCAAATTTGGCCACTGCGGAAAGGAGCATCTATTGTCAGAAGTTAGACAGTACTACTGGATTGCTGGAGCAAGACAGTTATCAAAGCAACTTGTACGAAACTGTTTCCTGTGCAGAAAACACAACGCACCAAAAATGCAACAGTTAATGGGAAACTTACCCAAACAGAGATTGCAACCAGACAAACCACCATTCTCTGTTACTGGCCTTGATCATTTTGGCCCAATCACTGTTGCAGAAGGAAGAAGATGCGAGAAGAGGTACGGGTGTATATTCACATGCTTAACTTCAAGAGCTATACACCTAGAAATTTCAAACTCATTAGATACAGACAACTTCATCGATACATTACACCGCTTTATCAATCGCCGAGGACGCCCAGAAGAAATATTCAGTGACAATGGTACCAATTTTGTATCAGGCAAAAAAGATTTAAAAAAAGTATTGCAAGAATTAATCAGCAAAAAATCGAAAATTATCTGAAGCAAGATGCAATCAAATGGCATTTTCAACCACCAGCAGCAAGCCATATGAGTGGAATAAGGGAGAGACTAATTAGGCAAGCAAGAAATTGCCTCATAGCAACTATTGGAACTCTTGGTCATCGACTCCTCTCAACCATACGCTTATATACACTATTGACAGAAGTAGAAGCCATATTCAACAACAGACCTATCACACCATCATCTGATGATCCACTGGATTGTGACGCACTAACACCTAATCTTCTTTTAATGCAACGTCAATCAGCAGCTTTTCCACCTGGATTATTCAAGGAAAGAGATATCTATACCCAAAGAAAATGGAAGCAAGTGCAATACTTATTCTGGAAGAGATGGAGCAAGAAATACTTACCAACCCTTCAGAATTTACAGAAATGGACAAAGCAGGAAGTGAATGTGAAGAAAGGAGACTTAGTGCTAATAGTTGAAAGCAATCAACCTCGTGGTACTTGATCCATAGGAAGAATTATTGATGTGTATCCTGGGAAAGATGGTAAAGTTAGGGAAGTAAAGGTACAAACAAAATCATCTGTATTGGTTCGACCTATTACATAATTATGTTCTCTCGAAGCAACATCCACATGAACATTGGTATTGGTTTATTTACAACAGCATATACTTTATACTACAATATTGGTTTATTACTGGAATTGTTACTACGTTATTAGTATTGGTTTATTATTACTATTATTACAACTATCACAATTACGATATTGGTTAATTCTATATTATTTGGTATGATCAACTATTCACCATTGATGATGATGATCAACAATCTGATGAAGAAGATGTGACAACATTATGATGAAGATGCCAAAGCTATAACCTTTTCATATATATATTAAACTTAGTGTCCAGTTTAAATTGTTGCTTACCTTGTTAAATAATGTACTCATAAAGTCGTACATTGGTAGGCCTACTGTAATTGTAAGCGCCAATTCCTAATAAATTAACTTGAATTATATATTCTACTGCGCATGCTCATAATATATTGCAAGCACATATATTAAACTTTAGTTGGCAAAATATCACCGAAAGAGCAACAACAACTTTCCACCATCGGACACACAGTATGAATTCTTTACATTAATCATAACAATAATCTTACATATCTATATATTCAATCTTTTTATAGCATTTTATTAGTATTTTAACATCACTTTTATTTATTTCATTTTTATAGTTTAAAACGGTAAAATGGTAATTCGTAAATCGGTAAATCATTACAAGTCATATTCGACGTTTCTCTATCAAAGAAACCAACACATAATATCGTTATCGTAACAAATTGTGTCTATTTATTGTGTCTATCCTATCATTCTAATGTTACTGTCATTCGCTGCGCCAACCCAAATGAAAATCATAGAACTGGCGGTTACACAAGTTTTCTCTGTATGCTCAGACGAACCAAGAACTAGAAAAAAAGTAAATCACCAAACTGCAGCCAAGCTCATCAATCTTTGATTCAACAGAAAATGCTATTTCAAGACATTGCAAGAGTGACCACTTTGGACAGGTGGTATCTGTATAGAGAGGACTATTATAACATGTTTGGTTGTCAGCATTTTGGGCATAACCTTTAGGTGGAGTTCCTGTGTTCATTTTCATTCCATGGTTAAATTAGTGACATGAGCGACTGAGTACTGTAGTCTATGCTATACAAAGTTTCATTGATTTCCTTTCGACGAGTAATTAAGTTATTCTATCTTTAATTCCATTTTATTTAACATTTTCAATATATATCTTTTTCTGTTGTTTTTCTTCAGGCATATTATCAAATCGTAGTCAATTTCTGTCAAAAATAATTGCAACCATGAACATCCCTAGGCAATTACTTGAAATTGTTCATTGTATATAATTAATGTATATACCTAATTGTATTTTCTAAAAAAAGATAAATAAGTATTTACATGATCTATACTGCTAGTGGAATGTTAAGACATACTGATTTAAATGATAATAAATTAATAATAATGATAATATGGTAGTAACATTGGAAGCAGTTTTGTTGAAGAACTTTACAATTTAAAATGCAAATGCAAAGGCCACAAAGTATAAAAACGGCTTATTCAATCAAAATATTTATCCAGCTCAACCATTGTTCAGCAATTGTAATTTCGCATCGGTTAACATTAATTATAATGGTTAGATGACTTACATCACCTTATTTGATATACAATATTTCAAATGAAATGAGTTAAATTAATATATAATGATCATTCATGTGATGAAATTTTCGTTGATCTTTTATCGTCAATAGCTCAAAGTAAAAAATCATAATAGTGGAATTTGGTAGATCAATATGTATTAATTCATTTATTGAAATATTTATTATTATTTAGTATTTATCTCATTTATATATTTTGTACCAACCTTAACTGCAGTCTAGGATTGTAGGATTGCAACTTCTATGAAACCATTCAGGTGCATGATGTTCAATCTAGTTTGTGGATTGGTCTAGGTTGTTTGGTCATGTTATTTAACTTATTTAATCATGTCATTGACTTACGCGTACATACATGATATAGGCCATCTAATAGACTACACTTTATATTGAGAGGCTTATGGATCATGGTAGGACTACAGTAGTTGTACCAATTTAATTTCTCTGTTTCTCTTTTAGTTCTCCAGATGATGAAGATTCTGCACATTTGTTATCACCAGACAGGTTTGACTTCAATGCTAATACAGACATAGATTTATAGTATTAGCCTATACTCAAACTTCCTTAACATCCCTCCTCTGGTGCGGATGAAATGTGCCACCTTAAGCGTAGGATATTAGGCAAGGTAGAATTTGAAAGCTTTTGTGAAAAATTGGAAACTAGAAATTAGTTTAATATGGGGGTATTTTGCATGTGGGACATTAAAGAGATCATATTGTTCAAATTTCACTGTAGGCTGCCTATTATAATATATTTCTAATTAACAGGGCTTGACCTGAAGGATGAACAGTTTGGACTATGTTTGCATTGGTTGATTGACTCTCTGATCCTTTTTCAATTAATGGAAACATTTATTTTGTAGATAAAAAATTCTTCTGGAATCTTTTATTATTATAATTAGTTTGATTCATACATAATAGTTTAGTACAGTATATCCTTCATCATTTTGAAAGTATCTACTGCCCTACGGATAACGTTATTATGGAGGTGTTTCATCATTTGCAATTAATTAACATCAGATTTCTTCTAGTTCAAATTGGGCGGTCAGGAATGCTAAATCATTACAGTAGCTATCTTTAATACAATTTTCTCTGGATGATTTCATTCATCATCATCATATTAATTTTCATACTGATTATTTTTTTTGCCAATTGTAGATAGATTAAATTGGTAAACCAATTGTTTGATAAATATTATCATATTATCATATTATCAAATTAATTTAAGGTCGTTCCAAAATAAAAGTACAATTTAATATTCAAAAACAGGCGTTTAATGGGTATCAGCAATTTCCAATTAACAGGAACATTTATAATTTTCAGCCTTATGAACTCTAGATATTGCCTTTTCCCCCATTAATTTCCATGACAAATAATTTAGGCATAGCTGTGATTTCAGGCTATTTCTCAAATTTGAAATATCACCCCTGCAAAAACAGTCCAGGAGTTCATGAACAGTTCATGTACAGTTCATGAACAGTTCATGTACAGTTCATGAATAGTTCATGTACAGTTCATGAACAGTTCATGAACGTTAAATGGCCCCAAATTTTCATGAACTGTTCATGTACTGTTCATGAACTGCCTGTGAGGGTTCATGAACTGTTCATGAACAGTTTGTGAACAGTTTAGGAGAATTGGAGCCATTTAACGTTCATGAACTGTTCATGAACTGTTCATGAACTCCTGAACTGTTTTTCACAGGGGCATGTCTGACAAATATGATAGTACTCAACTTCACTCATTGGTAGTCATGTAAAATCAATTACAGAGAAGAGCTTTAAGAGAGAGTGTCAATGTGCGGACTATAAAACTTAAAGACATGTTGCCCTGCCATCTGAGCTAAAACTGACTCACTGTTCTAAAACTGTTTGTTCTTATGTGCTTATTATTTATAGAGCATCTATGCCACCACCTACTACCCCTTCAAAACGAACAACACGTAAGTGTTTTAAAACTTTTGCTGTACCAATTTTGGATTTGCTAATTTGCAAGTTCATGTAGTCTACTAGGTCCATATTTTGACTAATACTTTGCTACGTCTAGGCATAATAGAAAATGTGCCATGTTGTCCTAGAGCCTTAACCTGCAATAAAGGTGCCCACTGCAGCTAATTAGGTTTATCTTAAATAGAACAGTTCATTAACAGCTCAAGCTGATGGATAATGAAAGTTGTCATCAGACACTTGAGAAATCCAACTCATGTGGCACAACCAAACTTACAATGTTATATGTGACTTGGAAATGTGACTTGCAGTTGTTGTGGAATCAGAACAGATCAAAGCATAGCTCAACAGCTAGAGCACTGGACCGGACATTCAGAGACATGGGTTTGACACCCACGCACGGACATGCTTTTCTGCTTCACAGCAATATCCTACATTTTAACACAAGTTTGTCACAAATAGTTCCCCAGCAGTTGTTTGGGTTCAAAAGAAGCTTATGCTTGTGAAATTGTCTAAATTTTCACAAACTCCTCATAAACAATTGACAGATTGTCCATGAACTGGCCGGGAAAGTTCATGATCAAATTGAAAATTTCATGTTCATGAACTCCTTTTTCATTGGGTCAGGCATATATGAATGCCCCTGATACAATTCCCATCTAATTTCCTTGATCAGGTCTATTAATCACAATGCTTAAACACAATGTCAGCGGGTATGATGTTTTTCATTTGATAGAGAACCTGCCTTCCAAGCATAGTATTGGCTATTATCATTTGATGCAAATATCAACAATAGTTTCATTCAGAGATTTCTTTATTTTTCTAGCAAGGACCCCTCGAAAACGAAGAAGAAAAGAGTTGTCTTTCGATAGTGGTGAGTTTAAATAACTGTTATTCGATAAAGTCAATACTCTATTAAATGTAAGTAAACATGATGTAATAAAATGGCGATTTTTTCTTTTCTTTTTATAGATTTTGAAAATACTTCAAGACGTAAGCACATATATATATATTGAAGTTAAACCATTTGATAACAAACTGCAGTGTATGATTCAACTTCAGTATTTATTGTTTGCAATTCCAAGATCATCTTGTCATCCATTCAACTAATGATCACAACAAAACAGATAAATGTCCATCTATCTATAACAGCCACTACCTCTATCTCTATAAATAGTCATGTAGGCCTAATCATCTATTTTTGGAACTTTCAAACCTCGTGAATGAAAAATGAAAACCCATAAAGTTTTTATTCAAATGCTTAAAATTCCAGAAGATGTTACAAGACATTCCAAGTTTGAGATATATTGAAGCTGGATGTCATAAGTTATATTTGAGCATAGTAGCGGTTGTTGTCTTTGAGTCTTCGATACTGCTCAGAGTACTTTTGAATTAATGGGTATCCGAGGTTGCACTTCTCCAAAATGCACACACATCATCACTTCAGGTTAAGCCTAATTTATTTTTCGGTTTTCTTTGATTTACTTAGTTTTTATATAGAACTTCTATATTAACAGAACCGTCCTGTACAAGCTGCTCACCTAGAATTAAGATAATTAGACAATGCTATTTTGCATGACCAGGTGACCTCATAACAACTATACAACAATACCCATAAATAACAATCACTGATTACATTATTTTGATTTGATCTTTTTTTTCTTTATTTCTTTCAACCTTCCAATTGGATTCATCAATGAATAGCAAGGTACAATTTGAATAGGATAATTTGTTCATTATCAACAGGGGTCATTCATATGGTAGCCTACATACACATTACACATGATCAGCAAACAGTATAATATTCAAGGTCCATCCTGCTTATACTCAGCTACTTATACGCAGTTGACATTTTTATTATCATACGCATTTGTAGGTATGTTTTATCATTGTTTCTATTACAGTCAAACCTCTTAAAACGGCCACCTGTCTATAGTGGTCACTCTTACAATGTCTAAAATCGTATTTTCTATTGAATTAAACCTGTATATAGTGGTCAATTTATCTACCTCTTGTAGATGGCTGTTACATACAGGTTTCACTGTATTTTAAAAATGGTTCTTATTCTTGAAAATTCTTAAACGACAATGAAAATGCTAACGTTTTATTAGGATGGATGGACACCCCTCCACTTGTACACATTTAGAATGTTGTTTTGACCCCTTGAACTTGATACAGTCAATGTCGCATAATACGCTATCGTCCAATATGTTATAATTTGTATCTACTTGTTTACGTAGTTCTTATAAATTACCAGCAACAATTTTGCCTGGGCTAAATTTCAAAATTACATGATAGTGTACAGTTGATTTTATTTCTTAAAAACCTATGAGATGTATTGAGAAAAAGAGGCCAATCAGGCTCCATTAATGTCATTGTTGAGTTTATGATTCCATAAATATCTCATATTTCAATGTATTGTTATATTTTGATAATAAATGTTTATTGAAAACTTAAGAAAAACAATCAGCCAATATTTCTCAACTGGAATTTATTATATTATCAACGTCAGTATAACTTGAATAAATTAATGAAACCATTAAATTGATTGAATAGATTAATAGATATACAATTGAGGAAGAAGAACATAAATCTATTTAATTGAAATAAGTACTTTAATTTATACTAAATATAATTAATTTTCCGAAATCACTCTATTCTATTACACTGTTATTGTTGCCGTTGTTGGATATTGGTTCCAAACAGGATCAATAGTCAACTTTGTAGTAATGATAATAATAATATACTTGAAAGCAATTTTTTATTTGTATGTCTTACAGGTATAAGTTGACTTTATTTGACCGTGAAGTTGATCTTGCTCAATTTGAAGAAGATGCACAGATGTATGAGATGTGTCGCGCTTGGATGATCAATCGACCAAACACCCCTTACAGTCAATGGCAAGGGTTCAATGAGAGACATGTAGATCTTGTGAGTTTGCATACAAATTTATATAGTACAATTTGCATAGAGTTTGCATAATCTGTTTAACAAGTCTCACTAGTGACCTTACACTGCATAATAATTATTTGTCATTGTAAAGCTTAGTAGTTGGCTAAAGACGCAGTCATTGTAAAGCTTAGTAGTTGGCTAGGGACGCAGTCATTGTAAAGCTTAGTAGTTGGCTAGGGACGCAGTCATTGTAATGCTTAGTAGTTGGCTAGGGACGCAAGAAAAATATTCATGGTGATGCAATTTAGCCTCCCAATTAGAGGTCTGCAAATCCGATCCGATCTGACTAGATATTTTTCGGATGCGGATATGTTTTTTTATTCTTTGATCAGATTGGATCGGACTTTTCCAGGATGTCTTCGATGTTCAATATCAAGGATATTAATATATGCTGAGTTATTTGTGCAATCTTGATGGATATTCTATAACCATTCCATTGTTGTTGATAACGTTAATCAATAAATTCAACAAACATTTCTGATCTGTTTCGGAATGAATTTTCTTTTGCGAACATTAGGATTACCGTGAAGGCCTCATGCCCAATCCCATGCGACGCACAACTCTACTCCCAATGTTAAAAACTATTTCCCTAGATCAAGAACCTATTTGATACTTATTCTCGCACTCTGAGAACAACTTTGTTATATATTTTTTGAAAGATTGTTTTCAATGTGCAATAATAAGCATAATTTGATGATCTTATTACTAAATCTTTTTCACTAACCAAAAAAGATTTGGATTACAAGATCTAGATAATGTTTTTCGCTTTTTTAAAGGCTAGTACACCTAGTGGATCATCTGCTGTGTTAAGGTAAGATTGCAATGATAATGCGAAGATAATACTGTATCAAAAACCACAGAATTACGTTACTTTTACTTCAATGTGATAATGATTTACAGTGATTTATTATGATCCTATGACTGAATGATCTATGATTTACACAAAATGAATCATATTATAGTTTGAAATCTATCAACTGTATGCCTACACTGCTTACTGAAATATTGTCAACATTTCTTAACAAGGATTTCATTATTCAATACAAAGTGGTGAGTTGTAAGCAGTCTTATCCCATCGTCTCTAGTAAACTGGATAATAAAGTCAGCTTTAAAACAGTCCCAACCACCATATATATATTTTTTCACCAAATAGCCTACCTGGACCAGTAAAGCTGGAAATTGCTACACCGAGACCACTGCCACCTGCCTGCAAGACGGATCGATTAGAAGACGTAAGTACATTGCATATTGTTTGTTTTTCAAATATAATATTTGGAGACATGTACTTGTAGGAAATAATTGCTGTTTTTGTGTAAGCTAGAATGTGTCCCACTTTCAGGCCACGTGACGATTGGTATAATCCATTCGCAAGATGTAAAACAAACACCATTTAATCTCAATTCAAGTGACTCTCAGTTTATGGGCACAAAAACTGCCAACTTTCCAATTTCAAATAATTATAATTTTTGGATCATATAAATTCAATCCAATGCCTGGAATGATGGTAAAATTTTAAATACAATCCAAACCCCGCGACAAATTTGAGTTTTTTAGCTTGAAATCCGGTCATGAACACCTTATAAATAGTTCATGAACGTTAAATGGCCTGTCTTCGATGAACGTTTCATGAACTGTTCATGAACTGTTTTCAAGGGGAACAAGTTTTCAATCTGGCAACGTTGTTAACGGAAACCTTTGTTACACCCTGTTCTAATTATATGTTAATGAATATATAACATAATGTTCATTATTATAATAGTTGACACTTTCAGTATAAACACTATGAAAAATTATCATGAACGTTTAAACTTGAACTTTTGAAACACATTTACGGGGTAAAATGACTTTAAAACTATGTGGATAGTAGAGTATTCATCTTTTAATTGTATTATCGACGTTCTTATTGTTCAATAATATAAAATACTAGTGAAGTGAACCCGCTCCGTTGCGTGAAATTTTAAAATAAAAATATAAAAAACAGAAAATTTAATTGCTAGAAGTTAGCCCAAATGATAAATAAACAATAGAACTGAAGGTCAATCGGGTGTGAAAGATATTGCGTGACGAACATGAGAATGTAATTCGTTCTTTCTACGGAGCTGCAAGAGAAATCCTACTAAAGAAATACGCTTCGGGCCGTCAATTGAAGGAATATAAAGATATGAACATAAAACATGGCCTATGTTGCCGCAAAAAATTATAAGATACCCCACGGAAAGTATGGATTTGATACGTTTACCATTAGAAGCGTGAATCTCGAATACAGTAGATACAAACAGACAGACATCGACGTTTATATAGTAGATTAGACTAGTTACCTATGTAGCTACGTGTACGTGAGTCACTTGTGGTTCTCTCCCGGCTGTTGTACTTAATTTCTGATGGGAACGCTGAAAAGAAATCTCATAAATTCGTCAATCATAACTTAATCAATTTTCATTTCTTTATTTTTATTTATTACGAATATTTACACAGGAAAAACACACAGTGAATTGTATCACTGTTGTCAATGTGTTTCCTGGTTTGAAACAAATTCATAGTTTATTAAAATAAACTAAATAGATACAATCTATACTATATACATCTACACTAATCTACACTGATCTGTTCTATATACAAAGATAATTTAATGGTAATATTTATAAAATTAGGAATAAAACCGTAGAATGTAAAGATGAAAAATAGTAATGTTAAAGTGTTTCTTATATCATTATATTGGCTTTCGTCAAATATAAATGCTTTAAAATTTTTATTACTTCACCGATATTCAATTACTTCCATCTCAATGTTATCATTTATTTATAAGATGAGATATCATATACATGAGTATTAAGCTATACCCTTTAAATCTGGCTATGAAAAAAATATATAATAGAAATTGATCACCTTAAAGCACAGAAGCAAGTATTTAGCCAGGCGAACATGTTGGTGTTGTACCGATGATGCTTAATGGGGACAATGAGGCGAAGTTTTGCTGGTACAAACTGTCTCTTCTTATGCAACGTATCACTTAATGAAAAGAATGCTGCAATTTAGTTTTCAAAACTTGTGCAAATATTTGAAGTTTTGGTGACCAAAACTATGAAATGTCCTTAAAATTAGATTGCGGATATAAAATTTGTAATTCTTATTTACTTTGTCTGTATTCTGTCTGTCCCTCTTTATAACTCTGTTCTGTATCTGCTGCATAATACATTTCTCCCTTGTTTTTGTGACACCCAACTAACATAGGTAGCCAATAGGCGATCTTCATTTGATTTTTATACTTATATACTGTTTCATTTATAGATAATTGATCAAAGTACTGATATGCAAGAGATCAAAAAAGATAATATGACAAGATGGAAAAAAGTTGCAACCAGGTAACATAATTAATCTATATGAAGACTCTCTATATTTCATATCCAGTATAAAGCAGACGTCTCAGAACGTAGAATGTGCCTATATTATATTAATAAAGTGATTCTCAGTTATGATTGCCCATTTGCATACTTTTACAATTTGAGAGTATTTTACATTACCACTTTTGGATGACCGATGTAGAGTTTATGCTTCATTGCTAGATTAGTGATTGTAGGCCTATAATTAAATATATTTAATCCAACTACTTTATTGTGGTGCAACTACCCAGTCAATCTGCTTCACAGTAAACTATTTATAGGTGCCTGCATTACTGTAAATTTATAATGAACGTGAGAGAAATACATGAATTTTATTATAGACAAAGGGTAGACTGGTAAAGTGATTGGTTTCATGCTACTATAAATTTAAAGGAGGCTTTTCGGGCATTCCAGCGAAAACAAATTATTGTGCCTATATTATATGTATTATATCTGATAGTTTGGTGGTTTAGCTTTAATAAAACTTTACATATCATAAATAGTTCATGTTTTGTACTCGAAATAGAGTAGAAAATGCTTGCCAGACATGACCGTCATAGAGTAACAGAGTAGAAAATTTATGAAATCTTCAATTTATACGTACCTCGCGGATCTGTAAAGCTACTCTGGGTGACCTTATCTTAGAAATAACTGCCGTATCCAAGGCATCTTTTGATTGTTGTTCGTGATTTGATTTCTTTTTGTTGGTTATCTTATCTTCATTGGGAATCTCAGTGTATGACCCAGGCCAGGCAAGACCCCCCTTCTCAATCGTGATCGCTCCGTAAAACTGAAAATTTTTAATGTGATATCTGTTCTAATGCACATTAGAAACTGGTGTGTGACATCAAATTTATTAAATTTCATTTGTAGATGGCGCGAGGCATCATTTCGATCACAACAACGTCACATTGAAAGCATCCAAACTTTGAAATCACTTTTTATCCAACAACCTTGATAACTTTTTGATATTCACTTGATTGTCAGTAGAGAGAGCGCGGATGTATTAATTTAATATCACATCTAAAGTAATATCAAATAACACATTTCTATATCGTTGTGTTATATATATCCATCATTTGAGATATCAAATCAGACATGAGAAAGTACTTCAACCAGCTGATAAATTTTTATATCAACTTGAATACTAAAATAACTCTATAGCTAACTAATATGATTCAAAGGATATTATCTATAGATTCTGGTAAAACCGTAATCATATGCATGGACATTATTAAATGTCGTATAAGTAACATACAGGCTCTATGAATACTAATTTAAATATAATCCTTATACTCTAGTACAATGTAAATACATAAAATGTTGCTGATTATACTATTATTGACAGGGAGATAAATTTCACCTGCATGTATACGTATTCAATTAACCATATCATTGCCAATCCATCTGATTGGTTGCTGTATTGTTAAATAATAAATAATAACATTAATTATAGCCATTGTTTTCGTCTGTTTCTTTATTTATTTATCGTTTCGAAAATTTGGGCAGAGGAATTTCTGTGTGACTTGACAAATTCGAATTTAAATTTAAACACAATGTTTCATGGAAATAAGATTGCAATAAATTATTTTCAAATTATTTAAAATTAAGACAAATCTTTACATTTTTCTAAATTAACAGCAAATTTTCATAATCAAAATTATATAATAATTATTTATTGACCAAGCAATATGCCGAAGCCACGCCTTCTGTCATCTATTCAAGATCGTCGTGACTTATCTGTAATGCGTTGCTATACTCATTTTATTAACGTGAATTTCAAATTAGTTTGATATCGAAGGCATAACATTCACCATTGCACCTTGCATGCTCAAAGTTGAAAATGAATGCCATCTCTCAAGTCACGGATAGTGTGCATCCCGCAACATATTCGAAGGCCCTAGCGCAAATTCCCCCCGTCAAATTTGCGCCTTTGGGAATATTAATCTTTTATTACAATGATAAAAGAAAGTATTGGGGGTATTGACAGGGGTATTGAGTAAAGTGTTAGGAGGAAGCATGGTCTGAAAAAATCGGCCGATTGTCGAATAATCCTCTTCTATGTAACAATGAATGAATAACAAAAGAATGAAGTTTTACAATTGATTCAGTATTAATTTCATAATTTTAACCCATCTCTTTGCTGTATTCGATATTGTATACAGTACAATATTTTTCTCAGGAATAAAACGTTTATGGCACTTACATACCACTACATACACAGATTGTAGATTTGCGACATAATCTTCTTCCATTATGGACTTAATTGACGGAATGATGACATTCTTCCTTTAATTGCCATTGAATATATACGGTGTATATTGCATCCAATTAATTTTAGACATCCCCAGCGTATCAACTTCAAGGCGTTAGTTGCCAGGCGCTAAATTGTATTTGCCTTGGAACATCATGCAATGCTTTTTACTGTCTTTGTTTCTATGTAACCTTCGTTTTCTTTGCCGTTCTTCTCGCCTGTGTAAGATACAATAAATATAATTGTAATGAATAATACTCCCGGGCGCTTTTCGCTATTGTATAATTTAATCATGAAATGAAGATTACGTGATTATAAACGTATACAATGTATCATCAGAGATCTGAAGTTTTTTAAAGGTTAATAATGAATATCTAATCAATATACATTCAAACCTGTTATAACGGTCACCCCTATACCGCGGTCACCTTTCTGTCCTATATTGGTCACTCTTGGTATATGTCTTAAATAATACTTTCCATTGAATCGACCCTGTGCATAAGGGCCACCTGCATAAAATGGTCAGTTTATTTACGTCTTATAGCCGGATGGTATACTAGTATATACAGGTTTCGCTCTATAGAGCTCAATGTTCATACATGAACGATGTGATAATATCAATGACACTGATGTTTCACTTATCGCACTCCGCTCATTTAGATTTACTATATTGCACATACATGTACAATAAATATTATATAGCAATTTTTGTAACTGCTGTCTGATCCTGCACCTCTACCTATCGCAATTTTAATAGTGTTCTAATATGTGATCCATAATTATGCTGATCGTAAAATCTAAGTTTGATTCTTCATTGGAATATCTATAACGAATATGTCAATATGATGGAATCTCGGGAATGGAATCAATTGACTGGCCTCATCTTGCCGTGAATGGTTTCTGCAAAGTAGGCTATAACCAGACACGTGTTTGGTTTCTTATCTCTTCATGAATCCTCTCATGAAGTCTATCGAAGAAATAATAATGATGATGTTACTTTACGTATTTATATAAGTATCAATTGTTTCTTACTTGCCTCTCAATACTATTTTTGATAATTTCAAATCTAATTTAATATTCTAAATGTTCTTGATAATCCTCAATGATGACTGCTTCTTTGAGTTCTATAATACTTACTATCGGTTTCAATCACGAGTTAATTAATTAACCTCAACTATACTACAATATATATAGTGTTTGGTTTGTTCTATCTCACCTTTTTTGGCATGACGCTGTACATTGTCAACCAGTGGCATGTTGTTTGTTTCTGGTAGTAACAATGCTAGTAGTGTTGCCAGAAGGAGAAGACTGGCTAGTAGAGCATATGGGATTGCGTTGTTATAGTTACCAAGAACAGTTACCAATGAAGGAGCAAGCATTGTTCCACAACGAGAAATAAAATTGACGACACTCATCGCTTGATTCCTATTTATAAACATATCTTTGAAAGGATTTGTGGAGTTTTTAAGTTTTTAAGTAGCAATTTTTATAAAGAAGTAACCATTAATTAAAATTATTGTCGACACTTGCCTAAAGTAATATTATGACTATCCTACTATAAATCCTCTGGCAGTTAAATTTTCTGCTGCTTCATGCTTCACTTGTTAACTCTTATAGTTTTATTATGCTATTTGATTTCTTCATGCCCAGTATATGGGTAAATCATAGTATGTGAATATTTAACAGTTGTTGATTGAAGGCGAGATGAATATCGGCTGATAATAACCGAGGTCTGCCAACGTCATTTTAGTCAATGACTAACTGACCATTTTTGTAATATATATCACCTCATGAATTTTGATGTATTTCAATGCATCTAAAACGAAATGATCCGTTGCGTCTTTACGCTACTTCAAAGGTACGAAAACATGGAACGGTCAATACAGCTTTAGAATTGACCGCTGTTCGACCAATGGAATTGCTCGATATTCGTATTAACCTGTTGGTCGATGACTAAAAGTGATTATCGATAGTTGTGCGAAAACAATGTATCGGATATCTCTTTTCAGCTTACCTGATTGAAGTGGGATATAATTCTAACGACCAGACATGTTTTGCACTGAATGACAATGTTATCAGCATTTTCCCCATCATACCAAGGCATATTCTTACAATAAGATAGTCTATAGAATAAGAGTAATTCAAATAATGTATATTGTAGATATGCTGTATATCTAATCAGAGTAAAGTAAATTTCACAATTTAAACTTTAACAGTAGAATGAGGATATGCATGGTAACATTTCCGCCCTGATCTTGTGAGACAGCAATCCAGGTTTTGAATTTTGTGTTATTGTAATATATGTTGTAATGTATGTCTTGTCTGAGCTTTTCATACCAATATTCTCATTTTTAAATGGGTCATTCATATCATCCTTTGTACTTTCTGAGCGTCGTTTCTTCAACGATAAACTAACACAATACACATGCATGTTGCTCATTTGAAACTCTTCAATCGATGCTTGTTGAGATCTGGGCCTAGTGCCAGTCCATTTCGGTATATGAAAGCTATATACAACGTAGTAGTAATTAGATGTATTGTAATTGTCGTTGAGTAAGACAAGATATTAGTCCCACTTATATACTTATACTTCATGTCTATTTTCTATGTATTTATCTTCTTGAATAAGAACATCACAATGCTCACCGCCTGTAATATTTGAGCCCAGCGCTGCTAATGATGTGAACATCACAATACTTCCTACCATACTGCAAATCATCACTTTTTTACGACCAAACCTGCAGCACAAATAAAGTGATATCGAAATGAGATGAAATATCGAATTGTCTAATTACTCCAATAAGGATTTTGAACCACTGAAACAAAAACTCACTTGTCTTGAAATATTGACGAGAAAAATATTGGTGGAATTTCAATAGCTGTGACGATAGCAAACAGTATGTAAATATTACCACCAAATCTTGCGGTTGCTAGTGATATTGCATAGAATGCCAAACTAACAGAAAACCTGAAATAAATTTATTATCATAGTATCAGTATGGTATAACCCAATTGATTGAGAAGTACGATTTATTTCCAATAATACGAACCAGCATATTCCTAGTACAATAGTTATTTTCCGTAAGCTCTTAACAAAAACCATTCTTATAGATTTTTTAGATGATTGGACTTTGAGTGACTTCAATTCAATCTTCTTAGTTATTTGCTTTTTGTTCCATTCCCCAATCCTCTTGATGGTTACCACGGCTTTCGTGTATTCGTCCATTGTTACCTGCCAGCGAACTGATTCAGGCACAAATCTGTATGCAGATATCAACAAGAAAGTAAATCATAAAAGTTCTTAATCAGATCCGCTCATGCTCTCGTTATAGTTGTTGGTAGCACACACAAGTAATTTCATTCTTGCAAAAATATTTTGGTTGTTTCAAGTCAATACCTGACCTATACACTTGTTTTTTATTTATCAGAAATGTATTTATAAGAAACTTAGTACTCAACCTTCAAAGTATACCAAGAAACTATACAGTATACTACACTCTTTGGAAATCATTTAAGAAACCGACGTTTTTTGTCTAGTATTGCAATTCAGTTGATTTATGACGATTTTGGTTCTAAAATCCTACGACATTCAAGATACTCTTTGCAACATCGTTACATCATTTACATTTTTCCTTATTAAGATAAGAAATGCAGCTCATGTTATCATAATCATCATCATCATCATCATCATCATAAATATACTATCAAGTCAATTTACTTACATGGCGAAAAGTAAGCAAGGGATGTAAGGTACTGAAGATGCAAGTACCAATATTCTCCAATTGCTGATAAAATATGCCTTCAGATCAAGAATTAAAAAGGCAACAGATAAAGACAACCAGAATGAATTCGTTGCCCATGCTCTTGATTTCGCGCCAACTGTTTCCATCATCAGCACTGCACTATTAATCCCTGTACCACCCAATGACGTACCACAGATGATAAATAATATGATGATGATAGAAATGTGATCTTTGATTAGAGATATTGCCAGTAGTGACGTCACACAGACTAATAATGATCCAAAACAAACCCATTTTCTACCGTATTTATCACTAAGTATACCGACCGGAATACAGCCGATTGTCCAGCCGATGTAAACGGCCGATCTTAGAAGTGCTGCAATGTATTCTTTATCGCAGTAAAGATGAAACTACATAACAAATAGAAATCAACATTATTTTCAACAATCTTATCGTCAGATTGCTATACTGTATCGAATAAATCAGTATCCTGTAAACAAAAGCTAGGAATACATCACTGTTCAACAGTTGAAGGGCATAGTGGCCTTTACGGACTTCTATTTGTGGCCTGAGAAATAGCATTCATATTCATCTTTATGCCCGATGGTCAATTTTATACCTTGAGCATTGAAACTTCCGTTTTCTCTCGACCGCTATTTGTTGACAAAATTTGAAAGATATGAGTGATTGTTTGCTAAAATATGCAATTCTGGTTGCTAATTTAGAGGCCGGTCTTAATAACCAAGTCAACCGAAGTAAAATTAAAATAATAAACATTGAGTGAGTGACATGAAAACGTTCAAACTTTCTCAACTAAGTAACCAATTTAGAGTGAAACATTATACAGTACAAACATTTCTTTTTTACTAATAAGATTCCAGATTCCAACAAGACTGAATCGTACCACAAATCAGTTTATATTCTGCTTGTTCAGATTGGAAATGACGTCAGTCAGTGTACTACTGTAGTTAAAGTTTGCGCAATGTGCAGGTAACCTGTCGTGCGTACGATCAATACGTACCATAAGCAAATCGGTACGTCAATACATTATCGACGAATCTGACCTCATATTAAATGTTAAAATCGGAATTACTTTTAACGCCTGATATAAAAGCCAATGTTTTCCAGTATTAATTAAGTAGTCTGGTCGCAGGCTCTCTGTAAATCAGAAACTTAGTAAAGAAAGTCGACTGTTTTATTAATTATCCAATTTACAGCGAGTCTGCGAGTAGGCTACTATTTAATTGGCTTTATGATATGAGATATAATTAGAAATTTGAAAACGTCCAGCTTCGTTGTTGAGCATAGACGAAGCTCAGCTATATAACAATGTTTGTTCGTAATTCATCACTTTCATATTAGCGGCTAACCTTTCTATAGTGACTTACTCTCAACTGTAAAAATATGATGGATATCTTTAAATAATTATTTTGAAGGAAACGTAGCTTCTGTTATCGTGTTGCCACGTGCAGGGATGTCTCTTGGCAGAAGGTTGCCATTTTGAATACCTATATATACATATATGGTGGACTGCAAACTTTTACAGCAAGTGAAGCTCCCCCGGTGAAACTGTAAAGACTAGATGTCGTGTAGATCCATGAACATACACAATGGAAAAATTTGAGTGAAAATGTCTCTCCTGAGGTTTAGCACTGTTAATTTTTGTTACATCCTAACTATAGAACATATCAAGATAAAATCTCAAATGTATGCCGTCCTCGAATACGGCACTTTCGTTTACAGCATACATGATGAATATATGGAAGTCGCTGTCTGGTGGCTGGTCAGTGGTCATATATGCTACAGACTAGTATGATGTATTTAGCTTTTTTACGATGGATATTTTGATAAATCTGATTTGTTATTCAATTCAAATCGCGTCGTCTATTTTACTTTCATTAAAATCAGAATATATTATCCGTTGAGAAGTATTATTTGTTGAGAGGTTAATTTCATTTGTATAAAAGTATAATAGACACCCAATAAACTCTTTATATAATTTCCAATGGTAATTACTAATTAGTTAAGACATTATGAAGGGAAAGCAAAATTTAGAATACGTGGTCAATCACATTATTGAATGCATGGAATAATAAATAATTTCTCTTCCAATATAGTTTTTCCAAAATCATCTCATGATTATGAAAACTATAACTGCATTTGGCCGCATTTCTGGGAGAAAAATTAGCCTTGCTAAAGTCTTTGAGAATTTCCCCAATCCTCTTACTGTCAATTACTACATTACTGTCTTAATTATATTCTCGTCACATATATTAATGTCATAAGTAGGTAGGATAATCAATATAAAATTGTTAAGCTCAAAAAAATAGTGCCCTTTAATACTAGATGCGTCAGATTCATGAAACCGTTACGAATTAAATATTTTCTATGCTGATTTGATTCCTGAATAATAAGAAATGTTAAGAAAGTTTGGATATGGAAATGACGTTTTGAAAATTTCAATACCGAGCGAATTATAGAGTTTCTTATAAGAAAAAATGTGTAACTCATAATTAAATACTTAATACGTATATACTAACCTCAGATATTAATGAAGATTCTTGATTACCAGTGTATAACCACGTTCTTCTATCAATTGAACATCGAGAATTATAATCATTGCTGCCAGGTAGAATGACATTTGTGAAATTACAAATATTGTGTAATGTGGAATTTGATATATTATCATTTGGTAGACATTCCCATGGTAACTCACGAGCAATAAAATATAATATGTACGATGCATACGCACCAGGGAAGGATACTAAGGCTAGCATAATGAAATTAATTAATTGAAATAATCCATATTGACCCACTTTATCGATAGCTTCGTCAATAGTTAAAGATATTTTTGACTCATCCTGCTTGATTTCAACATGTTGAGTTTTTATCAGCTCCATCTTGTTTGTCTTTTTCTCGCGCACGCAGAAAACGTTTTTCTTCAACGCTACGATGAGTATAGTCTATTGTTTATCGAGTTTGAGTTTCCATTCTTCCCGGTGGAAATTGTATCGATTATTAACTCTTTAACCGCTTAAGCCAGCCCACATTTCGAATATAATTGCGAAAAACACAGTAGCACGTATGTCATCAGTTTTGTAATATAGACTGTCCTTACAAACCTGCATATTATTGTACACTGTCTAATTTTTGTAAATTGTGAAATTCCATTGTGAGAAATTGTAATATTATCGGGTAATTTCCTCATTTCGTCTACTTAGCTTAATTAGCCTATAATCATGTCACTTGTAGATATGCAGGTCCACCTTTATCTGTTTACGCCATGTCATTTTCTATGATGCATCATTCCACATTACATTACATGGTTTAAAAACATAACGATGCAAGAATCAAACTTCAATCCATGCAATAATCCCCTAATACAAATTTTACAAATTCGCTTTCATAAAGTTACATTACTTTGCGTCGAGTGTCGCGGTACTGCAATGTTCTTTTTATACTTTAATTGTTTAAGGTACGGTTTCATTTCAATACAAATCCCCATGGAATGATTAATCATTATAACTTATATCTAACGAATATGGAGAAGCAACGAGAAAAAATAATCTGTATGTCTATATCTTATCTCTTGGGAACAAAATAGATTTAATGAAGTAGAACCAAATTCCAAACATGCAATATGCTTCATGGGTGGAGGAGGAATTTCGGGACTGACTCAAAAGGGAAAGTAGTGGTGCGAAGCCCCATAAATCTAGGATGCGGGGTATGTTTTTCCCCTTAAATATTGTTGAAAACGTCCATGTTAAGTACTTTACTGAGTATGTAAGTGGTGTAACCCCGAAGTTACTAACGAGGAAGTAAGATTTTCAAGTAAGGTCTGCGCGCTGTGTAACACAATTTCGACTGATTGAGCTTCAAACCATGTCCAAACCAACAATTTATAACCTGGTGGGGAGGTATAACTTCCATACTTTGGTACCTTCAACAAAATTTAGAAAATGTTCACAATACAACCCCGTCGAAGCGCAATGGACGTGTTAAGATGTTGATCTACGCGCAGGACACAAATCATCAGACAGAGTGTTGTTAGTACTCATAGTAGAATCAGCAATATTAGAAAAGTAAAAAAGATTATATGAAAAGTATAGTATTATATGTTCGTGTATGTAAAATCTAATTAGCTAACAATTGTCTATAATAATAATAATGATATATTGTCTACTATAACAAATGGCTATTGGTGATTATAATTAATGTTCTATTAATGACTATAATATACTATTTCCTACACTCCCTCTCAATTGCTGTTTGTTTTAATTAACAACTTGGTAATTTTAGATCCATTTCAAGTCTGGCTATTTATTTATTTTTGCAAGTTATCTATATTTTAACAATTCCAAGTTCTTTACGTAATTCTTCAAATCGGTTTCTTGGTAAACCTTTTGTAAATATATCGGCGATCATTCTTATTGTCGGACAGAATTGTAGTTCAATTTCCTTCGATATTACCTTTTCTCTTATGAAGTGATGCTTGATGTCTATATGCTTTGTTCTACTATGATTGTTTGGATTTTTTGATAAATGGATAGCCCCTTGATTATCTTCTTGTAATACTGTTGGTTCTCGTTGCTGCTTTCCAATTCCCTTCATCAATCTCCTTAGCCATATTGCCTCTTGTGTTGCCAAACTTGCTGCCACGTATTCCGCTTCTGTTGTTGATAATGTGACTATTGGTTGTTTTTTACTTCTCCAACTTATTGGTCCATTTGACAAGTTAAATAAGTAGCCTGATGTACTTTTTCTGTTTTCTTTGTCACCTGCCCAATCAGCATCGCAATAACCATCCAAAATACCTTTATTATGTGAATTGACTTTATATCTAATTCCGTAATCAATTGTTCCCTTGATATATCTCATTATTCGCTTTGCAGCTTTCCAATGTTGTTCAGTAGGACTACTCATGAATTTACTGATATTCCGTACTGCTTGTGATATGTCAGGTCGTGTTGAGATAGCAAGATAATTTAAACTTCCAACCGCTGCTTGAAAACGGCTTTTATTTGTAATTTCATCTCCTTCATTAAGATGTCTCAGCTCTGTATTGCTGTCTTGTGGAGTTGATATTGGTTTACAATCTTTCATTTCAAATTTTTTTTAAATTTCAATTGCATATTTTCGTTGGCTTAATGTTATTTCTCGTTTATCTCTATCTCTGCTAATTTCAATTCCCAGACAATAATTTGCCTCTCCTAGATCTGTCATCTTGAATGAATTATTTAATATTTCTTTGACTTTTGTTAACATACTATTGTCGTTACCAAATATTAATAGGTCATCAACATATAATGCTATAATACATTTCTTTTCTCCCTCTTGTTTTAAATATACACAGCTGTCTGATTCATTGCTTGTAAAACCATTTGATTTTAAACAATTGTCTATAGTTTCATTCCAGCATCGAGCTGATTGCTTTAAACCATATAATCCTCTTTTTAACTTACATACTTGATGCTCTTTCCCTTTTATCTCATATCCTGGTGGCTGCTTCATGTAAATCTCTTCTTCTAACTTCCCATTGAAAAAGGCTGTCTTCACATCCATTTGGTTTATTGTCCAATCTTCTTCATTGGCTGCAGCTATTAATGTTCTTATAGAAGTCATTCGTGCGACTGGTGAAAATTTTTCCTTGTAATCAATTCCCTCTTCTTGAGTGAATCCTCGTGCTACTAATCTAGCTTTATATCGTTTCACTTTTCCCTCAGAATTTTGTTTTAATTTGTAAATCCATTTACAATCAACTGTATCTCTATCCCTTGGTAAATCAGTCAGTTCCCATGTATCATTTTCAATTAATGATTTAAATTCATCGTCCATAGCTGCTTGCCATTTTTCTGAATGTGCCCCTCGTCTGGACTCTTCCAGTGTGTTTGGCTCACTTAAATCACTCACTGCCGAGAAGTTCCACCAATCACCTGTAATCTGACCATCATAACTATTTGATGGCCTTACATTTCTTTGTGAACGTCTTAACTCTATTGTTTGATCCTCTTCTACTGTAGTTTGTGTAATAGTCTCTGTGCTAAGTTCTTCTTCTTGTCCACTGCTCTCATTAACTTCAAATGTTTCTTTTCGTAATTCATGCACTTCATCAGTTCTGTTTTTAGATGCAAATACATTTTCATTAAATGTGACGTCTCTACTGATCAATAATTTTCCGTTTCGTTGTATCAATCTGTAACCTTTACTTGATTGTGAATAACCAACAAACATGCATTTTATTGACTTTTTGTCTAGCTTCCGTCTTTCATCTTTTGGTATGTGAGCATATGCTTCACATCCAAATATTCTAAGATTAGATATATCAGGCTTATTGCCAGTCCAGCATTCTTCCGGTGTCATTCCATCAACAGCTTTTGTTGGACTACGGTTTCTTACATATACTGCAGTATTAGCAGCTTCAGCCCAATATTTAAAGGCTACTTTTCCTTCATGTAGCATACACCTAGTAGCTTCCATGATCGTTCTGTTCATTCTTTCAGAAACTCCATTCTGTTCAGGTGTTTTCTTTACTGTATATTGTCTTTTAATTCCTTTACTTTGACAATATCTTTTAAAGTTTTTTGAAGTATACTCTTCACCATTGTCTGTCAGTAGAATTTTGATTGTTTTCCCGGTTTGATTATTGACCATCTTTCTGAATTATTTAAATACTTTAAATGCTTCACTTTTCTTTCTTATAAAGTATATAAATGTCTTTCTAGATAAATCATCAATAAATGTTATTAAATATCGTTTTCCATTGCAGGATTCAACTTGAATCGGACCGCATACGTCACTATGGATGATTTCTAGTAACTCTTTTGCTCTAGTTGCTTGGTTTTTTGGAAACGGCTTTCTGTTTGATTTTCCATATGCACAACCTTCACATACAGTATTATCTAATTCGTTGTTCTTTAATTGTAGACCTTTAACCATTTCTTTGTGCTTTAATTCTTTCAAACTTCCACCACTTAAATGTGCCATTCTTTGATGCCGATAAAATTGGTTGACTCAATAGATAGTACAACCCCTTCTGTCTGATTCCTGACGCAATTATTTTATTGTTTTTCATAATACAACATGTATGTTCTTCAAAGTTAACATTACAACTCTTATTGCTCATAGCAATAACTGAAAGCAAATTCTTTCTCATTTCTGGTACAAATAATACCTTAGTCAATTTGATCTTTTGTAGACCATCTGGTGTATTAGCTACCAGTAAGACAGTTCCTTCACCTTTTACTTCAAGGGAGTGGTCATTTCCCAGCCTAACTTTTTGCTTTGTTTTTAATTCATTATAATGTACAAATAGCTTTTCATTCCCTGTCATATGCTGTGATGCCCCTGAATCGATTATCCAGTTATGTGGTTTATCGATTCCTTGTTGTTGTGACGTAATTAAAGCTTCATAGCTACTTTCATCGTCACTATCACTTTCTAATTCCACTTGGTTACTTTCCTTGACATCTTTGTTACCATTGTTGTTCTTTTTCTTTGACCAACAATCTTTTGCCCAATGTCCCATCTTTCCACAATTGTGACATTTGCCAGGCTTAAGCTTTGATAAAAATGTTTTATTTCTTTGTTTGCTATACTGTCGATTGGATATCAATGCATTGGAATTATCTCTATCAAGTAACCCTGATTCTTTCCTCTTGTGCTCCTCTTGTAGCAACCTGGAAGTAGCATATTCCCAATCTAACTCTTCAACTTTAATATTGTCCATAGCAGTTATTAAGTTATTATATGACTCAGGAAGACTTGCAAGTAAAATTGTGACAATGTCCTCTTCTTTAACTTTTGATCCTACAGCGTCTAGCTTGTCTGCCAATGTTTTTACTTTATTAATATGCTCTTGCATTGATTCTTCTTCTAGCATGACGGTTCTATATAATTTCTTTTTTAAGAAAATTTTGTTCGCAAGGCTTTTCTTATCAAATATTTTTTCTAATTTGTTCCATGCTTCTTTTGGAGTTCTCGTACCCCTTACATGAACTAATTGTGACTTTGCCACAAGTAAACATAACAATGCCGTCGTTTTATCTTGTTTTGCAGAATAAATGTTCTTTGCTTCTTGTGTAGCTTCATCTCTTGGTTCTGTTTCTGTTCCAGTTATGAAACCCCATAGTCCTTTAGACTTCAGCGTCATTTCCATTAAAAACTTCCAGTCATGGAAATTCTCACCATCGAATTTTTCGATTTTATATACCTCTCTTTCAAGATAATTATTAGACGCCATTACTTTTGCTGTATCAAACCTACTAGTTTCTTATATAAATATATTTAAATGCCTGGGCCCATAACCTGTTAAGATCTAGGAAATTGTTGTGAAGCAGGAAAGCATGTCCGTGCGTGGGAGTCGAACCCACGATCTCTAAATGTCCGGTCCAGTGCTCTAACCTTTGAGCTCCGGTCATCTGATCTATCCTCACAACAATCGCAAGTCAGTCTTGTTACGCCAGCTGTGAACTCTACCAGTTAAGCAGCACGCCGTTAGTTTTGCCGTGCCACATGAGTTGATTTGCCAA